>CM061134.1:169875516-169901516 GCA_030789695.1 Scilla litardierei | reverse complement strand
TCCATTTCTTCTTCCGAGTCCTCATCATCGGTAAAGGTGGATGAAGCTGCCTTGAATGCAATCGCCTTTTTCTTAGGCGCGTCTTGGTTCAAATAGGACTTCATCTTTTCTTGTAACTTCACCTTGCTATCTTTGCGTACCTCGTATGACATCAAAGTACCCATTAGTTGAACTACGGTATATTTGTTCATGTCATTACCTTCCTCGATGGCGAAGGTACGTTTCTCCCAAGAAGAAGGAAGTCCTTCAATAAGCTTTGAGCACTTCTCCTTTTGAGTGTAGGACTTGCCGAGGGCCTCTAACTCGTTTATTATGTCAACGAAGCGAGCGTAATATTCTTTCATCTTCTCGCCCTGTTGCATATGAAACATTTCGTAATCTTTGTTTACGACTACGAGTTTATAGTCTCTTACCCTACTCGTCCCTTCATGAAAAATGAGGAGGGAGTTCCAAATTTGATATGCACTCTTACATGTGCATATCTTATTGAAGTCCTCGGGCTCCAATGCGCATTGCAAGGCGTTCATTGCCTTGGCATTGCTTACCTCCGCGGCGACCTCCGTGGTAGTCCATTTCTCAAAGTCTTCTTCTTCGGGCTCTATGTATTCCTTCATTGTAGTCCTCCATAAGGATGCACTCCGGAGGAAGGTTTCCATCCGGCATTTCCAGTACCCGTAGTTGGTACCGTTGAAGAATGGAGGCCTCGTAGAGGAATGTCCTTCCATCACCGAAGATGCTCCTTCTCGGTTCCTGAAGGTGTCATAGTTGGAAGGTGGACGCACGGTCTTGTTGTCGTTGGCAGACATAGCTAAGTATCTGGCTCTGATACCAAATGTAATGTCCTACAAGCTACTGCACAAGTACTAGAGGGGGGGTGAATAGTACTTGAAAAATAACAAGGAGTATAATTTCAAATTATTGTGCAAACAACTACCAAAACAATTTGCGGAAGCTTAAATTGAATGACAACAACAAAATTAACAATGCAAACAAATGATGTTAATGGGTTCGGATCCACCCAAGTCTCCCCGACTTGTTCCCGGTGATCATACGTCCCAACCACCCGGATCCCCTCCGGATACTTAGGTTAGAAACCCTAACCCAAGATTTCCACTATGAATATCTTGTGAAAACCCTTCACAAGATCAAATCATACAACAACGGCAATAGTGAATCCCACAACCCGAGATCACAACCTTCTCTCACAACTGAGAGAATCAACAAGCAATATAAATGAGTTTATATTGAAATAAGCAAACTTACCACAAAATCCTATACCTTGAGTTTTTCTTACCCAATAGGTGAAATGGAGGATTTGAGGAAGATGAAGTCACCAAGTCCTAGCACCAAGGAAATGACCAGCAATAGGTGCTTAGGAGAGATTTGGAGACTTGGATCAAGCTATAGCTTGAAGAACTCACCAAGAACAAGCTTCTCTCAAAATGGATTCTAGATCTAGAATAGTGAGAGAATGGGTTTCTTGTGAGGAAGAGAGCTTTAGAAAAGAGTGAGAATGGCTATCTCTTTTGATCTCAATGAATCTCTGAATGGAAGCTCTTAACCCTAGAGAAATGACCTAGGATCGTATTTATAGGGTCCCATAAAAACAAGTTAGGTCATTCTCCAACGGATAGAAATCTGGGAGAATTAGTCGGTCAAAGAACAATCACTGACCGACTAGTTCATCAACTAGTCGGTCAGTCAAACAGCATGGACCGACTAAGTAAGGAACTAAGAAGAAAGAGAAATTCAGACCTAGAAATCTAGTCGGTCCAAGAAGACTTTCTGACCGACTAGTTTCACAACTAGTCGGTCAGTCAATGAACGTAGACCGACTAAGAGGCAAAATGAAATAGTCTGAATACAAGTTGACTTAGTCGGTCCAAGAACAAAAGTTGACCGACTAGATTGTCAACTAGTCGGTCACCAAATGTTCTTAGACCGACTAACGATAAACAGTAGCTTAGGAGAAATTTAGCATGAACAGTAAGTCACAACTAGTCGGTCAAAGAAGCATCACTGACCGACTAGTTCACAAACTAGTCGGTCGGTGAGTCAACGTAGACCGACTAACTGTAAACAGTAAAGTCTAAGAAATTAAGGAATCAAACTAGTCGGTCCAAGAAGAGTTGCTGACCGACTAGATCACCATCTAGTCGGTCAGTACTTCTTCTTGTACCAACTAACATGCACAAACAAGTCCGAATCGAAGCGCGACGCTTCGAGGAAGTTAGAATGAACTTGTACTAAGATCCTAGAGCTACGATATGAGCGTTATGAAGTTAGAAACGTAAGATATACTCAAGGCTTAACATTCTATATATCGAAGCTAAAAAGACTATAAATAAAACCTTAATAAACGGTCTTCAAGAGCTTCGATTGATTCTTCATAACTTCCAAAGCGGCGCAAGAGCTTCAACGAAGCTTTAGGCATGAATACGAGCTTTGAGAAGTGTTGAGATGTCGCTTTGAATGTTCTCGTGAATTTGGCGACGATCTCTAATACTGCACTCACAAATTTGTTAGTTCATGGATTATTTATGTTTGCTCATCATCAAAACCAAATCCGGGGAGTCCAATATTCAACACTACTCATCTAACATGTCACATGCTTAGCCACACCATCGTGGATGGCCTTGCACGTGATACGTGCATTACGATCGATAATTAATTCCCAATCTCCACTCATGTCACTATCGTGAGTTAGAGTTTCGATCTGTGATGTGATGGATCTTATTGATGCTACTATCGTATATCATCGGTGGAGACCCGTAGAGTGAGTGCCACTATCGTGGATAACAAACCCAAAGCGAATCCACTAATAACCCAAATTAAGCCTATAGGGCAATCTCTTGGGCAAGTGCCACTATCATGGATCACAAACCCTAGATAAGGACCTCATAAACTTGGTTGAATCAATCACATCATACCCCTAACCACCATTATAACCTGAAAATCATGGTTTTAGCATCTAAACCCTAAAATCCGAGGGCTCATCCATTAGCCCTATAAATAACTACTCACTAATCATTGTGGGAACAATAAAAACAATAACAATAAGAGAATTGAACTTAATTTCAGCAATAATTATAAAAAACAACGGAGATAGACAAGACATTCAATACCAAACAAAGAGAATCCAACAATATATTGAAGAACTTGAAGAACCCAATAAAATATCCAAGATCCCAAGCTCAAATCCTCTAAAAACCCTAATCCTTGCTCAAGAGAATTAAGGCATGCACCAAAAACGAAAATAAACTCTATTCTAATCTTCTTCAACCTAGGAAAGTCAATTAGTTTATATACATGTGGGTTTGGACCCATTAAAACAATTAAAAGCCCAAAATCGAGTCCATTCTGGCGCTTGTGACCCACCCGTCTCGACCGAGTGGCGATGCCACTCGGTCCGAGTCGGGCCCCGTAGCTCCATCGAATTTAGCTGATGCCTTAGCCTTCTAGCTGGAACAGTGATCACTCGGACCGAGTCACCTAGGCATTCGGTCCGAGTGGGCAAGTGACTCGGTCAAGTTCAGAGGTTTGAACTTGGCTCGAAATCGTCGTTCTGTCTGAATTTTCATTTGGCTGAGTAGCAATGCTACTCGGCCTGAGTGACCTTTAAGCTCTCCAAGCGCTAAGTGTTCAGCTCTATCTCCTTTGCACCTTACCACTCGGACCGAGTAGGATTGCCACTCGGACCGAGTGGTTTGGAATGCTTATAGATCTTGTGAGCTTCATTCTTTTTGCTTCCCTTCTTCTTCCTTCTGCATCTCCTCAAATCTCCTTCTCCACCACGTCAACCACCTAGCAAGCCACGCCATTGATGCTCCATCCATCACGGATGTGTCCATGGCTCCATTTTGTTTCAAATGTCCTCGAAACTGCTGAAAATGAAATAAAAGCTCCGAAAGTAATATAATCCAATAAACGATCTATAGAGCGATAAAAACGAGTTTCGAGCGACTAAAATGGCATGAAATGATGCGATAAAAGTATAGAAAATATGGACACATCAAAATCCGCCAGACTTACCTCTTACTCGTCCTCGAGGAAGACGAATAAAAAGCTCGTCGGAGGATAAAAATAAAGATGTGGAAAAGATGTCGAAGTTAAGGAAAAGCGACTAAATCATCCCCTCATCTCATAAGCACGTGGTGACACTTCAACTTAGTGATTAAAAGCACACGACTCACATGAATAGCGTCGAGTGTAGAATCAATTATATAACATGGATTTTCAAAGAATTGTGCAAACCCGATAATGAATATATAGTATGAATTCAGAGAAAAAATTTCTATCATAGCTTACTAGCTAATATACTAAGTCCACGATTCGAATTCAAGTTTCTACAACTCATTCTCTATCCAGCGTATTGTATCATGATCAATCCTTCAAGCAAGCAGCATAATTTATTTAATTGATTTTCATAAATGAAGACAATAAATTCAATTGAATTTGAAAATTACCACACTAAACCCTTTCGTGAATCCTAAAAATCTTCAACATTGACATGTACTTATTCTATATAGAAAATAAGGTAGGGATATGGGATTGTTTTCTTTTTACAATTGCTTTTGGCAAATTTTTGGCTTTTCTTTTTATTTACATACATGAGAGAAACTCAATATATATAAAAGGCAGCCTATGCATCCCAGACCAGACGATCTTAGGGCATTTGGTTACGAAGAACCCCTCGGGCCTTTTATTAAGATATTTTTGGGTTTTTTTTATGTTTTTAGGATTTTTGCAAACTCACGTAAACGTGATGGAATATAAAACACGATCAAGGATCGTTATTGGCTATATACAAAAGAAAAAGAAAAAGATAGAAATTGGGACATGGCTTAGCATCAGAATTTCTAATCAACACTACTCAAGTGTCGTGGGTTATCCACATTCTTTTGAATCGCTATTCATTATGAAAAGATATCGTTAATCTCACAATGATGCAACTTCATTGAATCTTCGATTAAATCACGCAAATTCAGCTTAACTATTTCGAGAATATCTATCGTGGAGAAATGAAATCAAATCATGAAAAAGTATATTAAACTGGCATTCTATTCAAGGAATTAACTCTAATTCATCAAAGCACGGAGTTTAAAATAAAAATCCATCTTATATTTTCAATTAAGCACAATAAACTCAGAAATGCTATGTGAGTGCGTAAAGAAATAGTTGAGTATGCGTAGCCTATAGTGCAATCATATGAGAATCATTCCTAGTTTAAAAAAAAGAAAAGAAAAAAAGGAAAAACGAGAAAACATGCATGCAAGCACTCAAAAAAAAGAAAAATAAAATGGTGATTCTAAAAAGGTGGAAAATGAATGGGAAATGGTAGAAAAAATATAAAGAAAAGACGAAAAATAAAGAAAGTAAAAAAGCGAAAGCGATATTCCCCTAAGCTAAACTTAGTAGTGTCCGCACTGCTAAGAACAACAGCCAGTTAAATGGTGAGATCGAAGGGGGGTGGGTGGGTGAAAAGAAAAAATAAAAGAAAGCAAAATAAAGTCCTAAAAGAGAAAATAATAAATGAAAAATAATCCTAATGAAACTATATGATTCAAATGCCTAAATGCAAAACATTCAAACAAATGATACAAATGATATATATGCATCAAAATGTGTTCTCCCCCAAGCTATCTGAAGCGGTGCCCTAAAAGTGTAGCCAGATGGACAGAGAAATAATAGGGGAGAACTGGAGCAAAATATGTTTAACCTCGCATTAAGTCTCTGGAATTTATCTAAGTATTTATTGGAGACAAAACATATGTAAATATACTCAGATAAATTGTACAAAATAACATATTATTATTTTGAACTAGATGTTCCAATTACAAAATAATTGGCCTCGAGGGCACACATTTACCAAGATCTCCCACTTGCACTTAGGCCTAATTATCGTGGTATTACATACCACTTTTACACATGAGTCTTTCTAGACCTTCACGTGATAGAGCCTTAGTGAATGGATCTGCTAAATTGTCCTCTATTGGGACCCTCGGGAGTTCTATGTCCTTCCTCATTTCTATACCATGTATACGGTAATATTTACGAAGAATATGATTGGACTTCTTGTGTAGCATCCGTTCCTTGACCAAACTGATGGTTGCGTTGTTATCATAATACATCGGTATTGGATCTTTAACAGTAGGCACCATCCCCAGCTGGTCCACGAACTTATTCATCCAAACTGCTTCCTTTGCCGCATCATTGGCTTCTTATTTTTCCATCATTGAATCGGTAATAGTGCTCTGCTTGGAACTCTTCCAACTTAATGTCCCTCCATTGAGAGTAAAAACATATCCTGAAATAGACTTATTATCATCCAAGTCACTCTGGAAACTAGAGTCTGTGAAGCCCTCAATTTTGAGTTCTTCACCTCCATAGATCAATACGAAATCTAGGCTTCTTCATAAGTACTTGAGAATTGTCTTGATCGTTTTCCAGTATTCGTCTCCATGGTCAGACTGATATCGACTTACTGCATCGAGTGTAAAAGCGACATCTGGTCTAATACAAATCATAGTGTACATGATGGAGTTAACCGCCGAATCATATAATATCCTTTTCATGCGATCAGTCTCCAAGTCAATATTTGGAGACATCTTCTCGGTTAGAGTTATACTATGATTGGCGGGTATAAGACCACCTTTGCTATTCACCATGATAAACCATTTTAGCACGATATCAATGTACCTGGACTGGGAGAATCTTAGCATCCTTTTAGATCTATCTCATAGATCTTCACACCAAGTATGTATGCTGCTTCTCCCAATTCCTTCATGAAGAAATTGCTTGACATCCATTATTTGACAGATTTCAACATCTTTATGGTGTTCCCTATCTAAAGAATATCATCCATGTACAATATGAGGATGACTAATGAATTTACATTAGTCTGTTTTATAGATGCACTAGTCATAACCCGTGCCCGCGGGCACGGTTCAATTAAGATTTTCCCCCGTAAAGTTCGTTGTTCCCCAAAAAAAATTTTCCACGGTCAAAATTGCGTGGAACAACAAATTTGCGTAAAAACATTTAACGGGCGCCTTCGGCGCGGAACAACAGATTAGTTTAAAAATCGGCGCGGGCGCCTTCGGCGCGGGCGTGGTTCATTTAAGATTTTCCCCCGCAAAATCTTTGTTCCCCAAAAAATTATTACCACGGTCAAAATTGCGTGGAACAACAAATTTGCGTGAAAATATTTATCGACATAGACGCATTCGGCATGTAACAACTAATTCGGCGCGGAACAACAAATTAGTGTAAAAACATTTAGAGGGCGCCTTCGGCGCGCAACAACAAATTAGTTTAAAAATCGGCGCGGGCGCGGTTCAATTAAGATTTTCCCCCGCAAAATCTTTGTTCACCAAAAAATTATTTCCACGGTCAAAATTGCGTGGAACAACAAATTTGCGTAACAATATATAGCGACATGGATGCATTCGGCATGAAATAACAAATTAAAATTTTAAAATCTTAATTTTTCATGGACGGTCAAAATTCCCTGATGCGACATGGACGGTTCATTTAAAATTTTTCCCTGCAAAATCTTTGTTTCCCAAAATAATTTACACAGCCAAAATTGCGTGGAACAACAAATTAGGCGTAAAAATATTTAGCGGCACGAACGCCTTCGGCGCGAAACAACAAATTTTGTACGGGTGCCTGTATCGCAGAACAACACATTCTACATAAAAAAATTTAGCGAGCACCTTCGGCACGGAACAACAAATTAGCGTAAAAAAATTTCACCTCAGACGTCTTCATACACAAATGGGCGCCTTCACAAAAACATCTTCATACCAAATCAACACATAAATTATCACATGCTAACCAACGCAAACATAATATCACATTCTAACCAACGCAAACACAAATGGGAGGCCAAAAAACAGCTCCAAACCATTCTATCTGATCAAATTGAATCTCATGAAACTCTCCAGTCTTATTGTCGAATTGTCTGGAGAAAAGGAGGGCCAAAAATAACTTAAAAAGGGGGGTAAATATAAGAAAAAGAAAAAGAAATGCACATAACAAAAGTAACGGTTGAATGCCGATGTGCAAGGGTCGCCGGAGAGGGGGCAGTGCCACAACAGCTCGAACCACCCAATCGCTCTGCTTCATGCGATTTTATACATTTTAGTGAGAGACCCAACACCCTGCCTTCCTTTTCTTCTACTCCATATGACATGATGCTGATACCTCGCCAGTATTAAATTAAGCATACATTCTTAAAATGCAAGAGCTGGGGCGAAGCACAGAAAAAAGAAATAAGGAGAACAAAAGGAGGTAAAAAATAAAAATATAAAATGAAGCATGAGCCTCCTCAAGACTCATCGACCTCCAAATACTGTGGATATAGGAAGCTGCAAGGAGAGCCGCTCCAAAGCCCGAACCATCGTTTGCACGGATAGTCACAACATTTTTAGCTAACTCTTCACCAAGCATCTCTCCTATGGTGCTCTCCAAGCACTTTCAGAAGATGATGTAGTGATCGAATAAGCCCCCATCCACCGCAATCACAGTACTCTGCTTAGTCGTAATAGTGTCCCGACATTGTTTCTTTAGGATACCAAGAGGCGAAGAACGGCAGTGTAAAATGGACTGTAGTAGGCAAAATGACAGACTAATAACTACATGAATAGCCTGTGCAATATTTGGCACATTTGGACAAATGATAGTAATGTAAACAAAGATAAACATCAAGTTCCAATTATATTGCATAGTGTTTTTGACTGACATGAGTACATGTACCGTTTTGTAAGAAGCATGGATACAAAGCATCGCAGACTGTGTTCAACCATCTATCGGATCACAAACAAATAATATATGCCTAACTTTCGGACTTGATGCAAACCCGAATCTGTGCTTTCATTAAGTATGGGCAATGAACCCGAATCTGTGCTTTCATTAAGTATGGGCAATGAGTTTTTTTAAACATGCTGATTGGTCTTGCATAGCACAATCTGTGCTTTCATTAAGTACGGTTTGTTCTAATATTCATGTTATATGGTTGATTCACACATATTATCTGGATGGTAAAACAATACCAGCGGCGATACCAAGCACGACATTTCATACACATCAACGTTCACAGCAGCATCTCGCCCCCTTGGCATCGTCAAGACATATACATATCATACAATATACACAGAGTCTCAATGGAACGCTATAGGAAAGATACAAAAACTAAACTTAAAAGTTTTTTTCCAAATCAAGCAGCTTGTCTTGGCAGCAAACCAATCCGAAGCATTAGATCTTGAGCTTCCCAAGCGAGCAACCCATGCAAACTGCAGAGATATGATTCCAAGATAAGCTTTACAATATGCCTGTAAAATAATTTTTTCATGCAAACTGCTTTAAGCATGGGTAGTCACAGTATGCATGTAAATTAAATTTTTCCAAATCAATCCAAAGCATATCTTGGTAGCAAACTGTAAATGCATGTTTGCCAAAAATCTTATTATTTCCCCAAGATGAAAATTTCAAGCAACAGTCATTTCCCCAAGATTTACCCATTATGTGTTTCGGCAGCATACTGAAAAATGATAATTCTTTTTCACACTATGAATATAACAAATACAACCATTCATGTTTCAATCTTATTATATATGTTTTTGGCTCATAGCCCCGTCAAAAAAGCAGATATATATCAAACGGGCATTATATAAAACGGGCATAGCCAAAAACCAATTTCTGCGTGGGAAGCCCAAAAACGGGCATAGCGGGCTTGGGAGCAAATAGATTAACTGATATATCAAACGGGCATTATATCTTGAGCTTCCAAAGAGAGCAACACGCATTATATATGTCTGATTCTTATTGCAGTGCTTTTGAAATTATAAACTAAGCAGATAATTGTCTTTCATGAAAAATTCATCCTGGAAACGAAACTATCAAACTCATACTGGAAACAAAAAAAATGTCAAACCGCACCATCAATCTCAAATCTGAAAAGAAATTTACCATTCTCGTGATGTAGACATATAGGAATTGTCACAAACAAACTGTCTGCATTTCCTTTAAATTTTGAGATAATCATAATGAACTAACAATAAACAAATCCATTGCAAGAACAAATAACCCTCTTAGAGCTCCCTTAAGAACAGTTAAACTGTGTACCTTGCAAGAACATATGGGAAATAAACAGTTACTATGCTGGCTTCACATATGTACCTTGCAAGAACATAAGCAAACCATTAGAAGCATTAAACCGTGTAAAAAATGCTAGTTTGATTTTAGATTCAGTAGAATCAGTTTGATTTTAAACCGTGTAAAAAAATTGCTAGCATGATGTCCAGTAAACAAACAAAGTTTTAAAAACAATAATAAAATCTGAGAATCAGTAAGAATGATCTTGCGAAATGCGTAAGAAACAATAACAAAACCGAGCAATGGAAAAAGATTGATGATAATAATTAACAAATAAATTTTTTTTGGATCATGCACTACATCAGAACAGTTTGATTATAAGCTTGTTAATAGGCTGGAATAAATGAAATAATCCATGAAAAGAGATTGGTTAAAGAATGCATAAGGTCATTAAGATATGGAAATGTTGAAGATAAGCAATACATTGATGCCAATGTAAAGATAAGCAATATCAACAAAATCATTATTAAAGTAAGGGAAATAAAAATACATAACCCATGGGTAGGCATTGGTAGGTTCATGAGAAGATAACACAACAAAAAATAATTATAAACAGGCATAGCCATGCATGTTAGCCAAATAAAGCATGGAAATGTTGAATGGCCATCATTGTTACTGTAAAAAGAATGCATAAGCTTGTTAATATAGCTTCTCATGCCTTATTATATCAATAGCATTTAGACCACATATGAGCTCTATCAATAACAACCCAAATGCATATACATCAGCTTTCTATGTAATATCCCTGTTTGGGTGTACTGTGGTGCCAAATACATGTATTAATGAGGACCACATAATTTAAAGATATGCATGTAGTATAGTTAACTTACTTCATTCTATTGCCAAAATCATGGAGACCACCCATAACTTTGCTTCATACTATTGCCAAAATCATCTTCAGAATGCCAAAATTATCTCCATAATACAATCAGAACATCCCACAACAATGACATCGTAGCAGTCCCTATTTCATTTCAAATTTAGAACCAATACCTGATCATCCCTCCATCCATCACCCATATATCTCAACATGCAACTATCTTGATATCATAAAAGATATATTCTCATAGTCATATGCATTTATCAACATACCACTATAAAACAATCTATTTCTGAACTATTTCTGAAGTTCCAACATGGCCAAAAATGGAATTTCTGAACTATTTGCAAAGTTGATTTGCATCACATGGATTTGCAAATCAACTATTTCAAATGTTCTTGAGTCAGATACGCCGGAGTATCTGAGTCAAAAAATGTTCTTGAGTCAGAAAATATATATTCTTGAGTGATATCAAGAATATATCTGGTTGTAAATTTGCAAATCAACTATATCAAATCAACTATTTCGAATACCAATTTGCAAATTTGCAAATTTGCAAAGGATCAAAGTCTACTATATCAAAGGATCAATACCTGGTTCTTGAGTGCATTCCCAAAGACGATGTATATCTGAAAATCCTTGCTCGCTTTTCCAGGAATTACATGCTTTCCTGTAACGATTTCACGGTTACATATCTGCTATACAAAAGATCAAAGTCCTTTATTTCGAATACCAATTTGCAAATTTGCAAAGGATCAAAGTCTACTATATCAAAGGATCAATACCTGGTTCTTGAGTGCATTCCCAAAGACGATGTATAGCTGAAAATCCTTGCTCGCTTTTCCATGAATTACATGCTTTCCTGTAACGATTTCACGGTTACATATCTGCTCAATCCTTGAATTGAAGGTATCCAACCTATCTGCTCAATCCTTGATTCTGCAGGATACATATATGTGAACCCTATATGTGAAGAAGAGAACATCAAATTCAAATATCTAGAAATATACAGCACAACTCGAGCTCTGCCATTGCTCGATTCGATATCCGGCCGTCGGATGGTCGAATCGAAGTCACCCCGTCTCAAAAATGCTAACAGAAAAAGTTAATCAGTAACAATTTAAGCTAACAGAAGTTATTATTATGCATTGGCAATTGGAGTCACAAAAATGCTACCATTCATGAAAACAACAAAAATTATAGTCACAACAAATATTCCAGTGAACTTGATACTCTTGAGTGATAACAAAAATTCCAGTTTGTTCTACTCTTGCACATAATACTCATGAACACAACAAAAATTCTGGAAACAAACTTGATTTAGTCAAAAAGCTTGCAAAAAGAAATACTCGAGATTACTGCAAAATGATTACTGCAAAAAACACTCGAGAGTACTACAATAATTCTCACAAAATTGCTTGCAAAAGTTTTAGTTTTGATCATTCCATATCTTCCCATCTGCATCCAAACGTAATGATCCTCCTTTCCAAGCCCAATTTCCTAAATGGACACAAAACATATTATTCCACCTTTTAGTAGAGAAATAAATTACTAATTTTATGTTGAATCAAAAAGTAAAGTTATGATGGTTTATAAAACTCACTATTTTTACCTTTCTCATGTTTCAGCAGAAAACATGTTGCGCATCACATAATAAAGAGAGTGAGTCTCAATCGGAATCCATAAGGAAGTGCCATTTGGATGAGCAATAACCTAGGTAATTAAAAAAATAAACCTGTTAGAGATAATTTAATTGATAATACTAAAAATTTAAAGTTGAAACTTTATTTACCTTGTTAAGTGGGAGCGGGGACGATCGAGCTTTGAGTATCCAATCACGCTCAGCAAGGAATATCTTCCAGTGATGGCGATCGAGCCCTGTCACATTTGCTTGTACTATTCCTTTTTCAACTAACTGAAAATTATAATAATAAAATAGTTACTAATATAAAAATTCTTAGTAAGAAAATGATGTCAGCTTTAATGGAATGCATACCTTATCACCCCAAATTCTCGTGTAAGGACGTAACTTGACAGATGTATTAATGTTTCGAAGTAATTTAACCTATAATTACAAAATCGATTAAAAGCAACTAAGACCAAATATAGTATAGAACAAAGTATGTTTAGCAGCTTACAGTTTCACACAAATAAGCATCGTGTGCAACATCCTTCTGTAAAAAGATACAAAGCAATATTTTAGCAAACTAAAGTTAAAATTTTAGTTAAATTTGTTTTAAAGGCAGAAAATTTCTTACATTGCCATAAATTGTAATACTTGTCCACATCTTGTATCCCTTCATTAAAAATAATACAAATCATTAGTGTGTAGCAATCATCAAGTACAACAACAAACGGCAAATAGAAAGATGTTTACTTACTTATAATAGTCATCAAAGAGATTCATAGCAAGACTTCTGGATAAACAATATTAACTGTGTTATTCGAATCAGACGGCAGAAGTACACTAACACGATCAAAAGATGTGCACCTGGAAAGTGCCACATAAAGATGCCCATGGCTAAAAACTGGGTTACGCAAGTCAACCCCAACAAACTTTATGGATTGTCCTTGTGATTTATTAATTGTCATGGCGTAAGTTACACGAACTGGAAACTGTCGTCTTGTCATATGAAAAGGTAACTCTGAAGCTGATGGGGACAAAGATATTCTTGGAATAAACACAAAACTACCGGCTTTATCCCCATTCAAAATTTGAGCTTCAATCACACGGGATGCACATCTAAGAACCATCAGTCGGGTGCCATTACAGAGCCCATCTTTAGGTGCAATATTTCGCAGTAAAATAATTGGACAACCGACCTTAAGGTCAAGTTTAAATGGTGGCAAACCAGGAGGATCCAAAGAGTTTATGTACTCGGTCGGATAACGATTTATAATTGCAGGATCAGTTTCTTCAGATTCAGCCAGTTTGTCTGCGGCTAGATATGTAATCAGGTGTCCAGGATAAATTTGTAAAGCAGTAGTGTTTATTAAATTAACATCATCATTACGCGCAGAAAGAATTATTCGTTCAGTCAGATATGCCGGAGTCACCACACCCTCAACGTCTAGCTGCGGATAAATTCTTAATAATAATTCTTTTAAATCCTTGCATCGGAATATGTGGGAGGGAAGCTCCACCACTTCATTAGGCTTTGTGCCAACCTATTACATAAATAGAAAAATTTTAAAGGTAAGGGTAATTTATAGTATGATGGTTATTAAAAGCATCAAGTATCTAAATAAATACCTCCAAAATAAATTTCGCAAAATCTGTACTTTCAACAGATGAATTAGTCAACCGCATATTTTGGTCCAAGATCAAAACTTTCACAGAACACCACAATGCAGATCGTCTCAATGAGGCTCCAACAATTTCTTCTCGAACCCCCTTTGGTATGACTGGCAAGATTTGCCGGAAGTCACCACCAAGAACAACGGTAATACCACCAAAAGCTCTGTTGTCATCACAAATATCTCTTAACGATCGATCCACTGACTCAACACAATGGCGATGTTGCATAGGAACTTCATCCCATATTATCAACTTTGTTTTTCTGAATAATTGCGCATATATAGATTGCTTACTAAAATTACAAATTGAATTATCATGCACATCTAACGGGATACGAAATGTTGAGTGTGCAGTGCGACCTCCGATAAGTAGCAACGATGCAATACCAGAAGATGCGACGGTGATAACTATATTTCCAAGACTACGCAACATTGTCGCTATTGCATTATACAAAAAAGTCTTTCCAGTTCCAGCACCACCGCTCAAAAAAATGTAGTACCTCTATTTTCAAAAACAGAAGAAGTAATTGCTAAATAAGCTGTACGTTGTGCATCGTTTAGGCAATCAACATCTTTGAGTGCATCCAACTGTTTCGCTGTATTTATGAGTTCCTGATGTTCATGCAACAGTCTATTGCCAACAATTGCGTTCCACTCTCGCATAGGAAATGGCATTGGGGGAAAGTCAGCTAGACACTTGCCAGACTCTTCGAGTAATTCATTGATAAGGAATAAACCGTAATCTTCAAGTTGACATTGAGTTGGAGTAGAAATTGCAAATAAAGCAGGAATTTTATGTTGAAGATCGTCGCAAATATGCATTGAGAATTGATTCCATAATGCAAGTGGGTCGATTGGTGAACATTCGATAAGAATAATACAAAACAGTCTTCTTAATTGGTATCCCGTTTTCATAATTGAAGCCTCGTAAAGGCATTGTTTCCATTCCGAATCATCTTCAAGCAGACCTCTTGCAACGCACGTTGCTTTGAATGTAGAGTACTCTACATTATTGAATGTGCGTAAATTTTCCCATGATGTTGGTCCTTTAACGACTGTTAGCAACAACCGCAGATAGAATCGCTCACCAGAGTTGGGAGATGCAAAATACATTCTGCCAATTGCATATCCCGCTTTTCTTGGAGTCCAAACCTTTGTGGATAAATTCCACACAAACTTTTGAGGGAACTCCTGGTAAGTAAGTTCACGTGCTGATTCATGTAATGCACAACATGTAAAAAATTCAGTCAAAGTTGTCTTCTCATTTTCAGCTCTGGACCTTATTGTAGCAGAATCTTCATCTGGATCAAAAATAACACGGTGTTGCCCTGGTAAATGAAGGACCAATCTTTGTACCGACGGAATCTCCTGATGTAAAGGATGCTCAAATATCCGCCAAGCCGCCTCCGGTGGTCCAATATATCTTGCATCAAGGTATTGTTGGATCTCATCTACTGCGCCCAAAACCATGGTGGTTCGATCATGCCCTTTATAAATGTACTTATGAATGTACTTGACACATCTTATTCCAGCACAAACTTCGACGTTAATATGGCAGTTAAAACGTAGGGAGAGATACTTATTATGTGGAACAACATCTCGATTATCAACCTGCTGCCCCCTTACAGTATAGATATGGCCATCATTACGACGACGATATATAGGATAGCCGTCACGATCCATGGTTGTTGAATCTGTGTAAGTTCTTGGGTACTTTTTAGTACATTTGCCATTGTCCATACATGAAGCATTTGGATTTCGAGCACCACATGGTCCATGCACCATACATTTCATCACGGTATCGAATAATTCCTGATCTTGAGTTGGATCAGGAAATTCAGCAGAAACAATCTTATCCACTTGTTCACATGTATGGATCTTATCTGGACCACAAAGAAAGAAAAGAGCATGCATATGTGGAAGCCCACGTTTCTGAAATTCAATTGTAAAGACATGTGCTACTTTCCTGCCAAAAACATTTTTGACATCAATCTCCTTCATCAAAGCCTTTCGTTTTAACTCAAAAACACGTGCAACTAAATCAGGGCGATCAAAAGCCCTTTGGTTGGGCAGTAGAGCTGAAATTATTTCAGGCCACTTTGGATTTGCAGTCATGGTAAGAAATATATCAGGGTGCTGGTTATACCGTGTGATAGCCATCGAGTCTTGAAATATTTCAAACATGTGACGTGTACTACCAGTGAAAGATGATGGTAGTATCATGCGTTGGCCAATTTGGTCACCACTTCCATATGCATCAATATCTGTAAGGCCCTGATAAAATTCTAAACGGAGTTTTTGCTGATTAAGTTTGATGAAAGTCAACCGATTCTGCTCAGTTGATGCCCAAGCATCAACTATGAACTCTTGGAACAATTTTCCGGCTCTCAGAATTGAAGAATACTCAGTAGGTCTTTCAAATAGACGGTAGCTATAATACTCACACAATGTAAGGCGTCTATGTGAGACTTGATGTTGCACAGGATCCCATTGTTTCAAATCAGGTTCCCATCCAAGCTGACCATGCGGGAATAGTAATACATAATGCAATGGCAAGTAGGCAGGATGAGCCTCATTGATTTGCATTAGTTGATTATTGCCGCGTAGATGTAAAACAATATCTCGCATCTTAGAAGGTCGATGGCCATCTCCAGGTAAAATAATTGCAATTTCATCTACGGTTGGCAGGTTATATCTTCGTCGATCTTTGTTTGAATTGTAATGAAGATACACAGGAAGATCATGACCATATGAATCCTCTTGATTTAAAATAGTATAAGCTTGACGATACAGATGGATGAATGGATTTATGACTGATAAACAATCTTGAATAATTTTTAACACATCCCTTCTCAAATGAGGATTTCTATTACTTCGTAACTCTGCTGCAGCAGCTGGATCATATATGTAAAGTTGACAATAACTTGCTGTTTGATCCTGTTGTGGCATAAGTGAGCCTGTTCGATGACGTAATTCTCCATGAATTGTAAATGTTGTCGGGCCTCTGCCAGAAATCAATCTTTGATCCAATGAAGCGCCAAGGCTGGTAAATGCATTAGCCGCATTATACTCCCAGGTATATTGTCGAAATGATTTTGATTGGTCACTGTCACCGTCATATAAATCTTTAAGTGGTGGAGGGGGTTCAATAAGTTTATCTAATTTTACTTTTCCTTGTAAACAGCAGGTACCAAAACGGTGTGTTGTCAAAGTTGAAGTCGACAACTGTTCCGCCAACCAATGTAAGGCTGAGCAATGAGGGCATTGAATGTTCATAGAGCCAAGATAATGCCGACCAAAATCCACCTGCGTTGGCGGCCCAACTCTATGAAGAGTTGGCCTACATAGTAATAGCGAGGCTGAGCCCTCGTCTTCGTGTTGAACGCGAGAAGTTGTTAAACCAGGTGTTACTTGAGATGTTTGATCTCGTTCGATCCGTCTGCGTTGAGCTGAAGACCTATCCAAATTTAAGTTGTAACTATATTTTAAAATTTGTTAAATATATATTAGATTTTATGTATAGACAGTTTTATGTATAGACAATGGATAATAACCTAACAATTGGAGACAGTGGGTCGTCATCTTCTTGTTCAACTGGAGAAGTGGATAATGTAGCCGTTATTTGAGGTACATCAAGTATGCTAGTAGGAGTCAAATATCGAGATATGTTTATTTGTTCGCGTTCTCGTTCTCTCCTTCCGAGTTGAGCTAAAGACCTATCAAATTTAAACCCAAAACTAAATATATTAAAGCACTGTAGAATAGATTAGAAGTTGGGTAAAATCAAGTGGGTGAAAACGTGACAGCCGGATCAACATCTTGTTCAGAAATTGCAACATTGCGCGAGGCAGAGCCCTCATCATTTCGAGAAATGTTTCTCTGTGCTTGTTCGCGTTCTCTCCGTTTGCGTTGAGCTAATTGTCTTTTTGATATGTAACTATCGGCAGATGACTAAAACGTGTGTATATAAGATTGATTAATAATGGTAAAGCAAGTATAGAATTCATTGATGTCTAATAGCAAATGACGTACCGGTAGCATGTTGGCGTGAAGCAAATATGGTTTCTAAAATCGTTAGGTTTTTCAATCAATGCCAACGTCCAACTGAATCATTTAAAATAAATGTTAAAATATCAATAAACAAATTTCTACTGCGAAATTGTAATACAATAAGACCCTTTCTATACAATTTAGCAAATGTGGAAAGATGGAAAGCAATTCATAAGAACAGGAGGAGGGGGAGGGGGGAAGAGAACCTGGGGAATTTTGTTTGTTTAATAATATGTGCAAATTGGTGAATATGGAAGTGTGTAAGCAATCTATACAATTTAGCAAATGTGGAAAGATGAAAGGCAATTCATAAGAATTTACTATCAATTTACTATCTATACAATTTAACCAAATCTGTACTAATAAGGACATTAACAAAAAATGATTATACATGATTCTCCTTTATTCAGTTACCAATATCAAGTGATAAGACAACAAATATAATTTCTTTTTTACGAAATGAATAACATGCAACAATACAGGATAGGAAGCTTGGTTGCTAACAGAATTATTCTTCACGCAGGAACCCACAAATAACAATACAAACCTGATGCTATCAGCTTGCCTCTTGCTGAGCTTGCCTCTTGTTGTTAGAAGAAGAATTCCAGAAACCTGGGTTGAGCTGGGTTTAGCTTGCCTCTTGCTGCGAGAAGAAGGGGTTTAATTTCACAGAAAAAGCATGGTTTCTAACAGAAAGTGAACAGACAAAGATTGGTTTCTAACAGAAAAAGCTTGGTCGCAAAGAACTGGAAATATGGAAATTTGTTCTAATGCCATGGGGTTTATACCCAGGACACACAGTATTGGACTTGTGAAAGAATTTATAAATCAATCACCGAATGTCTCTTTGATCCAATTCGCAAGCTTGGTACAGTTTCTAATACACGCGATGGACATTTTCGAGAGGAAGCGAAGTCAAGCATACTCGTAATGATTCAGCATATACCAAAAAACAATAACCGTAATGAAATATGCATATATGGATTCAAATATATTCATGGATATTACAATAACCGTAATTTCATGTATTTCAATAACCGTGTATTCATGCGTATAACCGTATATTTGAAATACACGGTTATATTCCAGTGAATATTCCATGATTCAGTATTTATATATACATTTTGACTCAATTTGACAATTAAATATTTCATGTAATTCCAGTGAATATTCCATGATTCAGTATTTATATATACATTTTGACTCAATTTGACAATCAATTTGGCAATCAAATATATATTCATGAATACACGGTTATTTCATGTATTTCAATACACGGTTATTACAACACTGGAATATGCATGAATATATTTCAAATATAGTCACTGGAATACACGGTTATTTCACTGGAATATATTTGAATACACGGTTATTTCACTGGAATATGCATATATGGATTCAAATATTTCGTGTATTCATATTCATGCATATTGCAGAGTTCATTAAATAACACATTTCATGCATATATGGATTCAAATATATATGGATTCAAAAATTGTACACTGTTATTCCATGTATACATTCAAATATATAAATGAAATATTTCACTGGAATATGCATATTCATATTCATGTATATGCATATATACATGTTGTACACGGGTATATTCCAGCGAATATTCCATGATTCAGTATTTATATTTACATTTTGACTCAATTTGACAATCAAATATTTCATGTAATTCACTGGAATATACAATGATTCAGCATGTATATATAGATTGTGACTCAATATCAATTTGAGTCAAATCGGGACTACAAACTCATCCATACCTGAATCCAAATTGCATTCAACAACCCACCCCAATTTTCACAGGCTAAAACTACATTTATCAAGCCAAATTCAGTTGACAGAAACAATTGAGTAAGCTCAGACCAAATAAAAGTGAAGTTTTTATAGCTTGAATCAGTTTTAAGTCTGATTTTCAAGCAGTTTGATGCCGGATTTGAGCAGGATTGAGCCAGTATCATATTTTAAGGTATTTTGAATTATTTTAAGCCTATTATGATGCAGAATTATCTCTAAACATATCTTTTGTTTGATTTTTCTAAAATATCCGTATGGTCTTCTTTTGGTAAGGTACAGTTTACATTTTTCTCAAAAAAAATCATGACACTCATATTAAATTTGGCAACATATATGACACTCATATCCCATTTTGACTCAATATCAATTTGACAATCAAATATATATTCATGAAAACACGGTTATTTCATGTATTTATATACACGGTTATTACAAAACTGGAATATACGGTTATTTCACTGGAATATATTTGAATGCACATGAACACGACATCCTGATGTTCGTGACAAAGTTTGTATTAAATTATATCACATTTCACAATAAACAAAGTAAATTATATCACGGTATTCAGATACAACTCAGGCGCTAAGCTTTAAGATTTTAATATTAGCAAAAATAACAAAATTTCCAGTTTGATGAACACAACAATCAAAGTGCTCAGCATTTTTAACAGCAATGAATTAAAGTACTAAAAGTGCTTTGCCTTTGCATTTTTAACAGCTATAGTCATTGCCTAAATTATAAAAATAGATTTGAACTACAAAAATAGATTTAAAACTTCAACTCTGGTTGTCATTTTCCTAAAAGAAATTAGTGTTTGTGCAAGCTCGCCTGCATTATATTGCTAAATGTTACGTTGGTTAGTATTTTTGTGGAGTATACTTTCTTAAGACTCTTTTATGTAAATTCAATTCTACCTATGATAAATTCCTTGATAAAATAGTTTCATTATATTGTGAGACTTTTGGGTACATATTTAACACCCAACATACATGAGTGTCATTGGCTTGGCAACCACCACCAATGACACAATGAGTCAAAGTTATGAGATAACATTCAAAGAAAGAGCAAAAGAATTGTGCAGTTTTGTTGGTAATGCAATGAAAAGGAAACAACAAATGTTCCTGCAAACAATGCTCGGGTGGTGGCACAGTTGGGTAGCACTTAGGTCTAATGGGAAGCAGCCCCATGGGTTTATTTTTAAGGAATAATCATTAAGCTTGCAAGGTCACATGTACGGCTTAAAGCAGTCTCCATAAGCATTATTCACTATGATAGATTTTGAATCACATCAAAGTCCAGAGTGATTATCACTAAAGATGAAAGCTCTTGGAATCAAGAAATTGAAAGTATGTATAAATCAGATGTTTCAAATGAAAGCTCTTGGAACACTCTTCAGTATTTTCTTAGTGTTGAGGTAGCACATTCCAAAAATGGTATCTACCTGTAACATAGAAAGTAAACCTATGTTTGTGCAAGCTCTAGGGACACTCTTCAGTATTTTCTTAGTGTTGATTATCACTAAAATGCTAGCTGAGGAGGAGCATTACATGATATTAGTGTTTGTGCAAGCTCGCCTGCATTTAGCAATATAATGCTTTGAACTACATACCTAATACTTAACTATACAGCAGATATGCATTGAAGTTAAATGTATCCATATGTAGAAACGCATGAACTTAAAGTACTAAGATAATTCCAGTTTGAACCATATCTAAATGTGTCCATATCTAAACCCCTGTAAAAATTCCAGTTTGAACAAAAATTCCAACTTGATAATCTTGAAAATCAAATTCTAATCTTCCACACAACAAAAAGCTTGAAAAAAGAAACCTTCGAGATTACTGCAAAATGAAGATGGGGAGAGGGGTATACCTGCGAGAATACTGTTCCTAAAAGAAATTAGTGTTTGTGCAAGCTCGCCTGCATTATATTGCTAAATGTTACGTTGGTTAGTATTTTTGTGGAGTATACTTTCTTAAGACTCTTTTATGTAAATTCAATTCTACCTATGATAAATTCCTTGATAAAATAGTTTCATTATATTATGAGACTTTTGGGTACATATTTAACATCCAACATACATGAGTGTCATTGGCTTGGCAACCACCACCAATGACACAATGAGTCAAAGTTATGAGATAACATTCAAAGAAAGAGCAAAAGAATTGTGCAGTTTTGTTGGTAATGCAATGAAAAGGAAACAACAAATGTTCCTGCAAACAATGCTCGGGTGGTGGCACAGTTGGGTAGCACTTAGGTCTAATGGGAAGCAGCCCCATGGGGTTTTTTTTAAGGAATAATCATTAAGCTTGCAAGGTCACATGTACGGCTTAAAGCAGTCTCCGTAAGCATTATTGCACCGATTCACTATGATAGATTTTGAATCACATCAAAGTCCAGAGTGATTATCACTAAATATGAAAGCTCTTGGAATCAAGAAATTGAAAGTATGTATAAATCAGATGTTTCAAATGAAAGCTCTTGGAACACTCTTCAGTATTTTCTTAGTGTTGAGGTAGCACATTCCAAAAATGGTATCTACCTGTAACATAGAAAGTAAACCTATGTTTGTGCAAGCTCTTGGGACACTCTTCAGTATTTTCTTAGTGTTGATTATCAATAAAATGCTAGCTCAGGAGGAGCATTACATGATATTAGTGATTGTGCAAGCTCGCCTGCATTTAGCAATATAATGCTTTGAACTACATACCTAATACTTAACTATACAGCAGATATGCATTGAAGTTAAATGTGTCCATATGTAGAAACGCATGAACTTAAAGTACTAAGATAATTCCAGTTTGAACCATATCTAAATGTGTCCATATCTAAACCCCTGTAAAAATTCCAGTTTGAACAACAACAAAAATTCCAGTTTGAACAAAAATTCCAACTTGATAATCTTGAAAATCCAATTCTAATCTTGCACACAACAAAAAGCTTGAAAAAAGAAACCTTTGAGATTACTGCAAAATGAAGATGGGGAGAGGGGTATACCTGCGAGAATACCGTGAATGTTGAAATGAAGATGGGGTTACAAAGTGCTCCAATTTTTTGCGAGATGGGAAAGGGCAGCCTGATGGTTGCAACTAAAGGCCATAAAAATTTCACAGTAAACAAATTAATTGCAATAAACCCTACATGAAAACCTAAGCAATAAACCTTAACTGAACACCGAAGATGATTGCGAGGCTGGAGGGTTACCTGCGAGATTGAGGATGCTCTGGAGGAGTATATGGAGGATGGATGATTCTTGCGATGTTGAGGCTGGAGGATGATGATCCGTGGAGGTGGAAGATGGTTGTGATGAGGATACATGGATTAGGGGGTTTCTGTGAGTGTAGATCCGTGTGGAGATCTGTGTGGAGATCCGTGGGGAGGAGTCGAGGCGACGTGGGGAGGAGTCGAGGGGATGAGGGCGTGCGTGGAGGGGAGAAGTGGAGATTTGGGGAGGAGCCGAGGGGTTAGAAATGAATGAGGGGAGACGTGGAGAGTTGCTGGCTCATCGTTCTCAACCCACCGAAACCCAAATATTAACCCTCCCTATATTTCCAGCTGACCCCACAAACAAACGAAACCCAAACGTGCTGTGTGGAGAGGGGAAATGGGTTCCTTTCTTTATTGAGCTGATCCATCTAAATTACATCAAAACATCTCAACCGTTGATACTGCAAGATCAAATCCCAGCCGTCTTTTATCTTGTCCTAGTCACCCCTAGGATTCAAAAAACACTGTCAAATGTATAATAGATGTATCATCTTCATTTTTGACAAAGTCAACCCCTTTTATTGTTTTGTCAAATCTAATGTTCCAGCTCTTTGATGCTTGCTTAAGTCCATAAATGGACCTATGCAGTCAACACGCTTTCTTTTCACTCCCACTGACCTCAAATCCTTCTGGCTGAGTAATGTAAATTTGTTATTCTAAATTCTCATTTAAAAAAGAAGTTTTTACTTCCATTTTCCAGATTGCATAGTCATAACAGGCAGCGATAGCAAGCATAATCTGAATAGAGTTGTGCATGGCTACTAGTGAGAAAGTCTCATCATAATCTGTTCCTAGAATCTGACGATTCCCTTTCGCATCTAGCCTAGCCTTGTACATTTCTATCTTTCCATCTACACCGATCTTTCTCTTAAAGGTCCATTTGCAGCCAATGGAAATAGTTCCCTTGGGCGCTTCTTCTAAGGTCAATACCTTATTTACACGCATGGAGTCCATTTTGGATTTCATTGCATCCAGACATTTTTAAAGTCCCTACTCTGAATGGCTTCCTAGAAGCTAACATGGTCATCATCAACTGTGATGCTATTCTCGACCCCTCCTTCTAAGAGGAAGCCATAGTACCTGTCATGGACTCTAGGAATCCTGCTAGACTTCCTAATGATTATTTGAGAATTATCTGCCTCTCCCACTAGTTCCGACATTTGTTCTTGTGTTAATTCTCCTCCTTAGGAATGGCAATATTGCGGGGCGGGGCGGGTATTTAACTACCCAAGCTTGCCCCGCCCCATCTGCGGGCCGGGGCGGGACTGGTCTCGGGCCGGGGCGGGGCGGGTAATTTCTTACCAAAAGCGGGTCGGGCCGGGTCGGGTCGGTCGGGTCAGGTCATTACTGCCATCCATATGAATCCCAAATAAAAGTTTTATTTGGGATTTGTGAGAATTGTGATTTACTGGTAATTTGGAATTGGGAATTGGCCTAATTGGAACAACATTGGAACAGAGTATGAGTTATGTGATATGGACAGACCGCATGATTCACATCAAAATAATAAGGTTTTTTAGAACCTCTATAGTTTATCAGGGCGGGCCGGGGCGCATACAAAGCCCAAGCTTGCCCCGACCCGTCTGCGGGCCGGGGCAGGGCGGGTCAAAACCGTAACGGGTCGGGTGGTAGAAGGTGTACCCGGATCTACCACTTTGCATACAGCTTCCTTCACAAGGAACTACTTTTCTAGAAAAGTGGCATGTTTGGAAACAACTCTTTGTTGTTCCGGGTGGTAGAAGGTGTACACGGATACCCAATGAATTTACATAAGCCATATCTGCCATCCAATTTGTCTGGATCAGGCTGTTTGACATATGCAGGACAACCCCATACCCTAATATGCTTAAGATTATGTTCTTTTCCACTCCATATCTGATATGAAGTCGTAAGCACAGATTTGGACGAAACCTTATTGAGGATATATGTAGTGATTTCTAGTGCATGGCCCCAGAGGGAGGTTGGCAAATCAGTGTCACTTATCATGGATTACATCATGTATAACAAAGTATGATTCCTTCTCTCCAACACACCGTTATGTTGAGGTGTATAAGGAGACGTGACTTGAGAGAGAATCTCATTCTCTTTTAGGTATGTAAGGAATTCTTGGCTTAAATATTCACCTCCTTGAGCAGATTCAGTCTTGCAACAACCTGGCAGATCTATTTACTAAAGCACTACCTCATTGTACCTTTAAAAAACTTGTAATAGGGATTGTGATGAGACAGCTGAGAGACTTACAAGCCTAAAGCTTGTACACAACAGGGGGAGTTAATGTTGTGTTGTACTCTTTTTTTCCTTAGCTATTGGTTTTTCTCACTGGGTTTTCCATAGCCAAAAGTTTTAAAGAGGCAACCACCACATCAACTGTGGATCCAGAAGCATCCACCCTTGCCGATATCCACCGATCAGGGGAAGTTAATAAGACTTGCACTCTTTTTCCTTATATAGCTATTGGTTTTTTCCACTGTGTTATCCATATCCAAAGGTTTTAACGAGGCAAGACTTCCTAACTTAGGACACAGAAGCATTCATATCCTCATGATCAGATAAGCTCCATGAATCCCGAAGCATTCATATGCCAAGCTTACAACAATGG
>CM061134.1:169848785-169875016 GCA_030789695.1 Scilla litardierei | reverse complement strand
TAATTTTGCGATCGTTCTACGACTTAATAATGAACATTTTAATCGAATTAAATAAATGGGTAAGAGATCCAATCACCCTGAGCCTAACAACCTTGAGTGTAGCTCAACAAGTTGCTTGACTTTGCGATCGGTAGATGACTCTTCATCAATCATATCAGATTTGACTCTCTTATCGGTTTTTACCCCTAGCCATTTGTGATCATGAGCGTGCTCATCCAAATCACAATGTCTAGTCAAGTCGGACCCTTATTTTCATGTCTAGCCTGACTTGCCCCAGCGCTTGGTGTATTCACGACACGTCGATTTGGGTCAGGTCTTAGACTACATCATTAAGAAATTGGTTTCTATAAGATTGCCATGTCACAGCTTGAGTGTAGCTCAACAACTGCAACACGTGTCTTATAGTTGCCAACCCCTAAAATAAGGAGGGCTACGGTTAATATTGAAGAAGATTATTAACGTATTTGACTTAGATATTGTCCAGGGTGTCATATAATCATGATTCGCGTTCTTGCGGTCCAGCGGAACATAGCCAGGGAATTGACTAAGCCAGTATCACTTATCCCTTAGACTAGCTAGGGTGATCCACCAAACTTAGCCAAGCACATTGACTGGATCATGGTCCATTGAATGAAGCTTGTCATTTTTATATGTGTGCCATAGACTAAAAGGCTTTTATTAATAACTAATTAATCCTATCAACTAGTTGAATCCATAAATTTAAAATTTTAGGATTTGTTTAATAACT
Source organism: Scilla litardierei (assembly GCA_030789695.1). Lineage (NCBI taxonomy): Eukaryota > Viridiplantae > Streptophyta > Magnoliopsida > Asparagales > Asparagaceae > Scilla > Scilla litardierei. Next base: position 169,874,268 of record CM061134.1, on the reverse strand, counting down.
TTTATTAAATCCTTATCAACTATAAGGTTCACGTGCTATCCTAATCGTTATTAGGATTTTAATAAATTTATTAACAATGCTAAATGCGAAGTCCTTTAATGAGAATTAATTTCATAACAATTAGAATTAACATATTCATTAAAGGGACTACCCTAACCAGGAATTAGGACTTACAGTGTTGTTAATGTTTTATTAAAACATAGCATGTCATTAGAATTTATCTCATAAATTTTAACGAGTTCTTAATGGCTAACCTAAGAGGGTTGTCTTGTGTTATCAAATAAGTGACACCATTTTCATAGCCATTAACATAAAGTTATACTAATTTTATCGCATAAAAGAGTGTACAACTATTTAACAATTAAATAGAATAATGTTTATCAAATAAACAATTTTAGCATGCATACTTAAATTTAACATTTAAATTTAAAAATATGATTTTAAAACATTTTATTTTATCTCATAAAAATAAAAAAACATGTTTTAAAAGATCACAAAGTTTGCATGCTACTTAAAATATTTATCGCATAAAATTTTTAGGCTTTTAAAATCATCTTTAAAAAATATCACATAAATTTTAAAACATTTTAAAAGGCATCTAAAAACATTTTAAAAATTATCTCATAACTTTAAAACATTTTAAAAGTATTTTAAAACCATTTCAATGTTTAATAAAATCGCGGTGCTAGATCATTATGCAAACCTAGGCTTTGATACCACTGAAGGGTTTTTGCGGACCCTCAGGGCTAAAATCTGTGCCCGTCCTTAGTCGAACGGAACACGAAAGCAAAAATATGCATCGGAAAAATAAACAGGTTAATCTAATTAACATCCAGTTAAGCATTTTAACTTAGCCCTAAGGTCCAAGACCCTTAGCCAAGATTTTTACCGACTCGGGATGGATCTGATCATTCCAAGAAGGATCTAACCTACTGCGATTAAATTAAACTAATACTTATAAAACACATACCCGGAACCTTGCCCTGGGGCAGGCAAGGTGCACTGCACCGTCTTTCGAGCCGCTTCCCGTCCCACACCGAGCCGCTCCTCGAACCGCTCCGCATCCCGAGGCGAGCAATCCTCGTGTCGTCGAGCCAACCACGCACCGAAGAAATTTTCACGTGAGTGAAAGCCTTCGCCAAGATTACGGATCCGAATCCTCGTGGCTTTGCTAGAGCCCTTCAGGAGTAAGGCAAAAATATAGGGAGAAGAGAAATATTAATTTAAGCCTATATCCGAGTGTGCTCCAACATTTATGGGAGCCGCACAGATCTGGAGCTTGGTACGAGTTTTGAGAAGGGGAGCAGACCCCTATTTATATAGGCGGCTGACGCCTCCCTTTACTCAAATTCCGATGTGGGACTATTATTTCGAGTTAATCAATTCAATTTAGTTTGCCTTTCACAAAAGCCAAACTTCTGTGAATTTTAACTCCCTCACCGTTGAGCTTCATGATTGATACAACCTATCAAATTACAGGGTGTTCAATAATGAACGCATAGGAAAAAAATAGAGTGTCAATCGGAGTCCGTTTGACCCTCCAATTGGTCATCCAAAGTTCAGCCCAAACCTACAAAACCGCAAACAGCCAGCCGCCAAGAATTGTACGCTGCCTTAGGCAGTGCGTGGGCCCCACGTGCAGGCACTTGTGCTCACGCGCCCCGCGTGGGCGCTGGGCTTGATTTCAAACGCCCAGCCATTTGGCCGAGCCTAAAAATGGCTGTGGGTTTTTGTTGTGTTTTGTTTCTCAAACAAAAAATATATTAGCCTTGGTTTCTTTTAGGCTTCTATTTAAAACACTTTTAAATAGGCTTACTAGACTCTTTTGGACTCCGTTTTTGATGCGGTTTAAACTTGCATTTAGACTGGGACGATCCCATTATACATGTAACCTTTTTCTTGCGTTTATAATATTAAATGTGGTCTTAAACAATTTAAGACACATTTAACCACTTTCGCATCAAATGCAAATAAGTCCCTATTTAGGCTTAAAATTATCATTTGCATCGAATGCAATTTTCTACCCCTTGCATCAAATGCAAATAAGTCCCAATTTAGGCTTAAAATTATCATTTGCATCGAATGCAATTTTCTACCCCTTGCATCAAATGCAAATAATTCTCCCTAATGATTCTACCTATTACTAGATGAAGGTTGCACTCTATGTGAGACCATACAGCCTGACCATACTACAGGTTGGACTCGAAGCCCTATACGGCAGTGACAACTAGCAGTAGTTACCGTCCCTGTTTCAGAATCATAATTATGTGGTTGACTCATCTGTTGGATATTGGACTCCCCAGATTTGGTTTTGGATGATGAACAAACATAAATATATCGTGAACTAACAATTTGTGAGCGCAGTTATGGAGATCGTCGCCAAATTCATTTGAACATCCAAAGCGACGTCTCGAGACTTCTCAAAGCACGTGATCGTATGCCTAAAGCTTCGTTGAAGCTTTTGGACCTTTTTAGAAGTCATGAAGATTCGGATCGAAGCTTTCGAAGACGGTTCGTCAAGTTTTATTTATAGTCTTTTAGCTTCGTTCCGTAGAATGTTAAGCCTTGAGTAGGTATTACGTTTTAATCTTCATTTCGCTCCTATCTTAGAGCTAGGAACTAGTAAGAAGTCCATACTAACTTTCACGAAGCATCGCGCTTCGATTCGCGACTTCTTGTGCATGTTAGTTGGTTCAAGAAGAAGAACCAACCGAATAGATGGTGATCTAGTCGGTCGGCAATCCTTCTTGGACCGACTAGTTTGTCTTCTCAAATCATAGCTCTTTACTGTTTACAGTTAGTCGGTCTACGTTGACTCACCGACCGACTAGTTTGTGAACTAGTCGGTCAGTGATGCTTCTTTGACCGACTAGTTGAGCTGTAACAGCTGGTTTTCTTGTATCTGGATTTATTATATTATAATATATGTTTTGGTGGATTTTCTCCTTATGTGTGGTTTTCGTCTCCGTAACTTTCATTTTCGATCGTTTCGTCGTGTCTTCTCGTTTCTTCCTTAGGATCGTCGATTTCGAAGTATGTCATTCGTGACGGGCTTCATAACGGTCGTATCTTACTATTAGATCAAGCCTAGGAGTCTTAGGAATCGATCCCGGAGCTCCGCGCTCTGTATCGAAACTTTTGGTGCTAATTAGCCGGTGTAAGAAGGCGCACCGACCGACTAGATGACGATCCAGTCGGTCGGCAATCCTTCTTGGACCGACTAGTTGGCTTTCTAAATTTCTCAGGAGTTACTGTTTATCGTTAGTCGGTCTAAGAACGTTGGTTGACCGACTAGGTTGCAAACTAGTCGGTCAGCAATGCTTCTTTAACCGACTAACTCTTCGTCTAAATTTTAGTGTCTGTACTGTTCATTCTTAGTCGGTCTAAGTTCATCTTTTCGACCGACTAGTTGTTAAACTAGTCGGTTAAGTTTTGTACTCAGACCGACTAATTCCAAATCCTATTTTTGTTCAGAAGTTACAGTTTACACTTAGTCGGTCTGCGTTGGTCGACCGACCGACAAGTTGACAAACTAGTCGGTCAGTGGTTGCTCTTTGACCGACTAATCTGTGTTAAAACCCTAATTTCTGGGCAGCCGCCAGCCCATCCTATTTAAACCCCTCCCAAACGTTTTCTTCTTCCTCCACTCGACCCAAAACCCTAGTTTCTCCCCCATTGAGCCCCCATCTTCCTCAAACCCTTATTCCTTCATTCCAAGCCCAAGATCCATCATCTAAACCCTCCATCAACTCATTCTACCTCCCATCTTCCCCAAAATCTCATCAATTCCCCAAAATCCCCCAAAACCCCTAGCTCTCCAAACTTCTCCATTGGCTTCCAGATCTGATCCATAGGTTCTCCGGAGTGTTTCTTCCGCCTCCTCACGGTAAGAAATCGATCTCTTGATGTTTTCATAACCTATTTGTATTTTCATGAAACCCTAATGAATAAATGTTGTTTTGATGGTTGTCCCTCCATAACAGCGATTTCCCCCGTAGATTAGCATCCGCGAGACGAACCTTCGTGATCGTCATCCCCGGTGCTAGGCAAGTGAAACTTCCCACTTAGGGTTTAGGCCATGTTTTAGGCCATTTGCTTGTTGTAGGCGTAAAAGAGGCTAGGCGACGAAATGATACTCGCCTAGGCGCAAATTGGGGAACTAGCTTGACAACGAAGCTAGTTCCGACATATATCATGTTGCACAATTACCATGTCATGTTTACTTTCCATTAACGGTACGCGAATTAATTGTCATGTCATTGCATTCTTTAAGTGATCCCGTGATTGCGTAGCATCGCTACAATACTTGTGTTTCCTGGCTCGTGACCAGAAGCGAGCATAATGAGTTGCTAACCCCAACGCTCGATATTGAATTGTGAACTAAGAAACAAGCTCCCATGCGGGGCAACCCTGGCTCACTTGATGGGCTCATGTACAGGGAACCTGGCTTGTTTACATGTGGGATGAGGTAAGAGTTAAGCGGTCATTCAACTGGGGGTCTGCATAATCAGCAACTGCAGTTGTAAGGCGTAAACTCTGGGGTGGGGTAGTGTTTAGTGCCGATCAGCGTGAATGTGGTACCATTCAGCTGAAGGGCGTAAACATCTACAAACAACAGTGAAGCGTGATTAGTGAATTGATTGAGATTGTTAATAGCTTGGCTACTCTTGTCTTGTCCCGATAAATGTCCTCTTGTACTTATTGTTCACCATGTCTTGCACGTGCACTCATGTTATAACTGCCATGTCATGCATACTAAAACTGCTAGGTTGCTAGTTGCCTAACTTTCAGTTTTCTTGCCCAAGTCTTTTAGACTTGCTGACATGTGCCCCTTTACTCTTTTGGGTGACACATGTTAGATCCTGAGCCTGAGTACCTTGTTGAGGACGAGGTGTTTGCTGACGCCGAGCCCGAGCTTGTGTTTGACGGGGAGTACGTGGACACTGGGGACCAGTCCTAGTGTCTTCGTTGTGTTTTCCTTTTGTTTAGACTGATGTTTTGTTGTCGGTGCGTAGCACCTATACTTTGTTGCGTTGTTGCTTTTGTTGGCCTTGTTCTGGGCCTTAGACTCTTTCTTTTAGCCTGGTGGCTTTTCTGGATGTTGGACTTACTTTCATGTTGGACAAATTATGAGATATGAGAATTTTATTTCTGTCTCTCCTTTTATTATTATTGTTGCTCCGTTTGTGGTTACAGGGACCTGCTGGATAGAGTTGCTTTTCTCGGGCATGTGGTGACTGGAGATGGAATTTCAGTGGATCCCGAGAAGATTAGGGCCATCAGAGAGTGGCCTGTTCCGTCGTCTGCGTCTGAGATTCGGAGTTTCCTTGGACTTGCTGGTTATTATCGGCGATTCATTAAGGACTTTTCCCGTATTGCTGAGCCAATGACCAGGTTGACGCGGAAGGATGTTGCTTTTGTTTGGTCGGGTGATTGTGAGAGTGCTTTTGGTATTCCGAAGGAGCGTTTGACGACTGCCCCTATTCTTGTTGTGCCTGATCGCAGCGGTGGATTTGAGATCTTTTGCGATGCTTCTGACAAGGGTCTCGGTTGTGTGTTGCATCAGCACGGACATATTGTGGCGTATGCGTCTCGTCAGCTTAAGGCTCATGAGAAGAATTACCCGACGCATGATTTGGAGTTAGCTGCCGTTGTGTTTGCTCTTAAGATTTGGAGGCACTTCCTGCTGAGTGAGAAAGTGAAAATTTTCACCGATCATAAAAGCTTGAAGTATATTTTTACTCAGAAGGAGCTCAACATGCGACAGCGTCGATGGTTGGAGCTTATGGCAGATTATGAGATTGATTTGCAGTTTCACCCTGGCAAGGTGAACGTGGTCCCTGATGCGCTGAGTAGGCTTCCAGCGGTGATGATTTTGACCTCGCAGTGGAGATTGCAGCAGGATTTTTGCGAGTCTGGTGTTGAGATTGTTCTTCCTGGGGCGGCTTCATCGTTGATGTACATGCAGGTACAATCGACGATTGTGGATCGGATTAAGGCTGGCCAGGCTGAGGATCCGAAGCTGGTGAAGATTCGGGAGCAGGTGGAAGCCGGTCTGCGGACTGACTTTTTGATTCATGAGGATGGCTCGCTGAGGTTTGAAGCCAGGTTGTGTGTGCCAGCTGGGGAAATTAGAGAGGAGTTGATGGTGGAGGCACACAGTTCACCGTATTCTGTGCATCCTGGTGGCACCAAGATGTACCAGGATCTTCGTCTGAATTATTGGTGGCATGGTATGAAGAGGAGTGTGGCTCGGAGTGTAGCCAAGTGCTTGGTTTGCCAGGAAGTGAAGGCGGAGCATCAGCGTACGGCCGGGTTGCTACAACCGCTTCCGATTCCGGAGTGGAAGTGGCAACACATCACTATGGATTTCGTGACTGGACTACCTCGGAGTCCGAAGCAGAATGACGTGATTTGGGTGATCGTAGATCGATTGACCAAATCCGCGCACTTTATTCCATTCCGAGTGGGACAGTCCACTGAGGCGCTGGCGAGGAGATATATGGAGGTAAAATTCTTTTACTCTCCGTTTTTATTTCCTTTTCCTGGTTGGGATAGTGATGTAACGTGAATCGTGCTGGAGGTCGTGCGACTTCATGGAGTCCCCGTGAGTATCGTGTCGGACAGAGACACGAGGTTCACATCTCAGTTCTGGCAGAGTTTGCAGAAAAGCTTGGGTACGCGTCTGAGTTTCAGCACGGCGTACCATCCGCAGACGGATGGCCAGTCCGAGAGGACGATTCAGATTTTGGAAGACATGATGAGGGCGTGTATGTTGGATTTCAAGGGTTCGTGGGAGGACCATCTACATCTGGTGGAGTTTTCTTACAACAACAGCTTCTAGGCGAGTATTGGCATGGCGCCTTTCGCCGCTCTTTATGGGAGGAAATGTCGATCGCCATTGAGTTGGGATGACGTTGGTGATCGGGAGCTGTTGGGACCTGAGATGATCGTGGAGGCCGTGGATATCGTCAGGAATATTCGGGAGAGGTTGAGAATTGCTCAGGACCGTTTTAAGCATTGGGCGGATCTAAACGTCGACCTTTGGAATTTCAACCGGGTGACCATGTGTTCTTGAAGATTTCCCCGAATCGAGGTGTGATTCGTTTTGGGAAGCGAGGGAAGTTGAGCCCGCGATACATTGGACCGTTTGACATTTTGGAGAGGGTTGGCGAGGTAGCTTATCGCTTGTCCTTGCCGCCATATTTGGAAGGAGTTCACAATGTTTTCCATGTGTCGCAGCTTCGTCGATACATTAGCGATCCATCTCATGCTGTGGATTTTTCGGAGATTACCGTTCGCCCCGATATGACGTATGACCAGCATCCAGTACAGATTCTGGACAGGCGTCAGAAATCGCTTCGGAACAAGATTGTAAATCTTGTGAGGGTGATGTGGCGACACGGCTCACCTGGAGAGTCTACTTGGGAGAATGAGGATGAGATGCGAGAGCGTTTCCCACTTTTGTTTCCGGACACATGAGTGTTTGGAAATTCCGAGGACGGAATTTTTCTTAAGTTGGGGAGGATGTAACGACTGGTTTTCTTGTATCTGGATTTATTATATTATAATATATGTTTTGGTGGATTTTCTCCTCATGTGTGGTTTTCGTCTCCGTAACTTTCATTTTCGATCGTTTCGTCGTGTCTTCTCGTTTCTTCCTTAGGATCGTCGATTTCGAAGTATGTCATTCATGACGGGCTTCATAACGGTCGTATCTTACTATTAGATCAAGCCTAGGAGTCTTAGGAATCGATCCCGGAGCTCCGCGCTCCGTATCGGAACTTTTGGTGCTAATTAGCCGGTGTAAGAAGGGGCACCGACCGACTAGATGACGATCCAGTCGGTCGGCAATCCTTCTTGGACCGACTAGTTGGCTTTCTAAATTTCTCAGGAGTTACTGTTTATCGTTAGTCGGTCTAAGAACGTTGGTTGACCGACTAGGTTGCAAACTAGTCGGTCAGCAATGCTTCTTTAACCGACTAACTCTTCGTCTAAATTTTAGTGTCTGTACTGTTCATTCTTAGTCGGTCTAAGTTCATCTTTCAACCGACTAGTTGTTAAACTAGTCGGTTAAGTTTTGTACTCAGACCGACTAATTCCAAATCCTGTCACGACCCGCTTCCCTAAAATGGAGGCGAGACGTGAAAAGGTCCGCACGAGAGTGGAGCCGTGAAGCCCCAAACCCGATAAGCGTCAATAAAACATAAGCAGGTCCCTGTAACCACAAACGGAGCAACAATAATAATAAAAGGAGAGACAGAAATAAAATTCTCATATCTCATAATTTGTCCAACATGAAAGTAAGTCCAACATCCAGAAAAGACACCAGGCTAAAAGAAAGAGTCTAAGGCCCAGAACAAGGCCAACAAAAGCAACAACGCAACAAAGTATAGGTGCTATGCACCGACAACAAAACAGTAGTCTAAACAAAAGGAAAACACAACGAAGACACTAGGACTGGTCCCCAGTGTCCACGTACTCCCCGTCAAACACAAGCTCGGGCTCGGCGTCAGCAAACACCTCGTCCTCAACAAGGTACTCAGGCTCAGGATCTAACATGTGTCACCCAAAAGAGTAAAAGGGCACATGTCAGAAAGTCTAAAAGACTTGGGCAAGGAAACTGAAAGTAAGGCAACTAGCAACCTAGCAGTTTTAGTATGCATGACATGGCAGTTATAACATGAGTGCACGGGCAAGACATGGTGAACAATAAGTACAAGAGAACATATATCGGGACAAGACAAGAGTAGCCAAGCTACTAACAATCTCAATCAATTCACTAATCACGTTTCATTGTTGTTTGTAGATGTTTACGCCCTTCAGCTGAATGGTACCACATTCACACTGATCGGCACTAAACACTACCCCACCCCAGAGTTTATGTCTTACAACTGCAGTTGCTGATCAGGCAGACCCCCAGTTGAATGACCGCTTAACTCTTACCCCATCCCACATGTAAACAAGCCAGGGTCCCTGTACATGAGCCCAGCAAGTGAGCCAGGGTTGCCCCGCACGGGAGCTTGTTTCTTAGTTCACAATTCAATATCGAGCGTTGGGGTTAGCAACTCATTATGCTCGCTTCTGGTCACGAGCCAGGAAACACAAGTATTGTAGCGATGCTATGCAATCACGGGATCACTTAAAGAATGCAATGACATGACAATTAATTCACGTACCGTTAATGAAAAGTAAACATGACATGGTAATTGTGCAACATGATATATGTCGGAACTAGCTTCGTTGTCAAGCTAGTTCCCCAATTTGCGCCTAGGCGAGTATCATTTCGTCGCCTAGCCTCTTTTACGCCTACAACAAGCAAATGGCCTAAAACATGGCCTAAACCCTAAGTGGCAAGTTTCACTTGCCTAGCACCGGGGATGACGATCACGAAGGTTCGTCTCGCGGATGCTAATCTACGTGGGAAATCGCTGTTATGGAGGGACAACCATCAAAACAACATTTATTCATTAGGGTTTCATGAAAATACAAATAGGTTATGAAAACATCAAGAGATCGATTTCTTACCGTGAGGAGGCGGAAGAAACACTCCGGAGAACCTATGGATCAGATTTGGAAGCCAATGGAGAAGTTTGGAGAACTAGGGTTTTTGGGGGATTTTGGGGATTTGATGAGAACTAGGGTCTACTGTACATGCCTAGTTACTGTTTTTCGTTAGTCGGTCCATGTACATTTGGCGACCGACTAGTTGATGAACTAGTCGGTCAACTTTTGTTCTTGGACCGACTAATTCTATTTGTTCTCAGACTTTGTGTTTTATCTCTTAGTCGGTCTAAGTTAACTCACCGAACGTCTAGTTGTGAAACTAGTCAGTCGGCAAGTCTTCTTTGACCGACTAGTTCCTTAAGTCTGTTCTTCGACCTATTCCTTGTTCACCAGTTAGTCGGTTCATATTGATTGACCGACCGACTAGTTGATGAACTAGTCGGTCGGTGGTTGTTTTTTGACCGACTAGTTTGGTTCAGAATAGAGCCGTTGGAGCTTTAATTGAAACGTTTTTCTCTCTCTCTTTCCTCTAACCTATATATACTTGATGAGCTGCATTCATTGCACTCAATGCAGATATTAAGAGAAGTTTAGAGATCAAAGAGAAAGCATTCAATCCCATTCAAAGCTCTTTCATTCCAATCTTGAATCTCTTCTCACTCTTATTTCAAAAGAGAGATTCATTGATTGTGAGTATTCCATGCCAAGTGCTTGATCCTAGGTCACCATCAACCTCATAGCTCTCCATTGCTGGTCATCTACTTGGAGCTAGTGTTTGGTGCCTCTTCATCTTCCCCAAAATCATCTTTGCCCTAAATTGTAAGTTTACTCAAGGCATAGGTATTTTGTGGTAAGCATTTCATTTCAATTTACTTTGTTATTGTAAGTGATTCACTCTCGGTTGTGAGAGTGTGTTTGTGATCCCGGGTTGTGGGAGTCACAAGTTTCATTTGTGTATGATTTGACTTGTGAAGGTTTTTCACAAGTATTTCATAGTGGAAATCTTGAGTTAGGGTTTCTAACTCAAGTATCCGGAAGTGATCCGGGTGGTTGGGACATAGGATCACCAGGAACAAGTCGGGGAGACTTGGGTGGATCCGAACCCAGTAATATCGTTTGTTTGCGATTGTTTATTTGTTGTCGATTATTTACTATTCCGCATTTCCGCATTAATTGGTAGAGTTTGCAAGGTAATTAGGAATTAGCCTCTTAATTATTTTAAAGTACTATTCACCCCCCTCTAGTACTTGTGCAGTAGCTTAGCAGGGCATTACATTTGGTATCAGAGCCAAGTCTATAGCTATGTCTGCCAACGACAACAAGACCGTTCGTCCACCTTCCGACTATAGCACCTTCAAGAATCGTGAAGGAACGTCTTCGATGATGGAAGGACACTCCTCAACGAGGCCTCCATTCTTCAACGGTACCAACTACGGGTACTGGAAATGCCAGATGGAAACTTTCCTTCGGAGTGGTTCACTATGGAGGGCCACGATGAAGGAGTATGTCGAGCCCGCCGAAGAAGATTTCGAGAAATGGACTCCGGCGGAGATCGCCGCAGAGGTAAGCATTGCCAAGGCAATGAACGCCTTGCAATGTGCTTTGGAGCCCGAGGATTTCAACAAGATATGCACATGTAAGAGTGCATATCAAATATGGAACTCCCTCATCATCTTGCATGAAGGAACGAGTAGGGTAAGAGACTCTAAACTCGTTGTAGTTAATAAAGATTACGAGTTATTTCATATGCTACAGGATGAGAAGATGAAGGAGTACGATGCTCGCTTCGTCGACCTCACAAACGAGTTGGAGGCTCTCGGTAAAACCTACACCCAAAAGGAGAAAGTCTCGAAGATTATCGATGGACTTCCTTCTAGTTGGAAGAAACGTACCTTCGCCATCTTGGAAGGTAATGATATGAAAACTTATACCGTCGTTCAACTAATGGGTACCTTGATGTCTTATGAGGTACGCAAGGATAGCAAGTTGAAGTTGCAGGACAAGATGAAGTCCTACCTACAGCAAGACGAGCAAAAGAAGAAGGCTATTTCTTTCAAGGCTGCTCCATCAACTTCCACATCGACCGATGATGAAAAATCGGAAGACGAGTTGGACTTGGAGTCCATGGCTCTCATGGGCAAGAAGTTCAACCGGTTCTTCCGGAAAGGTAACTTCAAAAACAAGTCGAAGTTTAAGTTTTCTAACGGTTCCTCTCCTTTGTGTTTTCAATGCAACAAGCCCGGACACATGAAAGCGGAGTGTCCTCAAAACAAGCACAAGGAAAAGTGGAAGGCGCCGAAGTTCGAAAAGTCCAAGAAGTACAAGAAAGGGTACAAAAAGGGGCTTGTCGGGACATTCACCGACTCCGATGATTTCTCTAGCGGTGAGTCGGATGATGAGCAAGTGGAGCAAGCACACATGTGCTTCATGGCTAGAGAGGAGCAAAATAAAGATTTCTCTTCCGATGATAGCGACAACGAAGGCGATGAGGTAACAATGGATGACCTTAGGAATGCTAATTCTCAATTGTGGTCTAAGTACACTAAGTTAGTAAATATGTATACTAAAGTAAAAGATGACTTAGCTAGCATCCAAACCTCGCCTAAAACTATCATCACCAACAACGACACCGTTGTTGAAGAGTTGAAGAATGAGATTGTTAATCTCAAGACTCAACTTGAACATGTTAGCATTGAGGATCCGGAAGAACACAAGATAGCGGATTTGACTTCTCAAAACTCGACTTTGAGTATTGAAAATGAAAATATCAAATCTCGTGTTTATGTGCTCATGTCGCAAGTATCCACTTTGGATGCTTCTATGCGTTCTCTCACCGAGAAATATGAGAACACATTAGGCCGAATTAATAAATTCAATAAGGGTAAGGACCATTTGGATAAAATCCTAAATGACTTACTCCCGGCCAATCACCACATTGGCTTGGGGTATACGATGGGAAATTTATCCAAAGCGTCCACTACTTTTGTTAGGCCAACTTCCGGTGACTCAACGAGTGGTAGCAAACACTCTATTGGTAGTTCATCTACCAATGGTGCTTCCACATCGTTCACACCCTCTTTTGGAAAGAACCCCACTTTGGGTGGACCTCCAAAGAAGGGCCATGCTTACATGTACACGAATACCATGCCACATAGGAACACACGTCCTACTCCACCGGCTCACACATATGATGATTTCAATGCTACACATCCACGGACACGTGCACACTATGTGAGACACCCTCACGCACGTGTTCCTCCACATGCATATTTACACCCACATCATCGTATGAATAATTATCCACATGCGCCATTTCATCATGTTCCTTATGCCTATCCACGTCATGCATCACGTAGAAATCAACAACGCATGCCTGCACCCAATAGGATGAGGGCTCCCAAAATCTTCACAATTTGGAGCCTAAAGGACACAAGCATGGATGAAAATCAAGTCTACATGAATGATTATTTTATGAATGTAGTGGATAATGATAATTATGTGGGGAATTCTAAGTCCAATTGGACTTGGCTTCCAAGGGTCTAATCTTTTGGACCCAATGACTGACCGCTCGCGCCCCGGATACACGTCCCGGAGCGATCGGTTGTAGTTTTACCGCAAGCGCACGGCAAAGTGGCGAGCGGGTATCGAACACGAGGAGGTGGTGTTGGCTCCAATCTATCCTAGGTTGGTTTGACTACGAAGGTTTTATTGGTGGAGATGGCTATGGTATGATATAATGGAAATGGTGGTGGATGTCGGTGTCGATGATAAAGAAATCGGTCAAATATCGATTCAAATACAATATGATAAAAGAGTCTAGGGCTAGGGAATCCCCACTACGGATCGTCATTCGTCATTGTGAATAGTGAATCTCAATATTACTAGGCTTGTGTCGAGGTGAACTAGTCGTAACTGAATATAGAACCAAGCTCACGCTCTCGCGCTATTGCCGGTCTATAGCAACCTAGATTAGGGCACAATCTCTTGCAAACCCTAACCTAAGCCGCTAGCATGAAGATCGACATCATCGTCCAATCGCTCCTCGAGCCCACTCTCGTGCAAACTCGAGTTACGATCTAGGTTGTGATAGTTCGTATTCGTCCAATCTCTTGCAAACGAATATGGGTATAGATTTACAATTAAAAATCCTAGCTTTGGTCCAATCTCTTGCAAACCAAATCTAGAGAAATCCAATTGTAAATCTAAATCGAATATCTAGGCATTCCCATCGATTAGAATCCAATCTCTTGCAAATCCCAAATCGATGGAAATCCCTAGCTATCCGTAGAAAATCAATCACAACCTAACCCCTTTAGAAATTCTAGCAACATTTCAATTCATTCATCACAAATCTGAAATTAGATCCATAGGGTTCATCCCCAAACCCTAGAACAACAAATCTACTCTAGCATAGCAATAAGGATATGAGAATCAATAGAAATCATTGCTTGCATACAAAAATATAGAAAAACAAAGATTCAAATAAAAAGAAGAAAATACTTAGCTTGATGAAGATCTTCAATCCAAAATACAACCTTTTAGATCCAAGAGGGGGCCTAGGGCATGGCCTAACCTCTAAAATAATCAATAAGAAAACATCTTGGAACCTAAGAAAACATAATGGGGATCCCCTCTAATGGTGGCTACAAACCCCTTATATACTCTCCCCAAAACCCTAGCAAATAACCCTAGAAAACCCCTCAAAATCGTGCCCAAAACAGCCCAAACCGCAACTTAAAATCTGGGCCCAGGCCGCACTCGGCCGAGTGGAACATGTGACCCGGCCGAGTGGGAGTTCCAGCACTGCAGCATCAACTTGCAGAAATTCTCCAGATTTCTTCCGACCTCCGATTTACACGTTCTTGGCGGCGTTGGAACCGTCATTAAGTCTACTATCCATAAAAAATATGACAAAAATACTTTGATTGCTGGAATGATAGTAAATTTCGAAAGAGTGGGAGGCTGTCTGAAAATCTGGGCGATGCGTGTCCTCGGCATCACTCGGCCGAGTTGACTTCTCTACTCGGTCGAGTGTGCTTCTCTACTCGGCCAAGTGATAGACCCTATAAAATTACAGTAAGTCAGGGGTCTTGGGGGGTCTGTCTTCAGAGGTGACTCGGCCGAGTGGCTTTACTCAATCGGCCGCGGGGCATTCGGTACTCGGCCGAGTCGGAACCCTCAATCGCCTGACGGATTCCAGTAAGTCTGAGATTTTTGCTTGCCGTCGTCGAGATGCCACTCGGGCGGGTGGTGTCTCCATGCTCGGCCGAGTGGGCTGGCGATGCTCGACCGAGTGCACACTGATACTCAATCTGCTGCGTGTCCGATCTGGCCGGCTGAGCGGGCTTCTTTGCGCGGCCGAGTGACTCCTTCACTCGGCCGAGTGGCTTGCTAAAATGCCCAATCTTTTCCGTTTCTCCACCTCGTCACTCCTACGGAGTTTCTTCTTCTTCCACCTGTCTCCCATCGCCGAATAGCCCTCAAAAGAGCCTTGGGTGACGCTCCGGAGTGGGTGCAAGTCCCTAAAGCTCATTTTTGCTCCCGATCGCTCCATATTTCCTGAAATCCGACAAAAACAAGAAATAGTGAAAAGTAACACAATATCATCGAATAATCGTGAAAATCGCAATATGAGCAACCGAAATGGCATGCAAATATGTAGAAAAAAGGTGTACAATATGGACCGATCAAAATCCCCCAAGCTTGTCTCTTACTCGTCCTCGAGGAAGAAAGGTATAGAGACGAACTCGGGAGATAAAAACAAAGAAAATGAAATGGAAAAGAAAGAACACGAGGTGGAAGGGGTCGCTAGATTATTCTCTCAGATCTCAAGCCATAAGCTACACATCAGATAACTTGGAAAATATGAATCGCATGCTATAAGGATTTCATATCTTACATAAACATGGTACTTGCAAGCTTTTAAGAACAACAAAAGGGATTCTCTGAATTCATACAATCAATTCATATCCACGTCACGCATTTCATAGAATTTAATATACAAATGTTGGCAATGCACTTTTCAATCAAAAGTTATAAATGAAGCATATAAGATACACACCAAGCATGCAATAGAGAATGGAATAAATCATGGCATTCACGTATTTATATCGATTCATAAGAAATTTCCATAACTAAGGTATTTTGCTAAGTTTCAGCATTATCAAACTTCCCCATTCGTGCACCTCTCCACTCTAATGTCGCACTCACTCATATGGTCAAATGAATTCACCCCCCCAAGCTTAGCTTGAGGCATCACATCTAAAGGAATATGATAGTGGAAATGGGATTTTTGCCTTGGTTTTCCCAAGTATTTTGTGGCTCCAATAATGAGATAGAGAAATGTATTTTTCTTTTTTTTCTTTTTGAACTTTTTGTTTCTCATTTTTCTTTTTGGATTTTTGTAGGAGCTATATGATTTGTATTTTTGGCTTTTGGCTCCTTTTTGGCTTTTTGGACTTTTTGGAGCTAACTTTTCTTTTGTGGGGATTTTTGGGAAATAGATGCGATATAAGTAGCTTTAGGAGGTGAACTCAAGTGACATGTAGAGAATAAAAAGATATATGTGGACAATGAAATAATGTAACACTCGGTTCACTCTAAGATGTGCACAAACGGTTCAATAAAATAATACTTCAACTAAAACTCATATGTAAGCATGGATATTCTCAATCATCTCAATAAAGAGTGAGGTCAAGCGGTAAAGCGCACAATCATATCAAGCATGCAACAGAAGGTGAATAAGACAATAAAACTAATGCTTCAGATATACTAATGATGCGTGAATCTTGGTGCATTTCCAACAAAAGCATACCAAACACTAATCCATACATTCAGTTTCAATTAATATCATGCATTCATGTAGAGGAATCATCAAAAGAAATAGATTTGCAAGAACATGTGAATAGCAAGACTATGGAATATTCCAAGTAGCATGGCAATGAATAATAAGCATCGTGATGGTTGCTAAAGCAATAGGAGATATCATCATAAGGAACGCATCTAGCAAAAGAAGAGAAAGGAAAATAAAGAAATAAGAAAAAATAAAAGAGAGGAAAGAAATGAAAAACAAGCACACAACATGATGCATGAACACACATAAAAGGAAAATAAGATGGAAAATTCAAAAAGATGATGCAAAATTTTGAAAAATTTCAAAAGCCCTAAAATAAAGTAAAAATGCAACTAATGCATCTAAATGGCATGGAAATGCACTCCCCCAAGCTTAAACTTCACATTGTCCTCAATGTGATCATAATGAAAGAATATGAGGAAAAACGATAATAATAAGGGGGTGAATGAAAAATGATGAAATGAATGACATGAAATCCTAATGCAACTATATGCACATACAATGATGCATGAAAGCGCTTTCCCCCAAGCTTATACCAAACAATCCTATTCAAAAGACTCGATCAATAAAATCACGATTTTGCTAAGCGTGATCAAGTCAAATAAATAAGAAAGTGAGGTTTCACTTGAACGAAATGCTCTATGGTGGTGAGCAAAAGGATGTGACACATCAAAATATGAAGAGGGGAATTAATATATATAATGGGTCTGGGGTGTAAAAATTTTGTTGTCGTCATAAGAGGTGATATTTATTCAATCAAACTATACGGTCCTCTCGCTGTCGAGAGGATTCGGGTTTATTGAAAGCATAAAAATTTCTACACTACTGGATTGATATCACCTATAGCAAAAGGCGGATCCAGTATCTTTGCCTGTGCAGGCAATTGCTCCAACTGCTCCTTCCGTGGCTCTGCCAGGCGCACATGTCCACGGACTCCATCAGATTCCAGCAATGCGGCTCCCAGCATCTCTCCAAGGACTCCACCTGTACCCTGCAAGAGATAAGCCGCATCAATCTGATGTGGATAATTCTTCCCCAAAATAAATGTATTCCAAAGAGGGTCATCAACATAAGTATTTAAAATTAAAAACGGTTGACAACACTTCCCTAGAAATAAATCTCCACTCTCGTATACCACGTCGATCAACTCCTCATTGTTCGCCTCAGGTTGTTCAGGTAGCTTGGGCATATAAGCGTAGGTCTCATCAGGCAGCTCCTCATCATCGTCAGACTTATCCCATCGCACCTCCTGATCATATTCAATAGCGTCCATGGGTGCTAACTCCTCGCTCTCCTCCTTATATACGTCCCATCGTACCTTTTGATCATATGTACATGAATCCTGCAAAAGGCACGATGAATCATAAAGAACATCATACACTGGAGGGAAATAAAAGATAAAGGGCGAGGGAGTAAAGAGATCTCCCCGAAGGGGGGCCAAAAGCTCTGTGGGGTAGTCCTCTGCGTCAGTGGGAGGATGAGGTGGCTGCGGAAGCTCTAATGTAGGAGGACAGTGCTCGGGATCCTCATGAATGGCTGTGTCCTCGTCCCGATGCATGACCTCCTCGGTGATAAGCTCTGGCTCTGTGTGTAAGGCCTCCTCAAAAGCATGCTCTGGCTCGATAGTGTGCTCATTTCCCTTCTCATCAACTATCAATGTATGCTCTCTCTGGGATGGTGATGCTGGCTGCTCAGGTGTGTCAGCTTGTGGGGATGTATCATGTGGAGGGGAATGCCCGCAAGCAATCCGAAAATATAGTCTATCCCCCTCAAGTCTGACATGGATGTCCTCCTCAATTGTTCCTGCAGCTGAGACACGGTTCATAACAAAATCTGCAAATCGTAGCTCAAATGCATCACCTGCTGTAATGCTCTCTGAACCGGTGAACCGCACTGACTCCAAGAGGCCCTCCAATAAACTCTGAAATGCGTCATCTTCTGGTTTCGCATATGACTCAATTTCTGCTTCCTCCATTGCCTCTTCGTCCATCCATTCTTTATATGCAATAGTTGTATCGTAGGATGTGGGATCGACGACGGCGCATTCTGGCTCTGGTAATATGACTGGCGATGCTTCTTGCCCATAATATGAAGAAGCAGAACTGATATCTTTGAAAATCTCTGCAACCCTAAGCATGAGCGCATTCATTTCAAGTTCCTTCTTTATCCCTTCCAATTGAAGGTTGCTCTTTTCAAGCCCGGCTTGCATTTCAACCTGGTGTGCATGCATCTCATCAAAAAAGATCATTTGTTTCTCCTCAAGCTCAGGCCAGTGCGTCTCCTCAAAAAAATATTCTCCCATCTGAGCACTCCCATCAAAATAGTATTCTTCCATCTGAGCACTCTGATCATAATAGTATTCTCCCATCTGAGCACTCTGATCAAAATAGTAATCTCCCATCTGAGCACTCTGATCAAAATAGTAATCTCCCATCTGAGCACTCTGATCAAAATCTGTGGTCCACGTAGTATAATCCATAGCACCTGATCAACAAAGATAAATACCTGGAGAAAAGATATCAGTGGCACAAAAGAATATAGAAATGATAATAATGGTGGCGAGGGTGAAAATTTCCTTTTGTTAGTTTTTTTTTCGTAGTCTAATCAACCTTATTGTGACAAATTGGCACCCAACGGAAAACACCTCCCAGGCAACGGCGCCAAAAACTTGACCGCTCGCGCCCCGGATACACGTCCCGGAGCGATCGGTTGTAGTTTTACCGCAAGCGCACGGCAAAGTGGCGAGCGGGTATCGAACACGAGGAGGTGGTGTTGGCTCCAATCTATCCTAGGTTGGTTTGACTACGAAGGTTTTATTGGTGGAGATGGCTATGGTATGATATAATGGAAATGGTGGTGGATGTCGGTGTCGATGATAAAGAAATCGGTCAAATATCGATTCAAATACAATATAATAAAAGAGTCTAGGGCTAGGGAATCCCCACTACGGATCGTCATTCGTCATTGTGAATAGTGAATCTCAATATTACTAGGCTTGTGTCGAGGTGAACTAGTCGTAACTGAATATAGAACCAAGATCACGCTCTCTCGCTATTGCCGGTCTATAGCAACCTAGATTAGGGCCCAATCTCTTGCAAACCCTAACCTAAGCCGCTAGCATGAAGATCGACATCATCGTCCAATCGCTCCTCGAGCCCACTCTCGTGCAAACTCGAGTTACGATCTAGGTTGTGATAGTTCGTATTCGTCCAATCTCTTGCAAACGAATATGGGTATAGATTTACAATTAAAAATCCTAGCTTTGGTCCAATCTCTTACAAACCAAATCTAGAGAAATCCAATTGTAAATATAAATCGAATATCTAGGCCTTCCCATCGATTAGAATACAATCTCTTGCAAATCCCAAATCGATGGAAATCCCTAGCTATCCGTAGTAAATCAATCACAACCTAACCCCTTTAGAAATTCTAGCAACATTTCAATTCATTCATCACAAATCTGAAATTAGATCCATAGGGTTCATCCCCAAACCCTAGAACAACAAATCTACTCTAGCATAACAATAAGGATATGAGAATCAATAGAAATCATTGCTTGCATACAAAAATATAGAAAAACAAAGATTCAAATAAAAGGAAGAAAATACTTAGCTTGATGAAGATCTTCAATCCAAAATACAACCTTTTAGATCCAAGAGGGGGCCTAGGGCATGGCCTAACCTCTAAAATAATCAATAAGAAAACATCTTGGAACCTAAGAAAACATAATGGGGATCCCCTCTAATGGTGGCTACAAACCCCTTATATACTCTCCCTAAAACCCTAGCAAATAACCCTAGAAAACCCCTCAAATTCGTGCCCAAAAACAGCCCAAACCGCAACTTAAAATCTGGGCCCATGCCGCACTCGGCCGAGTGGAACATGTGACCCGGCCGAGTGGGAGTTCCAGCACTGTAGCATCAACTTGCAGAAATTCTCCAGATTTCTTCCGACCTCCGATTTGCGCATTCTTGGCGACGTTGGAACCGTCATGAAGTCTACTATCCATAAAAAATATGACAAAAATAATTTGATTGCTAGAATGATAGAAGATTTCGAAAGAGTGGGAGGCTATCTGAAAATCTGGGCGCTGCGTGTCCTCGGCATCACTCGGCCGAGTTGACTTCTCTACTCGGTCGAGTGTGCTTCTCTACTCGGCCAAGTGATAGACCCTGTAAAATTCCAGTAAGTCAGGGGTCTTGGGGGGTCTGTCTTCGGAGGTGACTCGGCCGAGTGGCTTTACTCACTCGGCCGCGGGGCATTCGGTACTCGGCCGAGTCGGAACCCTCAATTGCCTGACGGATTCCAGTAAGTCTGAGATTTTTGCTTGCCGTCGTCGAGATGCCACTCGGGCGGGTGGTGTCTCCATGCTCGGCCGAGTTGGCTGGCGATGCTCGACCGAGTGCACGCTGATACTCAATCTGCTGCGTGTCCGATCTGGCCGGCCGAGCGGGCTTCTTTGCTCGGCCGAGTGACTCCTTCACTCGACCGAGTGGCTTGCTAAAATTCCCAATCTTCTCTGTTTCTCCGCCTCGTCGCTCCTACGGAGTTCCTTCTTCTTCCACCTGTCTCCCATCGCCAAATAGCCCTCAAAAGAGCCTTGGGTGACGCTCCGGAGTGGGTGCAAGTCCCTAAAGCTCATTTTTGCTCCCGATCGCTCCATATTTCCTGAAATCTGACAAAAACAAGAAATAGTGAAAAGTAACACAATATCATCGAATAATCGTGAAAATCGAAATATGAGCAACCAAAATGGCATGCAAATATGTAGAAAAAAGGTGTAAAATATGGACCGATCAAAATCCCCCAAGCTTGCCTCTTACTCGTCCTCGAGGAAGAAAAGTAGAGAGACGAACTCGGGAGATAAAAACAAAGAAAATGAAATGGAAAAGAAAGAACACGAGGTGGAAGGGGTCGCTAGATTATTCTCTCAGATCTCAAGCCATAAGCTACACATCAGATAACTTGGAAAATACGAATCGCATGCTATAAGGATTTCATATCTTACATAACATGGTACTTGCAAGCTTTTAAGAACAACAAAAGGGATTCTCTGAATTCATACAATCAATTCATATTCACGTCACGCATTTCATAGAATTTAATATACAAATATTGGCAATGCACTTTTCAATCAAAAGTTATAAATGAAGCATATAAGATACACACCAAGCATGCAATAGAGAATAGAACAAATCATGGCATTCACATATTTATATCGATTCATAAGAAATTTCCATAACTAAGGTATTTTGCTAAGTTTCAGCATTATCAAACTTCCCCATTCGTGCACCTCTCCACTCTAATGTCGCACTCACTCATATGGTCAAATGAATTCACCCCCCCCCCCCCAGCTTAGCTTGAGGCATCACATCTAAAGGAATATGATAGTGGAAAATGGGATTTTTGCCTTGTTTTTCCCAAGTATTTTGTGGCTCCAATAATGAGATAGAGAAATGTATTTTTCTTTTTTTTCTTTTTGAACTTTTTGTTTCTCATTTTTCTTTTTGGATTTTTGTAGGAGCTATATGATTTGTATTTTTGGCTTTTGGATCCTTTTTGGCTTTTTGGACTTTTTGGAGCTAACTTTTCTTTTGTGGGGATTTTTGGGAAATAGATGCGATATAAGTAGCTTTAGGAGGTGAACTCAAGTGACTTGTAGAGAATAAAAAGATATATGTGGAGAAAGAAATAATGTAACACTCGGTTCACTCTAAGATGTGCACAAACGGTTCCATAAGGATATATATATCCTAGATCTTACAAGATCACATGAACAATGGCTTATTGCCAACACAAGTGAACAACACTTATGGCATCGACGTTTTGGTCATGTGAACTTTGGAAAACTTTTTAAGCTTTCCAAGTTAAATTCTATTAGAGGCTTCCCTAAGCTTGTCTTTCAAAAGAAAAGCTTTTGTGACTCGTGTCAACGAGGCAAGCTTCCAAAATCTTCATTTAACCCTAAGAAAAGCATTTCTTCTAAGCGGCCTCTAGAGCTATTACATCTAGATTTATTTGAGCCAACTAGAGTTGCTTCATTAGGTAATGCTAGATATGGACTTGTCATCGTTGATGACTTTTCTAGGTTTAGTTGGGTATTTTCATTGTGTAATAAAAATGAAGCTTTTGAAAACTTCACAATTTTTGTTAAGAAAGTACAAAATCTCATTGGAACCACCATTGTCACTATTCGTAGTGATCATGGAGGGGAATTTGAGAATGAGTCTTTTGAGACATTTTGTGATGAAGTTGGTATTACACACACCTTCTCTTTCCCTTGTGCACCTCCTCAAAATGGTGTAGTTGAGAGAAAGAATAGGACGCTAGTGGAGTGTGCTCGCACAATGCTTGATGATAGCCAACTTGGCCATCAATTTTGGGTGGAAGCGGTACATACCGCTTGCTATGTGTTTAATAGAATACTTTTGAGGCCCGGCACTAAACAAACTTGTTATGAATTGTTGTTTGGTAGGTTGCCTCAAGTTAAACATTTTCGTGTTTTTGGTTCAAAATGTTTTATTAAGAACATGTATGGTAGCTTGGACAAATTCGATCCAAGATCCGATGAGGGGATTTTTGTTAGATATTCCTCACTAGAATATACAACAAACGAACCTCAATGATCGAGGAATCGCTTCATGTTTCATTTAATGAAGGATTTGTTCCAACTAGAATTACTAATGATGATGACTCTATGGATGTCTTATGTGATTCAATTGGTAATTCTAACTCTATTGATTCTATTGATTCTATTGATACTAACCCGACTAATGAAGTTGTTGAGAATGTTCCTAGTGATCAAAGAATTCCCAAACGGCTTCATACCGTTCGTGACCATCCTCATGAGCAAGTCATTGGCAATATCCATGATGGTGTCAAGACGAGATCTCAAGTCAATCACTTCGCTCATTGTGCCTTTGCCTCCTCGATAGAGCCAAAGAATGATAATGAAGCATGCGAAGATAGCGCTTGGATCCTTGCCATGGAAGAGGAACTCATTGAATTCGAGAGGAATGAGGTTTGGGAGCTTGTTTCATTGCCATCGAAGAACCACACCATCATAGGGACAAAGTGGATCTTCAAGAACAAGACCGACGAAAACCAAGTCGTCGTCCGGAACAAAGATCGGTTAGTAGCTCAAGGCTATCAGCAAGAGCAAGGTATCGATTTCGAAGAATCCTTTGCTCCGGTAGCTAGATTAGAATTCATTAGATTATTGTTATCTTTTGCATGCCATAAGGATTTTAAATTATTTCAATTGGATGTAAAAAGTGCGTTTTTAAACGGAGATGTTGTTGAGGAAGTTTATGTTTCTCAACCTCCGGGTTTTGTAAATGAAAAATTTCCAAATCATGTTTTCAAACTTAAGAAAGCTCTTTACGGTTTGAGACAAGCTCCTCGAGCTTGGTATGACCGTTTAAAGAATTTTCTTTTGGATTTGGGTTTTAAAATGGGAGAAGTTGATTCCACATTATTTGTTAAGTATTCGAATAATGATATAATTTTAGTTCAAATTTATGTTGATGATATCATTTTCGGTGCTACTAACTTTACTCTTTGCGAAGAGTTTTTTAATGTGATGAAGGATCAATTTGAGATGAGCCACAAGGGTGAGCTCAAATATTTCTTAGGTCTCCAAATTCGCCAAATGAAGGATGCAATCTTCATCCACCAAACGAAGTACACGGTGGAGTTGCTAAAGCGATTTGGAATGGAGAATGCCTCTGGGAAAAAGACTCTGCGGGCGGAAAAGATGTAGACATTCGTCTATATCGACGTATGATAGGTAGTTTACTTTATCTTACTGCAAGTAGGCCCGATATAATGTTTGACGTATGTGTATGTGCTCGTTATCAGTCTCAACCTAAGGAATCTCACTTAGTAGCGGTAAAATGTATTTTCCGTTATTTAAGTTACACACTTGATTTTGGATTACTTTATCCAAAATCTAGCACGTATGAGTTAATCTCATATAGTGACGCAGATTATGCGAGATGCAAATCCGACAGGAAAAGTACTAGTGGCACTTGCCATTTTATAGGAAATTCTCTTGTCTCTTAGTTTTCCAAGAAGCAGAATTCCGTATCACTTTCAACCACCGAGGCAGAATATATTGTCGCCGGTGCCGCGTGTGCTCAAGTTCTTTGGATGAGACACACACTAAAGACTTTGGTATAAACTATGATACTTGCCCTATCATGGTGGATAACCAAAGTGCAATTTGTCTCTCCAAGAACCCGATACACCATTTCCGTTCGAAACACATAGATGTCCGACACCATTTCTTAGATGATCATGTTACTAAAAAGGACATCATATTAGTGTACGTTGAAACCCAGAAGTAAATCGCCGATATTTTCACGAAACCCCTAAAGGAAGACTCCTTTGTGCGGTTACGTCGAGAATTGGGGATTATGGGTGAATCCGAGATTTAGGATTCATATGTTTTCAATAATCTTGCATGCTATTCAATTCTTTATAATTGCTCATGATAGATTAATTGAAATTTTCTGGATTTTTGTTGAATTTTCAGAATTTTCGCTCGATTTGTTCATAAACGTCAAATTTTAGATTTTCGATGTTTAATGGGGTAGTATAATGATTAATGAGAGTTTAACGATCTTTCGTCCAAGTGCGATGTGGAGAGAAATCAAAATTTCAAAATTTTCAATTTTTGGACTCTCTTAGTCGGTCCAAGTTCATTGGCCGACCGACTAGATTTAGTTCTAGTCGGTCAGTGAATGAGCTTAGACCGACTAATTCTTGTCAGGAAATTTGGCTTCAGTTACTGTTTACAACTAGTCGGTTCAAGCTCATTGACCGACCGACTAGATCGTGATCTAGTCGGTCAGTGCTTGAACTGTGACCGACTAGTTGTGACGGGGACTGTTGCATCTTTTGAGCTTCCGACCGACTTAAAAGAATTCTAATCGACTTCTTCTCATTCTAGTCGATCATTTCCTCTCTCCAGCTCAAAATTCCCCCCAGCCCCTCCTTCGACCTCCTCCCTCCTCCGTCGTGTCCGGCCTATTTTCGGCCATCCCCGCCGTCGCCGTCCGTCGATCTTCCTCCCTAGGTGATCTCTCCTCCCTCTCCTAGCTCTAGGGTTCATTTTCTAGA
>CM061134.1:169824285-169848285 GCA_030789695.1 Scilla litardierei | reverse complement strand
ATGAACAAATGACAGTCGACTGTAAAATAGACAGGCGACTGTTAATCCCTCATCAGTCGACTACTGCATGAGATGGAAATAAACAGAGAGTATCAACTTTCGCACTTACGCCTTTCAGACGACTGTTGATCATTTCACAAGCGACTGTAAGTACACAGTTGACTGTAAATACTTCATTAGTCGACTGATGCAAAAAGCTCAAGTAAATTCAATAAAAAGTTGACTTAAGCAGTACACCATAGTCAACTGTAGAAGGCTCGACAGGCGACTGGAATCACCAAGTCGACTGTAAATCCTTCAGCAGGCGACTGTTGGAAAGCCAGAGACTCCAATTGAGTCTTTGGGCAAGATGAACCTATTGGGTTGTATTCTATGATAATCATAAGGCTCACTAAGATGGTTAAATGCCTATGCATGAATGAGTAGATCATCTATCAAGACATTATATTAAACCTAGACTCAAAAAGGAGAAAAGCAATAAATGAAATATTACATGGATTACATTGCTTTTCTTAGAGTCTATGGCTTCAATCTTGATGCCTTGATGCTCACCATCATCTCCAAGATTTCCTTAGAGTCTATGGATTACATTGCTTTCCTTAGACTAAAACAAGAGAGTTGTTAGCAACAACATAATGTTGTGATCATCATCAAAATAACATTGGTATGAAACACCAATACTCAACAATATCCCCCCTTTTGATGATGACACACATTATGTAAAACATAAAGAAATAAAGCACAATGCTAAAGAGCTCCCCCTACTTATAGGCACCAATTGTAAAATAAGATACACAATTGTAAATACACATTATACCAAATGAAATAATGAGACACCATGGTGACATATAATAGGTATGGATTACATAAACCAATTGTAACAGAAAATAATCATGCACACATGAATGGTTTATATAATCCCACATATATCCCTCCACATAGATATCTCTCTCCCAATATGCATATGTATGAAATACAAGATTTACATAATGCATATATCTCTCCTCCTTGACATCGTCAAAAAGGTGGACACAAAATTATCCCCCTTGTCATCTTAATCAAAGATGTGACAATATGCAAGATTAAAGAAATGTATGATACCAAATTGTAAAAAGTTTTGTGTGTATCAATCACTATCCCATGCTCCCCCTAGATCATAGAAATGGTCAAATTTTGACTTCTAGGATCTAATACCAATTGTAAAGTGGGAGATAAACAATCTCTAACAATTGAGGTAATACCAATTGTAGAAAAAGAATTTTAGACGTTAATCCTCTTTACCAATTGTTAAACATATATTGGAGCCATGGGCCTAAAGTGTATCAAAGCAATAGATACGGAAAAATCAAGCTTCATTGATACACAACGACATTGCCAAAAGGAAATATAACATGAAATATATTGGCAATATCAATGGGATGAGTTTGAAAACATCATACCCAATTGAAAAATGACACCAATTGAAACAATGATCCCAAGAACAACCCGAAATGAGAGTTAAAATATGTTTTTTAAAAAATATTTTATACATACAACATATTAACTCCCAATTGTTATACATATAGATCAAAGAATGCATGCATGACAATTTATTCCCAAGTTCCCATTTTCATGAACAAAGAATTTGAAAACATTTTCAAAATCATGAAACACAAACAAATAATGGGTATGGTAAAAATATATATTTAAGCACAATACCCATGCAATATGCATATGTGTGAGGAACCTAAACATTAGGGAACCAAACCCAAGAGGAGTTTGATTTTCTAATGTAATCACATGAGGTGATCACATCCATAACCAAAGAGTTGATGTAGCTATCTCTCTCTTGCACACTACACTTGGTGGGAATCCATAATCTCAAGGATTTCCTAGGCAAGGGTTTTGCCTTTGCAAGAGGGGTGGATGTGGCATGCTTAGGTGTAGAAAAGAATTTCTTGGCATGCATAGAATGAGGATTTTGCTTCTTAGCAAAAAAAATGAAGGATTTTCATTTTTCCTCACCACCTTGTGATTTACATGCTTCTTATTGGTGTTATTGTTATACAAGAAAGCATGATGATTTTTCGTAGGTGCTTTAACAGTATTTCTTGTATTTGCACCAAAAGAAGAATTAGAGGTGGGTTTGGTAACCACCTTTGGAGTGTATCCCAAATCTCCTCTATGGTTTTTCGGATGTTGTTTTTAAAGCAAACCGTGGAGTGAATCTCTATAATAAACAAAGCTTTTGAGCTTTTGGGATTCCTCTTCATATTTCAACGTAACTTGTTGAATGCGAGTTTCTAAGCTATGGTTTTGAGCTACTAATTTTTCATTGGTTATGCTCAAATTCTTAACTTGAGAGAGAAGTATGTCTCTCTTACTAGTGTCACATACATGCAAAGCAACATTATCATTTACACTAGTAGATTCTAAGGCATGCAACCTACTCATAGCATTTTTAAATTTATCTTTCAATTTAGCATATGAGTCGATACACTTACTTGCCCCATTGGAGACCACATTGAAGCGGTATTCGAGCTCCTCGTATGATAGCTTCTCCTCCTCAACTTCCTCATCACTTTACTCCTCACTAGAGCTTGACGAAGGCTCTTTCCCCTATGCCGTGAAGCACATTTTCTCGTTGGGGTTGAGCCACGCCTCCACCTTTTCATCGCTTGAACTCGAGGAAATTGATGAAGAATCATCAAAAGCTATGAAGCACATATGAGCTCGCTCCTTGTCATCCTCTTCTTCATCACTTGATGTGTCCTCATCGGAGTCATCAAAGTGCCGACAAGTCCCTTCTTTTGATTCATGAACTGGGCTTGCCTTTCCAATGCTTCTTTCCTTTACCCTTATAAGTCTCGTTGGTGGGTTTGGAAGGGCATTCGGTGGAGCGATGCCCGTTGCCACTGCAAGTGTAACAAGTAGGAATCTTGTTAGAATTGGAGGCAAACTTTGAAGAAGATTTACCTTGCTTGCTTTTGAGGAACGCTCTCAGTTGTGTGGCAAGCTCCATGATTTCATCTCCACTAGCCTCATCTTCTTCATCTTCTTCACTAGGAGCTTCTTGATGGAATCTCTTCCTCCATTTGATTGGCTCCTCCTTGGCATAGAATGCAACCCCTTTTGCTTCTCCGGCTTCTCGGGGTTGGTTGGTTGAATCTCATTCTTGTGTTGAAGTTTCACTTCGTATGCCATTAGATTCCCAACGCACTCCTCAACGGTATATTTGAACGTGTCGTTAGACTCCAAAATCTCGTTGGCCTTTGACTCCCATTTGGGTGTAAGAGAGTCAAGGATCTTCTCCACTCGATCATCTTGGAAAATCGCCTTTCCAAGTCCTTCCAAAGCATTCATGATGTCTATGAACCTTGTGAACATTTCTGAGATGCTTTCTCCTTCCTTCATCTTAAACATTTCATATTTAGATCTAAACACACTTTGTTTAGATTTCTTTACCTTGGATGTCCCTTCAAAAGTAATCTCCAAGATATGCCAAATTTCGTTGGCCGATTTGCATATAGAGATGCGGTTGAACTCATTCAGAGTGAGGGCACAATGGAATGCATTCATAGCCCTCGTATTGACTCTGATCGAGTCCTTCTCTGCCTTAGTTCTTGAAGCCGCTGGTGAAGTAGGCTCCTCAAATGGCAACTCCATGATGTCCCAAAGGTCTTGACCCTTCATGTAGATCATCATCCTGATCTTCCAACTTGGGTAGTTGGTTCCGTTGAAGAGCGGGGGTTGAATGGTAGAGTGACCTTCTTCATGAGACGCGAATGTAGCATTGAATGCCATCGTTGCAGTACACTAAAACCTCGCTATGATACCAATTGTAAGGATTGCCTTACCCTTGCAATACTAACAATAACACACTAGAGGGGGGTGAATAGTGTAATGGCAATAAATTGTGCAATTAAAATTAAACTTGCAAATGCGGAATAATAAATGCAAGAGGAGTTAATCAACATAATCAAACCAAATGCAAACACAAGATTTTACACTGGTTCCCCAAACTTGGGTACGTCTAACCACACTGTAACGACCCGCTCTCCAGGATACCCGGGAAGTACGAATCTGTCCCAAGTATTCCCAGATCAACAAGTGTTACGTAGAAAGAGAGAAGGAAGAGAGTAAAAAGAACACTGCAGGTCACCATGCACGTGTTGGGAAGTACAAGTAAAGCTCCATCACAGATAAAACACTGAGAAATAAACAAAAGTACAATGTTTCATTTTATTAATACAATGATACTTCTTTTACATACACCAGCTGAACAAGAGGGATACAAAAGAGGGGTACAACAAAAAGAGAAACTCCAACCCAAATGTACAACAGGTACCCACACATAGTACAACGCACACTCTAATATACCCCTGGGGAGTCCAACTGGACGAAGTCACCCGCATGATCTATCACAGAACTGGGAACAACCTCTGGTGTCGGGACCGCACAAGCTGCTCTGGTCCTACTCTTGAAAACCACAAGGTGGGACACGTCAATGCGTGACCCAGTAGGAAATCCTAACACTCTAGTAGGACCCAGTTTTAGAACTGGTCTACTTATCTAGGGAGGGTGGTTTAATAAGTAAGGTTCATAGTGCATATAAAAGTATTCATGTTTCAACATGCGAACATAGATATGAGAACATATAAAACATGCATATGTAACCAAATTATGATATGAAGATATTGAAAGAAAGAATAAGAACATGTTATCATGGGGTAGTAGCATTAAAGTAAACAAGGTGTAGATCAGTATAAGATAGCAGCATTAAAGTAACAGAGGAATAGAAGACATGAGATGACAACATTTATAAATTAAAGACAATTACTTTAAGTTGCTGATTCACATATTTGGAAACCCGTGAAAACTGCAGGACGCTAAGGAGTCGGACTTCATCCAAGGTGGGTGAAAAATGGTACCACCCCAGCGACACAAGCACTGGAGGGGCCTCTCGTAACTCCGTACCTGAACGGGGCAAGGTACAAGAGTGAGACACATCTCGGTTTTTCATGGGACAAACGGAGAAAACCATCAGTTACCTGCCATGGTGCAACACGAGTACACCACCGACCTCTCTAGCCCTCTCAAACTCCTCCTTCAGGGAGTGACACATCGGGCGAGAAATATACATCATATTGTAAGGACCGTCTACCTTGCAATACTAACAAAAAACACTCTAGGGGGTGAATAGAGTAATGGCAATAAATTGTGCAATTAAAATTAAACTTGCAAATGCGGAATAATAAATGCAAGAGGAAATAATTGACACAATCAATCCAAACGCAAACACAAAGTTTTACCCTGGTTCCCCAAACTTGGGTACGTCCAGCCACACCAATATTCACTTTATTCCCACAAAGAGAAGTGAATACAAATCTCACACAGAGATACCTCACACAGAGGATTTGGATTCTCACAAAGAGAAATCCACACTCTCACACAGAGAGATCTCACACAGAGGATTTAGGATTCTCACACAGAGAAATCTTTGCTTTCATACATAAAGACTTAAGCTCTCACACAGAGAGATCTCAACCAACCCTCACACAGAAGGTTATACTCTCACACAGAGAGTAACTAGCTCTCACACAGAAAGCTAGGGTTTCAATGAAATAACAAAGTAAAACAAATACTCTTACTTATGCCTTGAGATGTACTAACTCATAAATGACTGCAAGGCAAGGAAGAGGATCTCCAAGTGTTGAGATATGCTTGAAAGCACTTGGATAAATTCCCTCGAGCAGGACTTCAATGCAAGTAGAGATCGTCTAACCCTTGCAATACTAACAACATACACTAGAGGAGGGAAATAGTGTAATGGCAATAAAATAGTCCAATTAAAATTTAACTTGCAAATGCGGAATTATAAATGCAAGAGGAATTAAAAGGCACAATCAATCCAAACGCAAACACAAAGTTTTACCCTGGTTCCCCAAACTTGGGTACATCCAGCCACACCAATAATCACTATATTCCCATACAGAGAAGTGAATACAAATCTCACAAGGAGATACCCCACAAAGAGGATTTAAGCCCTACACAAGGACCCAACCAATCCTACACAAGGATCAAGACTCCCACACAGAGAATCACTAACTCCCACTCAAAGAATTAGGGTTAGCCCTACATTAGGACACTAGAACTCCCACAAAGAGAGTTAATTCCCACAAAGAGAATTCCCTAGTCCCAGAAAGAGACAACCTCTCACAAAGAGAGAAACTCCCACAATGAGAGTATCCTAATCCCACAAAGAGAAATAGGAAAACAAATTACACCATGTAAAGTAAATACCCTTACACATGCTTTGAAATGCTTACTCATGAATGAATGCAAGGCATGGAAGAGGATCTCCAAGTGTTG
Organism: Scilla litardierei; assembly: GCA_030789695.1. Taxonomy (NCBI): domain Eukaryota; kingdom Viridiplantae; phylum Streptophyta; class Magnoliopsida; order Asparagales; family Asparagaceae; genus Scilla; species Scilla litardierei. Next base: position 169,841,934 of record CM061134.1, on the reverse strand, counting down.
GAATATGCTTGAGAGCACTTGGATGATTTCCCTTGAGCTGGACTTCAATGCATGAAGTGAGATGAATGCTCAATGGAGTGAAATGAGGGAGCTTGAGAGTGGCTTAAAGATCTCTTGAGATTTTCAATAGAATCAAGAGTACTCAAGAATCAATCAAGAAGGTTAAGCATAGACAGCACACTCATATATATAGGAATCCTATATCAAGCCCAAAAACCCAAAGAAACAGCCAAATGAACAAATCTACAACGGCTAGAAACTGGGTGAAAACGACAGGAACAGTTGACTGTTGATCAAAAGACAGTCGACTGATCAACGGCTAGAAAATATCCAACGGCTATAATCTGAGCCAGGACAGTCGACTGATGAAGTCAATACAGTTGACTGACAAACAGGACAGGCGCCTGTTAATCCTTCAGCAGACGACTGCTGCAGGGGATGGATCGAAACAGAGAGCTGCACTCTTTCTCCAATTCTTCGCACAGGCGACTGATGTTAATACTACAGTCGACTGTCAAATAGTCAGGCAACTGTATATTCTGCATCAGTCGACTACTGTAAAATATGGAGAGAAGACAAAGAGATGCAGTGATTGCACTTACGCTAGACAGGCGACTGTTGGCCAATTTCCAGGTGACTGTAAATATACAGGCGACTGTAAACTGATCGTCAGGCGACTGTGCGTAAAGCTCAAGTTTGAGTCAATTGAAATGTTGACTTGAGCTGTGCATATCAGGCGACTATAGAAGGATCTACAGGCGACTGGAAATCACCCAGTCGGCTGTGTTTCCCTCAACAGGCGACTGACGGAAAGCCAGAGACTCCAAATGAGTCTTTGGACAGAGTGAACCTATTGGGTTGGATTCTATGATAATCCTAAGGTTCACTAAGATGGTTAAATGCATATGCATGAAAAGTAAACCATCTAACACGGCATGCATGACAATTTATACATATAGATCAAAGAATGCATGCATGCCAATTTATTCCTAAGTTCCCATTTTCATGAACAAAGAATTTGAAAACATTTTCAAAATCATGAAACACAAACAAACAATGGGTATGGTAAAAATATATATTTAAGCACAATACCCATGCAATATGCATATGTGTGAGGAACCTAAACATTAGGTAACCAAACCCAAGAGGAGTTTGATTTCCTAACGTAATCACACGAGGTGATCACATCCCTAACTAGAGAGTTGATGTAACTATCTCTCTCTTGCACACTAGCCATAGTGGGAATCCATAATCTCAAGGATTTCCTAGGCAATGGTTTTGCCTTTGCAAGAGGATGTGGCATGCTTAGGTGTAGAATCAAATTTCTTAGCATGCAAAGAATGAGGATTTTGCTTCTTAGCAAAAATGAATATTTTTCATTCTTCCTCATCACCTTGTGATCTACATGCTTCTTGTTGGTGTTATTGTTGTACAAGAAAGCATGGTGATTCTTCTTAGGTGCTTTAGCAATATTTCTTGAATTTGCACCAAAATAAGAATTAGAGGTGGGTTTGGGAACCACATTTTGAATATAACCCAAACCTCCTCTATGATTTGCTGGATGTTATTTTTCCAACAAATCGTGGAGTGAATCCCTAGAATACACAAAGCTTAAGAGCTTCCAGGATTCATCTTCACATTTCAACGTAAGTTGTTGAATGTGAGCATCTAAGCTAAGGTTTTGAGCAATGAGATTTTCATTTGAAAGACTCAATTCCTTAACTTGAGAGAGAAGTGTGTCTCTCTCTCACTAGTGTCGCAAACATGCATTTCCTCATGAATATTTACACGAGAAGATTCTAAATCATGTACCCTACTCATATCATTATTAAGTTTGGCCTTCATTTTATCATATGAGTCGATGCACTTACTCGCCAAATTGGAGGCCACACTTAGGCGGTATACAAGTGGTCGCCCCGGATATACACCCGGAGAACGATTGTAGTTTTACCGCAAGCGCACGGCAAAGTGGCAAGCGGGTATCGAACACGAGGAGGTGGTGTTGGCTCCAATCTATCCTAGGTTGGCTCGACTACGCATGTTTTATTGGTGGAGATGGCTATGGTATGATGTATGGCAATGGTGATGGATGTCGGTGTCGGAGATAGAGAAGTCGGTTAAGTATCGATTCGAATATAAGATAATAAAAGAGTCTAAAGCTAGGGAATCCCCACTACGGTTCGTCATACATCATTGTAAATAGTGAATCTCAATATTACTAGACTTGTGTCGAGGTGAACTAGTCGTAACTGAATATAGAACCAAGCTCACGCTCTCGCGCTATTGCCGGTCTATAGCAACCCTAGGATAGGGCCCAATCTCTTGCTAACCCTAGCCTAAGCCGCTAGCATTAGGATCAACATCATCGTTCAATCGTCCATCGAGCCCACTCTCGTGCAAACTCGAGTTACGATCTAGGTTGTGATAGTTCGTATTCGTCCAATCTCTTGCAAACGAATATGGGTATAGATTTATAATAAAAAATCCTAGCTTTGGTCCAATCTCTTGCAAACCAAGTCTAGAGAATCTCGATTATAAACCTAAATCGAATATCTAGGCCTTCCCATCGATTAGAATCCAATCTCTTGCAAATCCCAAATCGATGGAAATCCCTAACTATCCGTAGTAAATCGATCACAACCTAACCTCCTAGCAACTCTAGCAATTTAGGAATTCAATCATCACAAATCTGAAATTAGATCCATAGGGTTCATCCCCATGCCCTAGAACATCAAACTACTCAAGCATAGCAACAAGGATATAGGAATCAATAAAAACCATTGCTTGCATATAAAAAGATAGAAAAACAAAGATTCAAATAACAAGAATAGAAATACTTAGCTTTGATGAAGAACTTCAATCCAAATACAAGCTTTTTGATCCAAGAGGGGGCCTAGGGCATGGCCTAACCTCAAAAATAATCCCTAAGAAAACATATGGGGAACCCCTCTCTAATGGTGGCTACAAAACCCTTATATAGTCTCCCAAACCCTAGCTACTAACCCTAGAAACCCCCCCAAAATCGTGCCCAAAAACAGCCCAAACCGCAACTTAAAATCTGGGCCCGCCACCGACTCGGCCGAGTGGAACATGTGACTCGGCCGAGTGGAAATTCCAGCACTGCAGCGTCAACTTGCAGAAATTCTCCAGATTTCATCCGACTTCCGATTGGTGCGTTCTTGGTGGCGTTGGAACCGTCATGAAGTCTACTATCCATAAAAAATATGAGAAAAATATTTTGATTGCTGGAATGATAGCAGATTTCAAAAGAGTGGGAGGCTGTCTGAAAATCTGGGTGCTGCGTGTCCTCGGCATCACTCGGCCGAGCGGCAAATGTCACTCGGCCGAGGGGCTTTTGGTACTCGGCTGAGTCGGAGCTCGTAGTCGACTGACGGATTACAGTAAGTCTGGTCTTTTGGATGTCGTCGTTCGTGTACCACTCGGGCGAGTGGTATCTCCATACTCGGCCGAGTGGGATGTCGTCACTCAGCCGAGTGCACGCTAATCTTCAAGTAATTTCGTGTCCGATCTGGCTGACCGAGCGGGCTTCTTTGCTCGGCCGAGTGACTCCTTCACTCGGCCAAGTGGCATGCTGAAAATGCCCAATCTTCATCATTTCGCTTCCTCGTCGCTCCTACGACGTTCTTTCTTCTTCCACTCATCTTCTATCACTGATAGGTCCTCAATAAGTCCATGAGCGATGCTCCATTACGCGTGCAAGTCCTTTAAGCTCATTTTTGCTCCCAATTGCTCATATTTCCTGAAATCAGACAAAAACAAGAAATAGTGAAAAGTAACACAATATCATCGAATAATCGTGAAAATCGCAATATGAGCAACCGAAATGGCATGCAAATATGCAGGAAAAAGGTGTAAAATATGGACCGATCAAAATCCCCCAAGATTACCTCTTACTCGTCCTCGAGGAAGATAAGTAGAGAGACGAACTCGGGAGATGAAAATAAAGAAAATGAAATGAAAAAAAAAGAACACGAGGTGGAAGGGGTCGCTAGATTCTTCTCTCAGATCTCAAGCCATAAGCTACACATCACGATAACTTGGAAAATACAAATCATATGCTATAAGGATTTCATATCTTACATAAACATGGTACTTGCACCCTTTTAAGAACAACAAAAGAGATTCTCTAAATTCATACAATCAATTCATATCCACGTCACGCATTTCATAGGATTTAATATACAAATGTTGGCGATGCACTTTTTAATCAAGAGTTATAACTGAAGCATATAAGAATCACACCAAGCATGCAATAGAGAATTGAATAAGAGACATGGCATTCACATATTTATTTCAAATCATGAAAAATCTCCAAATCTAATATATTTTGCAAAGTCTAAGCATTATCGAATATTCCCATTCATGCACGTCTCCACTCTAATGGCATACTCACTCATATGGTCAAATGAATTCACCCCCCAAGCTTAGCTTGAGGCATCGCATCTAAAGGAATATGATAGTGGAAAATGGGATTTTTGCCTTGGTTTTCCCAAGTATTTTGTGGCTCCAATAATGAGATAGAAAAACCTTTTTCTTTTTCATTTGGAACTTTTTGTTTCACATTTTTCTTTTTGGATTTTTGTAGGAGCTATTTGATTTGTATTTTTGGGTTTTTGGCTCCTTTTTGGTTTTTGGCTCAATAAATAGTGAAGTCAAGCAGTAAAGTTTACAACCATATTAGGCATGCAACAGAAGGTGAATAAGACAATAAAATTGATGCTTCAGGTATACTAATGATGCGTGAATCTTGGTGCATTTCCAACAAAAGCATACTAAACACTAATCAATACATTCAGCTTCAATTAGTATCATGCATTCATGTAGAGGAGTCATCAAAAGAAATATATTTGCAAGCATATGTGAATAGCAAGACTATGGAATACTCTAAGTAGCATGGCAAGGAATAATAAGCATCGTGATGGTTGCTAAAGCAATAATAGATATCATCATAAGGAACACATCTAACAAAAGAAGAGAAAGGAAAATAAAGAAATAAGAAAAAATAAAAGAGAGGAAAGAAAAGAAAAACAAGCACACAATATGATGCATGAACACACATAAAAGGAAAATAAGATGGAAAAAATCAAAAAGATGATGCAAAAATTTTGAAAAATTCTAAAAACCCTAAAATAAAGTAAAAATGCAACTAATGCGTCTAAATGGCATGGAAATGCACTCCCCCAAGCTTAAACTTCACATTGCTCTCAATGTGATCATAAAAGGAAAAATATGAGGAACAACGATAAATATGAGGGAGGCGAATGAAAAATGATGAAATGAATGACATGAAATCCTAATGCAACTACATGCACATACAATGATGCATGAGAGTGCTTTCCCCCAAGCTTATACCAAACAATCCTATTCAAATGACTCAATCAAAAATGTCATGGCTTTGCAAAGCGTGATCAAGTCAAATGAATAAGAAAGTGAGTATTCACTTGAAAGAAATGCTCGATGGTGGTGAGCAAAAGGATGTGGCGTATCAAAATATGGAGAGGGGAATTAATATATATAATGGGTTTGGGGTGTGAAAGATTTTTTTTGCCGTCATATGAGGTGATATTTATTCAAGCAAATCTATACGGTCCTCTCACTGTCGAGAGAATTCGTGTTTATTTAAAGCATAAAAATTTCTACACTACTGGATTGATATCACCTATAGCAAAAGGCGGATCCAGTATCTTTGCCGGTGCAGGCAATTGCTCCAACTGCTCCTTCCGTGGCGCCGCCAGACGCATATGTCCACGGACTCCAACGAACTCCAGCAATGCATCCTCCAGCATTCCCACAAGGACTCCACCTGTACCCTGCAAAGAATAGGATGCATCAGTTCGCTGCAAAAAATTCACCCTCGTAATAAAAGTATCCCAAAGAGGATCGTCTATAGAAATATATGGAATAAATAATGGTGGACGGTACTTCCCTGGAAATAATCCAATATCCTCACGTGCCGTGATAGCGGTCTCCATGGTGTCTTCTCTAAGCTGCTCAGGTAAATCTGGATCATAGGTGTGGACCTCCTCGATAGGCTCGTCAAACTGTGACACGTCCAAGCATACCTCCGGTCCATAATCGTATGTGTGCTGCAAAAGGTATGACGTGTCAAAAATATCTGAATCAAAATAAATATCGAATGGAATGCATGATTCAGAAATGGAGTGGGTAAAAATATCTCCCTGAGTGGGGGCAGTAAGCTCTGTGGGATAGTCCTCGTCATCAGTGGAAGGATGAGGTGGCTGCGGGAGCTCTAATGGAGGAGGGTAGTGCTCGGGATTCTCATGAATGGCTGTGTCCTCGTCCCGATGCATGACCTCCTCGGTGATAAGCTCTGGCTCCGTGTGTAAGGCCTCCTCAAAAGCATGCTTCGGCTCTGCGAGGTAAATAACATCAATGTCTTCTCCATCTGAATCATCTCCATCCATCCACTCATCGTATGGATTAGCTGTGCCTGTGGGTGAGGGAGTGACGACGGTGAAACCCGACTCTGTAGCAATACGCCCTGAGTATCTCATCGCAGTTCTCTCATCAGAAGTGGCTGCATCTGTGCCTGGTACCGTTGTCTCCTCAGATATAGAAGCATCAATGTCCTCAGCCTGTCGTCCAAGAATCTCTTCCAGATACGCATAAAAATGTGTAGTCCATATGATCACAGCCTCAGTGGAAGGTAGAGGTGGCTGCGGAAGCTCAACTGCAGGTGGGCAAGACTCTGGATTTATCTGAATGAAGTTGCCCTCGTTCCAAAGTGTTGCCTTAGTAATGTAATGCTCTGGCTCCGCATGTGATGCCTCCTCGTGAACTATCAATGTAGGCTCTCTCTGGAATGGTGATGCTAGCTGCTCATGTGTGTCAACTTGTAGGGATGCATCATGTGGAGGGGAATGCCCGCGAGCAATCCAAAAATTTAATCTATCCCCCTCAAGACTGACATGGATGTCCTCCTCAATTGTTCCTGCAGCTGAAACATGGTTCATAACAAAATCTGCAAATCGTAGATCAAATGCATCACCTGCTGTAATGCTCTCTGAACCGGTGAACCTCACTGACTCCAAGAGACCATCCAATAAGTTCTGAAATGTTTCCTCCTCAAAATCTGTGGTCCACATAATACCATCCATAACACCTGATAAACAAAGATAAATACCTGGAGAAAAATATCAGTGGCACAAAAGAATATAGAAATGGTAGTAATGGTGGCGGGGTGAAAATTTCCTTTTGTTAAATTTTTTTTCGTAGTCTAATCAACCTAATTGTGACAAATTGGCACCCAACGGGAAACACCTCCCCGGCAACAGCGCCAAAAACTTGGTCGCCCCGGATATACACCCGGAGAACGATTGTAGTTTTACCGCAAACGCACGGCAAAGTGGCGAGCGGGTATCGAACACGAGGAGGTGGTGTTGGCTCCAATCTATCCTAGGTTGGCTAGACTACGCATGTTTTATTGGTGGAGATGGCTATGGTATAATGCAATGGCAATGGTGATGGATGTCGGTGTCGGAGATAGAGAAGTCGGTTAAGTATCGATTCAAATATAAGATAATAAAAGAGTCTAGAGCTAGGGAATCCCCACTACGGTTCGTCATACATCATTGTAAATAGTGAATCTCAATATTACTAGACTTGTGTCGAGGTGAACTAGTCGTAACTGAATATAGAACCAAGCTCACGCTCTCGCGCTATTGCCGGTCTATAGCAACCCTAGGATAGGGCCCAATCTCTTGCTAACCCAGCCTAAGCCGCTAGCATTAGGATCAACATCATCGTTCAATCGTCCATCGAGCCCACTCTCGTGCAAACTCGAGTTACGATCTAGGTTGTGATAGTTCGTATTCGTCCAATCTCTTGCAAACGAATATGGGTATAGATTTATAATAAAAATCCTAGTTTTGGTCTAATCTCTTGCAAACCAAGTCTAGAGAATCTCGATTATAAACCTAAATCGAATATCTAGGCCTTCCCATCGATTAGAATCCAATCTCTTGCAAATCCTAAATCGATGGAAATTCCTAGCTATCCGTAGTAAATCAATCACAACCTAACCTCCTAGCAACTCTAGCAATTTAGGAATTCAATCATCACAAATCTGAAATTAGATCCATAGGGTTCATCCCCATGCCCTAGAACATCAAACTACTCAAGCATAGCAACAAGGATATAGGAATCAATAAAAACCATTGCTTGCATATAAAAAGATAGAAAAACAAAGATTCAAATAACAAGAATAGAAATACTTAGCTTTGATGAAGAACTTCAATCCAAATACAAGCTTTTTGATCCAAGAGGGGGCCTAGGGCATGGCCTAACCTCAAAAATAATCACTAAGAAAACGTATGGGGAACCCCTCTCTAATGGTGGCTACAAAACCCTTATATAGTCTCCCAAAACCCTAGCTACTAACCCTAGAAAACCCCCCAAACTCGTGCCCAAAAACAGCCCAAACCGTAACTTAAAATCTGGGCCCGCCACCGACTCGGCCGAGTGGAACATGTGACTCGGCCGAGTGGAAATTCCAGCACTGCAGCGTCAACTTGCAGAAATTCTCCAGATTTCATCTGACTTCCGATTGGCGCGTTCTTGGCGGCGTTGGAACCGTCATGAAGTCTACTATCCATAAAAAATATGAGAAAAATACTTTGATTGCTGGAATGATAGCAGATTTCAAAAGAGTGGGAGGCTGTCTGAAAATCTGGGTGCTGCGTGTCCTCGGCATCACTCGGCCGAGCGGCAAATGTCACTCGGCCGAGGGGATTTTGGTACTCGGCTGAGTCGGAGCTCGTAGTTGACTGACGGATTACAGTAAGTCTGGTCTTTTGGATGTCGTCGTTCGTGTACCACTCGGGCGAGTGGTATCTCCATACTCGGCCGAGTGGGATGTCGTCACTCGGCCGAGTGCACGCTAATCTTCAAGTAATTGCGTGTCCGATCTGGCTGACCGAGCGGGCTTCTTTGCTCGGCCGAGTGACTCCTTCACTCGGTCGAGTGGCATGCTGAAAATGCCCAATCTTCATCATTTCGCTTCCTCGTCGCTCCTACGACGTTCTTTCCTCTTCCACTCGTCTTCTATCGCTGATAGGTCCTCAATAAATCCATGAGCGATGCTCCATTACGCGTGCAAGTCCTTTAAGCTCATTTTTGCTCCCAATTGCTCATATTTCCTGAAATCTGACAAAAACAAGAAATAGTGAAAAGTAACACAATATCATCGAATAATCGTGAAAATCGCAATATGAGCAACCGAAATGGCATGCAAATATGCAGAAAAAAGGTGTAAAATATGGACCGATCAACAAGCTCCTCATAGGATGGCTTTTCCTCCACGGCTTCCTCATCACTATCCTCCTCGCTTGAGCTTGACGAAGACTCTTCCCCATTAGCCATAAAGCAACTTTCTTCTTTGGAGTTGAGCCACGTCTCTATCTCTTCATCGCTAGAGTTAGATGATGTTGATGAAGAATCATCAAAGGCAAAAAAACACCTTTGATCATGCTCCTTGTCATCCTCTTCTTCATCATTAGATGTGTCTCCATCGGAATCATTAAATGTGCCGATGAGTCCCTTCTTTTGGTTCTTGACCTCGGACTTGGCTTTCCAATGTTTCTTCCATTTACCCTTATAGGAATCTATGGTGGGTTTGGAAGGGCATTCGGTAGCCACATGACCTATTCCACTGCAGTTGACACAAGCCAGCTTGTTAGACTGTGAGACAAATTTAGATGAAGACATACCTTGATTGTCCTTGAGGAATGCCTTGAAATTCTTGAATTGCTTGGCAAGCTCGATGTAGTCATCGTCACTAAGAACTTCTTCATCATCACTTGGAGCTTCTTATTGGAACATCTTTTTCCACTTGAAAGACTCCTTCTCACCATGAAGAGCAACGCCCTTTTTCTTCTCGGGCTTGGTTGACTGAATCTCTTCCTTATGTTGAAGTAGCACTTCATGAGAGATCTCCAATGTATGCCAAATACTATTGGCAGATTTGCACATGGAGATGCGATCGAACTCATCCGGAGTGAGGGCGCAATGGAGAACACACATAACCCTAGCATTGACTTTGATCAAGTCCTTCTCCGCTTTAGTTCTCAAAGCCGCGGGTGAAGTAGGCTCCTCGAAAGGTGACTCTGTTATGTCCCAAAGGCCGTGATTCTTCAAGTAGACCATCATCCTGATCTTCCAACTCGGGTAGTTGGTTCTGTTGAAGAGCGGGGGTCGGACGGTTGAAAGACCTTCTTCATGAGGCGCGGATGTTGCGTTGAATGCCATCGTTGCAGTATGCTTTAACCTCGCTCTGATACCAATTGTAGGGATCGTCTAACCTTTGCAATACTAACAACACACACTAGAGGGGGGGGGGGGTGAATAGTGTAATGGCAATAAAATAGTCCAATTAAAATTTAACTTGCAAATGCGGAATTATAAATGCAAGAGGAATTAAAAGGCACAATCAATCCAAACGCAAACACAAAGTTTTACCCTGGTTTCCCAAACTTGGGTACATCCAGCCACACCAATATTCACTATTCCCACATAGAGAAGTGAAACAAATCTCACAAGGAGATATCCCACAAAGAGGATTTAAGCCCTACACAAGGACCCAACCAATCCTCACAAGGATCAAGACTCCCACACAGAGAATCACTTACTCCCACTCAGAGAATTAGGGTTAGCCCTACACTAGGACACTAGAACTCCCACAAAGAGAGTTAATTCCCACAAAGAGAATTCCCTAGTCCCACAAAGAGACAACCTCTCACAAAGAGAGAAACTCCCACAAGGAGAGTATCCTAATCCCACAAAGAGAAATAGGAAAACAAATTACATCATGTAAAGTAAATACCCTTACCTATGCCTTGAAATGTTTACTCATGAATGAATGCAAGGCATGGAAGAGGATCTCCAAGTGTTGGAATATGCTTGAGAGCACTTGGATGATTTCCCTTGAGCTGGACTTCAATGCATGAAGTGGATGAATGCTCAATAGAGGGAAATGAGGGAGCTTGAGAGTGGCTTAAAGATCTCTTGAGATTTTCAATAGAATCAAGAGTAAGCAAGAATCAATCAAGAAGGTTAAGAATAGACAGCACACTTATATATATAGGAATCCTATATCAAGCCCAAAAACCCAAAGAAACAGCCAAATGAACAAATCTGCAACGGCTAAAAACTGGGTGAAAACGACAGGAACAGTCGACTGTTGATCAAAAGACAGTCGACTGATCAACGGCTATAATCTGAGCCAGGATAGTCGACTGATGAAGTTAATACAGTCTACTGGTAAACAGGACAGGCGCTTGTTAATCCTTCAGCAGACGACTGCTGCAGGGGATGGATCGAAACAGAGAGCTGCACTCTTTCTCCAATTCTTCTCACAGGCGACTGATGTTAATACTACAGTCGACTGTCAAATAGTCAGGCGACTGTATATTCTGCATCAGTCGACTACTGTAAAATATGGAGAGAAGACAGAGAGATGCAGTGATTGCACTTACGCTAGACAGGCGACTTTTGGCCAATTTCCAGGTGACTGTAAATATACAGGCGACTGTAAACTGATCGTCAGGTGACTGTGCGTAAAGCTCAAGTTTGAGTCAATTGAAATGTTGACTTGAGCTGTGCATATCAGGCGACTGTAGAAGGATCTACAGGCGACTGGAAATCACCCAGTCGGCTGTGTTTCCTTCAACAGGCGACTGACGAAAAGCCAGATACTCCAAATGAGTCTTTGGACAAAGTGAACCTATTAGGTTGGATTCTATGATAATCCTAAGGTTCACTAAGATGGTTAAATGCATTTGCATGAAAAGTAAACCATCTAGCAAGGCATTACAATAACCTAGACTCAAAAGAGAGAGAAAGCAATAAAGTAAGTTACATGGATTACAAAGCTTTCTTAAGAGTCTAAGTCTTCAATCTTGATGCCTTGATTTCTCTCCACCATCTCTAAGCTTTGGCACTCCTTGAGACCAAACTTTGGCCCTTCTTCACATGATGTCCATCCTTACACCAAGTGATTAGTCTCCAAGAAAGATATCCTTGAAATAAACTGAGAGACTAAAACATGAGATTCATTAGCAACAACATAATGTTGTGATCATCATCAAAATAAGATTGGTATGAAACACCAATACTCAACAATGCATGAAGAGGAATGAGAGCTCAAAAGAGGGAATTGAGAGAGCTTGAGAGTGGCTTAAGGATCTCTTGAGATTTTCAATAGCATCAAGAAGTATAAGAGATGACATCACACTCATATATATAGAAACCCTATATCAAACCCCAAATCCCAAAAAAACAGCCAAAAGATCATTCAGCAACGGCTAGAAACTGGGCGAAAATGACAGGAATAGTCGACTGATGATCAAAAGACAGTCGACTGATCAACGGCTAGAAAATATCCAACGACTATAATTTGAGCCAGGACAGTCGACTGATGAAGTCGATACAGTCGACTGTAAACAGGACAGGCGCCTGTTAATTCTTAAGCAGGTGACTGCTGCAGGGGATGGAATAAAGCAGAGAGCTACACTCTTTCTCCAGATAAGCAAACAGGCGACTGGTTTCAATGATACAGTCAACTGTCTTATAGTCACACGACTGTAATACCTTCATCAGTGGACTGCTGTATAAGATGGAGAAAAGACAAAGAGATGCATAGAATGCACTTACGCTACTCAGATGACTGTTGGCCAATTCCCATGCGACTGTAAATCTACAGGCGACTGTAAACTGAGCAGCAGTTGACTGTGCGTAAAGCTCAAGTTTGTGTCAATTGAAATGTTGACTTGAGCTGTGCATATCAGTCGACTGTAGAAGGATCGACAGGCGACTGGAAATCACCCAGTCGACTATAAACCCTTCATCGGGCAACTGATGGAAAGCCAGAGACTCCAAATGAGTCTTTGGACAGAGTGAACCTAATTGGTTAGATTCTATGATAATCCTAAGGCTCACTAAGATGGTTAAATGCATATGCATGAATGAGTAAACCATCTAACAAGGCATTACATTAACCTAGACTCAAAAGAGAGAGAAAGCAATAAAGTAAATATTACATGGATTACATTACTTTCCTTAGAGTCTAAGTCTTCAATCTTGATGCCTTGATTGCTCTCCATCATCTCCAAGCTTTGGCACTCCTTGAGTCCAAGCTTTGACCCTTCTTCACTTGATGTCCATCCTTGCACCAAGTGATTAGTCTCCAAGAAAGATATTCTAGGAATGAAACTGTGAGACTAAAACATGAGAGTCATTAGCAACAACATAATGTTGTGATCATAATCAAAATAAGATTGGTATGAAACACCAATACTCAACAATCTCCCCCTTTTTATGATGACACACATTATGTAAAATACAAAGTATTAAAGCACAATGCTAATGAGCTCTCCCTACTTATATGCACCAATTATACAATGAGCTACACAATAGTAAATACTCATTCTACCAAATAAGATCATGGTGACATATAATATGCATGGATTACATAAACCAATTGTAATAGACAATATCATGCAAACATGAAAGGTTTATCTAATCTCATAAATCTCTCCCCATATGCATATGTATATAACTCTCCCCTATATGGTTACATAATGCATATAACTCTCCCCTTGACATCGTCAAAAAGGTGGACATCAAATATATCCCCCCTTGTCATCTTAACCAAGATGTGACAATATGCAAGAAAAGAAGAGATGTATGATACCAAATTGAAAAATTTAGTGGGTATTAATTCACTATCCCATGCTCCCCCTAGATCATAGAAATGGTCAAACTTTGACTTCTAGGATCTAATACCAATTATAAAGAAGGAAATTAACAATCTCTAACAATTGAGGTAAATACCAATTGTAGAAAAAGAAACTTGGAAATTAATCCTCTTTATCAATTGATATACAAATAATGGAGCCATGGGCCAAAAGTGTATCAAAGCAATAGATATGGAAAAATCAAGCTTCAAAGATACACAATGATATTGCCAAAACAAATATAACATGAAACACCATGGCAATATCTAAGGGGTTTGGTTTGAGACCACATAATAACCAATTGTAAAAAAATGATCTCAAACACACTCCAAAAAGAGAGTCAAAATATGTTTTAAAATATTTTAAACATACAACATATTAACTCCCCCATTGACATACATATGGATCAACAAATGCATGTATGTCAATGTCATCCCTAAGATTCCTATTTTCATGAAAAATAAATTTGAAAATAATTTTCAAAATCATGAAACACAAACAAACAATGTGTATGCTAAAAATAAACATTCAAGCACAATACCCATGCAATATGCATATGTGTGAGGAACCTAAACATTAGTGAACCAAACCCAAGAGGAGTTTGACTTCCTAATGTAATCACATGAGGTGATCACATCCCTAACTAGAGAGTTGATGTAACTATCCCTCTCTTGCACACTAACCTTAGTGGGAATCCATAAACTCAATGATTTCCTAGGCAAGGGTTTTGCCTTTGCAAGAGGGGTGGATGTGACATGCTTAGGTGTAGAAACGAATTTCTTGGCATGCAAAGAATGAGGATTTTGCTTCTTAGCAAAAAATGAAGATTTTCATTCTTCCTCGTTACCTCATGATCTACATGCTTCTTGTTGATGTTATTGTTGTACAAGAAAGCATGGTGATTCTTCTTAGGTGCTTTAGCAATATTTCTTGTATTTGCACCATAAGAGAAATTAGAGGTGGGGTTGGGTACCACATTTTGAATATAAACCAAACCTCCTCTAAGATTTACCGGATGTTGTTTTCCAACAAATCGTGGAGTGAATCCCTAGAATACACAAAGCTTTTGAGCTTCCAGGATTCCTCTTCACATTTCAACGTAAGTTGTTGAATGCGACTTTCTAAGCTAAGGTTTTGAGCAACAAGATTTTCATTAGTTAAACTCAATTCCTTAATTTGAGAGAGAAGTGTGTCTCTCTCACTAGTGTTACAAACATGCAAAGCATCATTGTCATTTACACTAGTAGATTCTAAGGCATGCAACCTACTCATAGCATTTTTAAATTTTGCTTTCAATTTAGCATATGAGTCGATGCACTTACTTGCCCCATTGGAGATCACATTGAAGCGGTATTCGAGCTCCATGTAGGATAGCTTCTCATCCTCAACTTCCTCATCACTTTCCTCCTCGCTAGAGCTTGACAAAGACTCTTCCCCTTTTCCCATGAAGCACATTTCCTTGTTGGGGTTGAGCCATGCCTCCACCTCTTCATCGCTTGAACTCAAGGAGATTGATGAAGAATCATCAAAAGCCGCGAAGCACATATGAGCTCGCTCCTTATCATCCTCTTCTTCATCACTTGAAGTGTCCTCATCGGAGTCATCAAAAGTGCCGACAAGTCCCTTCTTTTGATTCTTGAATTTGGACTTGCCTTTCCAATGCTTCTTCCCTTTCTCTTTGTATTTTTCTTTGTCGGGCTTGGAAGGGCATTCGGTAGAAAGATGACCTTTTCCTCTACAATTGAAACAAATAGAATTGTTAGACTTTGAGGCAAACTTTGACAAAGATTTACCTTGCTTGTCCTTGAGGAATGCTCTTAGTTGCGTGGCAATCTCCAAGATTTCATCTCCACTAGCCTCATCTTCTCTATCTTCTTCACTAGGAGCTTCTTGATGAAATTTCTTCCTCCATTTGATTGGCTACTCCTTGGCATGGAATGCAACCCCCTTTTGCTTTTCAGGTTTCTCGGGCTTGGATGGTTGAATCTCCTTCTTGTGTTGAAGCTTTACTTCATATGCCAAGAGATTCCCAATGCACTCCTCAACGGAGTATTTAGACATGTCGTAAGACTCCAAAATACCGTTGGCCTTTGACTCCCATTGAGATGTGAGCGAGTCAAGTATCTTCTCCACTCGATCCTCCTGGAAAATCACCTTCCCAAGTCCTTCCAAAGCGTTCACGATTTCTGTGAACCTTGTGAACATCTCCGAGATATTTTCACCTTCCTGCATCTTAAACAACTCATATTTAGATCTAAATACGTATTGTTTAGATTTTTTTTACCTTCGAAGTTCCTTCATGAGAAATCTCCAATGTATGCCAAATTTCGTTGGCTGTTTTGCACATGGAGATGCGGTTGAACTCATTTGAAGTGAGGGCGCAATGGAATGCATTCATAGCCCTCACATTAAATTTGATCGAGTCCTTCTCTGCTTTTGTTCTCGAAGCCGCGGGTGTAGTAGGCTTCTCAAATGGCGACTCTGTGATGTCCCAAAGGTTTTGACCCTCCAAGTAGATCATCATCTTGATCTTCCAACTAGGGTAGTTGGTTCTGTTGAAGAGCGGGGGTCGAACGGTTGATAGACCGCCTCATGAGACATGGATGAAGCGTTGTATGCCATCGTTGTTGTATGCTTCAACCTTGCTCTGATACCAATTGTAAGGACCGTTTACCTTGCAATACTAACAACAAACACTCTAGAGGGGGGTGAATAGAGTAATGGCAATAAATTGTGCAATTAAAATTAAACTTGCAAATGCGGAATAATAAATGCAAGAGGAAATAATTGACACAATTAATCCAAACGCAAACACAAAGTTTTACCCTGGTTCCCCAAACTTGTGTACATCAAGCCACACCAATATTCACTATATTCCCACAAAGAGAAGTGAATACAAATCTCACACAGATACCTCATACAGAGGATTTGGATTCTTACACAGAGAAATCCACACTCTCACACAGAGACCTCACACAGAGGATTTAGGATTCTCACACAGAGAAATCCTTGCTTTCACACAGAAAGACTTAAGTTCTCACACAGAGAGATCTCAACCAACCCTCACACAGAAGGTTATACTCTCACACAGAGAGTAACTAGCTCTCACACAGAAAGCTAGGGTTTTAATGAAATAACAAAGTAAAACAAATACTCTTACCTATGCCTTGAGATGTACTTACTCATAAATGAATGCAAGGCATGGAAGAGTATCTCCAAGTGTTGAGATATGCTTGAAAGCACTTGGATAAATTCCCTTGAGCAGGACTTCAATGCATGAAGAGGAATGAGAGCTCAAAAGAGGGAATTGAGAGAGCTTAAGAGTGGCTTAAGGATCCTTGAGATTTTCAATAGAATCAAGAAGTATAAGAGATGGCAGCACACTCATATATACATAAACACTATATCAAACCCCAAAACCCAAGAAAACAGCCAAAAGATCAATTCAGCAACGGCTAGAAACTGGGCGAAAACGACAGGAATAGTCGACTGATGATCAAAAGACAGTCGACATATTAATTGAGTCAATTGAAATGTTAACTTGAGCTGTGCATATCAGTCGACTGTAGAAGGATCGACAGGCGACTGGAAATCATCCAGTCGACTGTAAACCCTTCATCGGGCAACTGATGGAAATCCAGAGACTCCAAATGATTATTTGGACAGAGTGAACCTAATTGGTTGGATTCTATGATAATCCTAAGGCTCATGAAGATGGTTAAATGCATATGCATGAATGAGTAAACCATCTAACAAAGAATTACATTAACCTAGACTCAAAAGAGAGAGAAAGCAATAAAGTAAATATTACATGGATTACATTGCTTTCCTTAGAGTCTAAGTCTTCAATCTTGATGCCTTGATTGCTCTCCATCAT
>CM061134.1:169790489-169823785 GCA_030789695.1 Scilla litardierei | reverse complement strand
AATCGTGAGATCTCAGCTCGCCAAGCTCTTCCACGCTCGCGCTCTCAGAAATCATGCCGATTGCAATCTCAGCTCGCCAAGCTCTTCCATGCTCGTGCTCTCAGGAGGGGGGAAGACCCGCGCTGAAAAGATCGTGCCGACTGCAATCTCAGATCGTTCCGAGTTCTATCATCAACTCACAGAAATCGTGTCGATTGCAATCTCAGATCTCGATCGCATCTCTCTTCATCTATACATATCAAAGGATTTGGGTCCTGATCTCCACCAAATGAATTTGATCTATCACATCCAAAGATAACCCTAGCCATCTCCCAACCTTCGAATCTCATCTGATCTCAAGTAAGTTCTCATCTGTAATTGTTTTATGGTGTGAGTTCTGTGTTCGAATTATTAAATCTTGGAGGATTTCTGTTAGATCAAGCTATAATTGTTGTTGTTAGATCAATGTTCGAATTATTAAATCAAGTTATAATTGTTTTAGGGCGTGATTTCTTGGAGGATTTCGGTTTGATCTTTAGGACATTTCATGGGCGTGAGAACTTACTGTATACGAAGAACTTACTTGATATGAGAATTAAGAATAAGTTCTATTAATTTTTGTAATGCCCTGATAGCTATTGCACAAGTACTAGAGGGGGGGTGAATAGTACTTTAAAATAATCAAGAGTATTATTCCTAATTATTGTGCAAACACAAACAACAATGCGGAATAACTACAAACAACAAGAATAAAGCAGCGCAAACAAACGATATAACGGGTTCGGATCCACCCAAGTCTCCCCGACTTGTTCCCAGTGATCCTACGTCCCAAACACCCGGATCCCCTCCGGCTACTTGAGTTAGAATCCTCTAACTCAAATTTACACTATGAAATTCTTGTAGAAAACCTCTACAAGATCAAATCATACACAAATGAAAACGTGACTCCCACAAACCAGGATCACAAACTTCTTTCACAACCGAGAGAAAAACTTAATAGCAAAGTAAATGAAACAATAAAACACTTACCAACAAAATCCTATGCCTTGAGTAAACTTACAGATTTTAGGGCAAGGAAGATTTTGAAGGAGAGAATGTCACCAAACCCTAGCTCCACCAAGATGGACAGCAATAGAAGGCTAGGATGGAGTTGGTGACCTTGAATCAAGCTCTTGGCTTGAGTGGCTCACAATGAAGAGAATCTCTCTTGAGGAAATAGGGGCTCAAGGAGTTTGGGAGAGATTCTTGTGAGAAGAGAGAGCTTGGAAATAGAGTTGAATGGCTCTTCTCTTGGATGTGGAAATGTCTCTTATTTCAGCCTTGAATCCCTGGTTAGAAGCACTCAAGCTTAAATAGAGAAGAGAGAAAACGGTCACAAAATTCGTGGCATTAAATGCCCCAACGGCTCTATTCTGAAGCAGTTTAATCGGTCTAAGAAGGATCACTGATCGATTAGTTTTGCAACTAGTCGGTCGGTGATTCTTCTTGGACCGACTAAGAGGTTGACAGCCAAGAAAGATAGTTTAGGAGATATAGAACTAGTCGGTCTAAGAAGACTTGCCAACCGACTAGTTTGACAACTAATCGGTCGGTGAGTGTTCTTTGACCGACTAAGAATTGAAATCAATAGGCTGATCACAATGAGAACTAGTCGGTCTAAGAACAAATTCCAACCGACTAGTTTCACAACTAGTCGGTCGATGAGTGTTCTTTGACCGACTAACGAGTCAACAGTAGCTCGGCTGTGAAAATGAAGTTATAACTAGTCAGTCTAAGAAGGATTCCAAACCGACTAGTTTGACAACTAGTCGGTCGGTGAACCTTCTTAGACCGACTAATTGGTCAACAGTGCCTAGGCTGAATTGAGCAAGGAGATCTAGTCGGTTCAAGAAGGATTCTTAACCGACTAGATGACAATCTAGTCGGTTGGTTCTTCTTCTTGAACCAACTAAGATGCACTAGAAGCCGCGAAATGAAGCCTGAAGCTTCGGGAAAGTTTCTATGGGCTTCTAAGATAATCCTAGCTCTAAGATATGAGCGTTATGAAGATTATAATGTAAGACCTACTCAAGGCTTAACATTCTATGAAAAGAAGCTAGAAGACTATATAAATAATCTAGACGAACCGTCTTCAAAGCTTCAATCCAAATCTCTTGACTTCAATAATGCTCCTAGAGCTTCAACGAAGCTTCAAGCACACAATCACGCGCTTTGAGAAGTCTTGAGACATCACTTTTGATGTACGTAGAATTTTGGTGACGATCTCCATAACTGCGCTCACAAAGAGTTAGTTCACGATATTTATGTTTGTTCATCATCAAAACCAAATCCGGGGAATTAATACTCAACAATTTTAAAATGTCCGGTTAGAAAAATAAGATCATCGTTTAATTTGGTTTACAAAATGTTATGTTAGACATCGTTTACAGAACATTCTTAGTTCTCATATCAAATAGAAAACATGCAAATATAACACTCTTAGTTCAAATTATTCATTTCACAGAAAGCATGCCAATATCTTATTATCCAATGCCTAAATTCCCATGCCTAAATTCGAACTGCATTCAAGTATAGTTCAATATTTGAGTTGATATTGAAAGCTGAATTTTTTTGGATCATCTTCACTATCAAACTGTTGGTCTAACGCTTTCACCATTTTATGACATTTTGTTCATTGCAACAAGAAAATCACATTAACAGTAAAAAACATGAAAACAAACCCACCACATAATAATATAAGTAATGTATATTTGCTTCTTCACTTTTCACCACGTCTATTTACTAGCTATAACGGAAAAAATGACGCCATCTACCTTTCCCCAAATTTTTGCTCCTTTTTCCTGGTCATTAGTATCATTGGGGTTTTCTTTCAGTCTTACTCGTTGTTCTTAGAACCATGTTCATACTTTATGCAAATAGAAAACATTCTGTATATGAGAACTTGGTTTTTAATTGTTCTTAGGTTTCTATATATGTGAACTCAGTTTTCTATTTGCATAAAGTATGAATAGGTTCCAAACTAAGAGTTCTCATATCTTAAACATTCTGTATATGAAGTATGTTCATACTTTATGCAAATGAATTTGTTTCTCATATACAGAGTGTTCTATTTGAAAAATGAATTGGTTTCTCATATACAGAGTGTTCTATTTGCATAAAGTATGAATATGTTCCAAACTAAGAGTTCTCGTATCTTAAACATTCTATATATTAGAACTCAGTATTCTATTTTAAAATAAAACATGAATAGGTTCCAAACTAATTCTTAATTGTAGTTCTTAGAAACTTATTCATACTTTATGCAAATTGTTGTTCGGCTCCTTCATCCAAATTTTTTATTTTGTTTTTTTGCAGAGAATGCAAGGAGCAGGAGATGGACTGTTTTGGCAAAATCAAAGGAACGATTCATCATATTTTGGAGGAGCTCCTGGCACCCCCAACTATAGGCGCTGTAAGTAGCTGAAAATGTGATTGAATGCTGAATATCTTGCAGTTGATGTAACAAAATGGATGCATTTTTTTTCCAGATGATCGGCTTCTTTGTTGGTGTGATACCATGGTTGAAGTCACTCATCATCGGATCGACCGCACCTCTCAGAGTAATCCAAGATTCAGTTGCACTATTAGGGTGAGTTTCATATTCTAAATGAAAACATATCTTTTTTAAATTCCAGAGAGTGTTTGAGTATATTCCTTTAGGTTTGATCTTTTTTCTTAATTGTTCTTAAATTAGTGAGAAAGGTGATGACTTTTTTGAAATGATAAAATATATGCTAAATTTCTCATATTAGAATAGCGTTATATATGTGTTTGGGCCTAAACTGAAGTCACGTATCTCATTTAGGTGGATTAAGATATCCTATTCATCATCTTCTGGTATTTACTCTATTTCAGATTTTCTAGGAGTTGAAATACAAAACTGAAGACAATGGAATAAGAATTTTGTGTTAAAGACTTGCGAATAGGAGTTAAAAAATTCTTCTCGCGGTTGCTGATCTGGGTATGTTGTTCTTACTTTATCTAGGCTTTTGTGTTGCTTTTATCATATTTTCAATTGATTATGTTGATGAGTTTTTGCAACTTTCGGATAAATTTCATTTGCCTATGTGGTATCAAGAACTTGAAGAATAAGAATTTCTATCAGTTGATATCATAATTAGATGTTTTGTGTTTCTGATATGCTTTATCATTCCAATTTTTTCAAGAATTATTATAGAACCTATCTTTTTAAATATCTGAATACTTCAATTTCTTGCATTTTTATCACGTCTTGCATTTTTGCCAGTTTATTCGCAAGTGATATCGACCTATAACTTTTTTAGCATCATGTTGAAAACAGGAACAACAAATGCTATGGACAGATCCGCGTATCAGAGTGTTCGAATGCGAGGAAGATGTGAGCCAATAAATCTGAGGAGTTCACAAAGGCTATAAACAGTTTGTTACGCCTATTTGGCCGAGGCCCGAAAGACACGAGCCCGAAAACCCGACCCCCGGTCAAGAGCCCATCAGAGCACTCAGGCCCACTCGATAAGGCCCTATCGGGGACTCCCCCGAATGTAGATCCGACCCGGCCCCGGTAGCATACGGGTCACTCACCCACTCCTGCGATAACCACTCCCTCGATTCCACGACCACTTAATGGTAGTTATGGGGGGAGGCTGGCATGGCGCATGGAGCGGCGGCAGGGGGCGGATTGAGGGGGCACGATTGGGGGCGGACGAGCAACGTGGGTCGGGGGCAATCACGACGGAGGTCTATAAAGGGGCTAGGAGGACAACAGGACAAAGGACCACATCTCAGGTATCTAAAACCTAAGGTACTCCATCAACGACCTAGCTCCCCCATCCTATCTCCTTCCTCCCCCGCTCGCGTCGTGAGACGCCGTTCCGATCTCCTCACGAGTCGAACCGTCTCCGCCGGGCCTCCTCTTTCAGATCTCTATCTGACTTAGGCATCGGAGGGGATTTGGCCGGAACCTAGGTCCGGCCCCCTGACGAGCGTTCTCGTCTACGCAGGTGGACAGCTGATCAACGGGCCGAGGCTTCCCCTCGCCCCTCTCCAACCTCACAATCAACTGGACGAGTGAGGCTTCCCCTCATCGTCCGCCCGCCGAGGCCGAGCACATCCTACCGAGGCTGAGCGTCTCAACTGGGTCCGAGGCTTCCCCTCGCCCTTCGTCGACCGTGCCTCTAGCCGGACGACCGAGGCTACCCCTCGTCTTCCTCCTTCCGAGGCCGTGCTCGTCCGACCGAGGCCGAGCGTCTCAACCTGGGCCGAGGCTTCCCCTCGTCCCATCTGCACCGATTTGAAGCCCCCGAGGGACCCAAGCGGGCCCCTTGACCACGTTGACCGGGTTGTCCACGGTCAACGCTCTGTAGTGAGAAAACACTCTGAAACATCTAGCGCCGTCTGTGGGAACCGAAAACCGTCCCACGAAGAAGCAAACCACACCAACAATGGCACGAGCCAGCAATGGAAGGAAGCGCATGCCCCCCATCCCGGAGGAGGGGAATGGCACATCAAACGGCAACCCCGAGGACACGCCCGTCGGCGGCCACCCCGCCCTCTCAACCGAAGAGACCGGTGGCTCAGAACTGGCCATGCAGGGACAGCTCCGCGCCCTGGCTCAGGAGACCAACGCGAGCCTCCAGACGTTGGTCGCGACGGTACATCAGCTCGTCGGCCCTGCACCATCCAACAGAGGCACGTTGGACGACAGCCATCGATGGGCGGGGGGTCGCCCGCACTTGCGGTCCGCCGTGGTCGACGACCACGGGACCCAGAAACCGAACACAGAGCGTCGGTTCACGCGGTCTGGCTCCCGTCAGGCGAGGTCACACGCCTCCTCCCCTTATCGTGAAAGGGGCCGAAGGGAAACCGAAGGGACGGAGGGCGAATCGATGACGACATCATCTCATCGGTCACGGTCGTCCCGTCGCAGGAGAAGCGAACGACACCACTCAAGAGACCGATCACGGCGGAGCAGGAGCTCCCGCAGGAGGAGTCGGGAGCGCCAGGTCAGCCCGACCCCCAGCGTGGTGAGGGCCGTGGAGCCAGCCCCGCTGGCGCCTGTGCTTCCTCCACCCCCGAACGAGCCAGAGGCAGGCGACTGCCGCATCCCCGGGGGCATCCACGGAGATCGATGCCCCTTATCACGGAGAATAACCGACGCACGGGTCCCCTCTCGATTCAGGATCCCGGTGCTGGGAAAGTACGACGGGATAGGGGACCCGGGACACCACGTGATGGACTACGAGGGGGACATGTCCTTCCAGGGAGCTGACAATGACCTGCTTTGCCGGGGCTTCTATTCTACTCTCAGGGGAGCGGCGAGGACCTGGTACCACAGCCTGCCCGGCCGCTCCATCGACAGCTTCGAGGAACTCACCCAGTTGTTCTGCAAGCAGTTCATGGCGGAGAGGCAGATCAAGCCTGGTGCTGAACATCTGTTCAACATTGTGCAAGGCCCGGCCGAGCCGCTCCGACAGTTCATGCGCCGCTTCAATGCGGAAAGGCTGAACGTGAACAGCCCTCCTGACCTGGTGGTCCAAACGGCCCTTAAGAAAGGGCTTCACCACAGAGGCCTCAAGAAGTCCCTGCACAATGATCCCCCGAAGGACCTCCCTGGGATCATGGCGAGGGCTGAACGCTTCATGCTGACCGAGGAGGCCTTGGCCGAGGACGCAGGAAAAGCCACTCGAGGGACCAAGCGCGACGACGGCGGACGAGGCAGCCCCGAAGGGTACCGGACCGAGAAGAGGCCGAGGAACAGACAGCGGGGAGAAAGCGTGAGGGACACCACCCCAGACGCCGTCCTCGCCCAAGTACAGAAGGAAGAGCGAGCTGATCGCCCCCCACCGAAGGCTAAAAGAGGTGGAAAGAACAGGGAGAAGTACTGCAAGTACCATAAGGACGATGGCTATGACACTGAAGACTGCTGGCATTTGAAGAAGGACATTGAGAAGCTGATGAGCCGGGGGCACGCCAGGAACCAGGCCGATGAGCCGGCCCACGGAGACGGGACCTCCACGCAGCCAGACAAGGGGAAGAATATCAACACCGTCCAAGGTCCCCTCCGCATCATAGAGTGAGCGGGCGATGTCTCTCCCCCCGGTTGCAGCCTAGTAAGAGGGAGTTATCTAGGTTTACATCCCTCTGTCTAGCTTCATTTCCTTTTTTCCTTTTCCTCCAAATGTACCGGTCCGACAGGACTCTTGAGAGTACAAATGCATTCCCTTTTTGTCTTTTCTTAAATCTCCGACGGAGTTGACATGTCACCAATAGCGCAAAAGAATGGGGACCGCCGCCTCACTGGAGGAGGAAGAAGAGCTTTGCCCTCGCCGACCGACTCCTGCGCTCGCAAGTCTGGGGGTAGTTCCTCCAACAAGCACAGACACCGACCGGTCCTAAGCCGAGGAGCTTTGCCCTCGTCGACCGACTCCTGCGCTCGTAAGTCTGGGGGCAATTCCCCCAGCAGGCACGGACGTCGACCGGTCCTAAGTCGAGGAGCTTTGCCCTCGCCGGCCGACTCCTGTGCTCGCAAGTCTGGGGGCAGTTCCTCCAACAAGCACAGACACCGACCGGTCCTAAGCCGAGGAGCTTTGCCCTCGTCGACCGACTCCTGCGCTCATAAGTCTGGGGGAAATTCCCCCAGCAAGCACGGACGCTGACCGGTCCTAAGCCGAGGAGCTTTGCCCTCACAGACTGACTCCCGCGCTCATAAGCCTGGGGCAGTTCCCCCAGCAGGCACGGACGCTGACCGGTCCTAAGCCGAGGAGCTTTTCCCTCGCCGACCGACTCCTGCGCTCATAAGTCTGGGAGCAATTCCCCCAGCTAGCGCGAACGACGACCGGTTCTAAGTCGAGGGACTTTGCCCTCGCAGACCGACTCCTGCGCTCATAAGTCTGGGGTAGATCCCCCAACAGGCACGGACGCCGACCGTTCCTAAGCCGAGGAGCTTTGCTTTCGCCGACCTACTCCTGCGCTCATAAGTCTGAGGGCAGTTCCCCCAGTAGGCGCGGACGCCGACCGGACCTAAGCCGAGGAGTTTTGCCCTCGCCGACCGACTCCAGCGCCCATAAGTTGGGGGGGAAATTCCCCCTGCCGACGCGAACGTCATCCAATCCTAGGCCAAGAACGAGGCAGCAACGCAAAATACACGAGAAGTCCGAGTAAGTCAATTTCGTTTATAATAGTTAACCAGGGTACAAAAACGTGTCTTATTTACAGGGAATCAAGGCGAAGGAAACACCCTACAAATAATCTACTCACGACGAATGACAGAGTTCTTCACCTACAGAAGCTAGATCGACACCGACAGAGCAAAATTGGTTGACAAAAGACCCAAAATAGTTAGCCCAAGCTAGCAGCCATGCGACCAGCAATTATTGGCCACGGAGCCGATAACGAAGCCGAAGGAGATAGCGGGGGCCAGGGATCCATTTCAAGTAGACTGGCCCAAAGCGAAGCGGATGCTTAAAAATTTGAGGATAAGGCCGGGAGGGACGGCTTAGGGAGCCCGAGCTCGGGAGGACACATCCTCAGGCACTTCGCCCTGCTCGGAGCGAGGGGGATCGACCGGCGGAGGGGCTTGCCGAACACGCTCCGCACATTCCCGGAAGGAAGACTGGACGACTTCGACGATCCGAGGGGCGATGAGGTCTTCATACTTACCGAAGGCCTCCCTGAGAACCTCGAAGATCCTCTTCCCCAGAGTCTCGACGACGCCCTTCTCCACCTCCTCTGCAAGCCGCATCACCTGGCGCCGATCCGACAGTTCCCTCTGAAGCTCCTCCCTCTCCAGGCGGAACGACTCCGCCGCTTCCTCAGCCGACTGATGAGCATCCTCCAGCTTTCCTTGGAGGTCACCCACTCGTCCCTCCAACTCGGCCACACGAAGGATGAGACGCCGAGACTCCATTTGGGCCTCCGTCATAGCCACCTCAGCCGCCCCGGCCCGCTCCTGAGCCCTCATGGAGGACTCCTCCAGCTCCCTTAAGCGGACGGCTCGACACTGCAACTCCACAGCGAGCGCTGAACCCTAAAAAGACGAGACACGGGCTAAGAAGAGGATAAAGAGAAAGAGAGGATAGCAAGATAACCGAACCTGTTGAAGGATCCAGACCAAGGAATCCGACATCTTGTCGGCCGGGATCTTCTTGAGGAAGCTGCGGTCCCAGGGAGGGACGGAGACCTTGGCAACCTGCTGGGCCAGGGCTCGGTCAACAAACATCGAACTCCCAGGGACGACGATCGAAGCCAAGTCGCTCGCCAACAAGGCCCCGACCCTCGGTGATACGGGCGAAGACGCTGCGAGGGGGGTGGCTGACAAAGCTACCGAAGGATCCCCGGCGGTCGCCACGGGAAGCGCGGAACCTGCCGGACTGGAGGGATCCACGTCCTCCCTCCTCTTCTTTCCTCCGTGGGGCTCCGAAGGCGCCGGAGGGGAACGCTTCCGCCTCGCACCATCCTCACCCCCGGGAAGGGGATCACCAGAAGAAGAGGCGGGAGGCGCGGCCACCACCTTACCCACGGAAGGCTCGGCTCGGCGCACTTCCTCCTCAACGGTCCTCCGAGGCGCCCTTCCAGAGGTACTACCTCGGCTCTGAGTGGCTCCACGACGGATCAGCTCATCGACGTCACGGACGAACTCGCGGCCTGCCATCCCTGCAAAGGAGACCGAAATCAGGATGAGTCATAGGGCGATCCGAGGATGAAAAAGCGACCTACCCGGAGACCACAAGACGGCCTTCAGGAGTAGGTCGTCCAAAAAAGACCAGATGGATTTCGATTCCAAAGGAGGAGCCGACAGCAGTGCGGTGGCTGCCTGATCAACGTCAGAAAGGGCTAACGGCAGGCGAGGCTGGACGGACGCGCCCCAGCTTGTCAGAATCTGGGCATCACCCAAGAAGACCACAAAGACATAATCTGAGCTCCAATCCCCCGACCAGCGGGGTAGCCCGATCAGACATTCCCTCCTCGAACGGGCTCGGAGGTGCAGCCATGACCCCGGCCCGACCGTCTGGACCTGGTAAAAGTGAAAGAGAAGGGGGAGAGACGGCTCCAGACCGCGGGTGCAGTAAAGCGTTACGAAGCCCGTCAGTACCGCAATCGAGCAAGGGGTAAACTGACAAAGCGGCACCATGAGATACTCCATGACCTGGATAAGGAAGGGATTGAGCGGGAAACGAAGACCCAGGTGAAACATTTCGACATAGACGCCGACTTCATTGCTCCTCAGAAGGCAAATCCGCTCGTCGACGAATGGAACTCGGACATCGTACGGGAAGCAGAGATACCTTTCCCGGATCTCCAAGACCACCGAAGGAACGGTCCTCGACGGCGTACGGAGGATGACCGGGGGCACGTTAAGACGCACGGCAGCCGACGCCACGTCATCGCAGGCGTAGTCTGGGAATAGCTTCCCCTTCCCCTTATCTTGGAGGGGATGACTCCCGGAAGAGGAACCTGATCCCTCTGGCCGGGGCCTGCCCCGCCTGGACTCTGGAGAATCCCTCGCCCCTCGGCCAGAACCGCCTATCCTAAGAGCAGCCATGATACGAGAGCGAGAAAGAAATTACCTTTTAGCTAGTTTGGAGGAGGCGAAGAAGCGAAGGCGACGGGAGACTCTGAGTTGTAGAAAGCCTAGAGCAATGGGAAGAGCAAGAAAGGAGAGGAGATCAACGCAGCTGGGGATCTTATATATCGGATGCAGGGATGAATTTGAAGCGCCTGACAATAACGCGTGGCAGGACTCGAAGAACTGGCGACGTTTCGAAATCGGCGCCAGGGGAAGTCCAATCGATCCGCCTCATCATGACCTACATTTATGACCACGCCTCGATTAAAGCGCCACTCAGAATCCCAGGAGGCACAACGGCCGAACCGAGCAAGCCAAGGCCGGTCGACCCCACCAAGGGCGGCTCACGAACCCCTCGGCTTCTCGACTTAAGACGACCCCACGAGCGATGGGGATAAGCTTGTAGCTACACGTGGCAGCATCAGAAGGCCGACGGCGCTTCGGAGCCCGCGCCTTAAAAGTATTGAACGGACCAACTCATGATGACGACTAATAAATGAGTCGACATCGATTGGCGAGCCTGTCAAAGTCGGCGGAAGTCACATCGGCCGAGCCGAACCGGCCGAGGCCGATCGACCCGACCGATGGGGGCAATTGTTACGCCTATTTGGCCGAGGCCCGAAAGACACGAGCCCGAAAACCCGACCCCCGGTCAAGAGCCCATCTGAGCACTCAGGCCCACTCGATAAGGCCCTATCGGGGACTCCCCCGAATGTAGATCCGACCCGGCCCCGGTAGCATACGGGTCACTCACCCACTCCTGCGATAACCACTCCCTCGATTCCACGACCACTTAATGGTAGTTATGGGGGGAGGCTGGCATGGCGCAGGGAGCGGCGGCAGGGGGCGGATTGAGGGGGCACGATTGGGGGCGGACGAGCAACGTGGGTCGGGGGCAATCACGGCGGAGGTCTATAAAGGGGCTAGGAGGACAACAAGATAAAGGACCGCATCTCAGGTATCTAAAACCTAAGGTACTCCATCAACGACCTAGCTCCCCCATCCTATCTCCTTCCTCCCCCGCTCGCGCCGTGAGACGCCGTTCCGATCTCCTCACGAGTCGAACCGTCTCCGCCGGGCCTCCTCTTTCAGATCTCTATCTGACTTAGGCATCAGAGGGGATTTGGCCGGAACCTAGGTCCGGCCCCCTGACGAGCGTTCTCGTCTACGCAGGTGGACAGCTGATCAACGGGTCGAGGCTTCCCCTCGCCCCTCTCCAACCTCACAATCAACTGGACGAGTGAGGCTTCCCCTCATCGTCCGCCCGCCGAGGCCGAGCACATCCTACCGAGGCCGAGCGTCTCAACTGGGTCCGAGGCTTCCCCTCGCCCTTCGTCGACCGTGCCTCTAGCCGGACGACCGAGGCTACCCCTCGTCTTCCTCCTTCCGAGGCCGTGCTCGTCCGACCGAGGCCGAGCGTCTCAACCTGGGCCGAGGCTTCCCCTCGTCCCATCTGCACCGATTCGAAGCCCCCGAGGGACCCAAGCGGGCCCCTTGACCACGTTGACCGGGTTGTCCACGGTCAACGCTCTGTAGTGAGAAAACACTCTGAAACACAGTTGCTTGAAGATTGCGGAAGAGACCACAGATGGTGCATCTCGCATGTTGAATTGACAGGCAAGGAAGACTGCAAGAATTCATCAAACAGTCGTAGCCAATGAACTCGGTTATATACCATTGATTTCACTTGGGTTTGGGCTTAAAGGCCAAAATGCTGTTCCTTTCTATGACAACCAAGGAGAATGCTGTGAATGGAGAGAACCCAGTTGGGAGATTTTGGGTTGAAGTGCGTTCATATGTGCATATCATTACTTGTAAAGACAGGAAGGGGAAATCGTTCATTCAAGCGTTCATGTGAGTTCCTGCATTTATCATTTTAAAAACTTTTTCTTATAAATTTGTCTGGCTAATTTTGGTTGATCTTAAATTTAAGAAATTTTGTGGTTGATTCTGGTTATTTTGATACTCATCGATTACAAATATAATTTAAATTAGGATAGAAGTTCTGAAAAAAGCTTATTTCAATTTTAGCATTGCTCTGCTAAAAGCTCTGGTGAGAAATTTGTTCATCCCAACAAATTTTTGTATTAGGGGTAATTACACTACATTGGAAACCAAAGTCATTTGTCACCCTCTCTGGGGAGGTTGACCCTAAGGCCATTGAGAAGAGTGCCAAGTTTGGTCTGGCCGTGGCGCTTAAGCCCTGATGACAGTGTCTGTGTTTGCAGTGTCACATTGCACAAATGTGGGAGATGGGAGGTGAGAATGGGCCAGTTCCTAGGGAAAAAGTATTGTTCCTAACACAATTGTATTGTTTTCATTCTGTTCTTGGTTTGTTTGACAGATTTTATTTCTTCCATTCAACAGAATATCATGGACTTTTTGATACATAAGTGGAAGCTGCCCAGTATTGAATTTTCTCAGTCTCTTTTATTAGTTGTGTATATGAGATCTCTTGCATTATCAAATCTGTTTTTGAGATGTTTGAAACATATAATATTGATCATAATTTTCATACTTTTTTGCTAACTACATCAGTTTTTCTGTTCTTCTTAAACGGTTGATTTATTCACTGTATATATTGTTGGTAATCTATATTGGTTCATTCATTTTTCTCCATGGCATATGGTTTGTAATATATACACATTTGTATGATTTGTAAAGGACCGTATATGGCATCCATGTGTTGCCTCCTTTGGCCATAATTCATTGTGGCTATATTTCACCATAATTACTATGGCTATATTTCAGTATATGGCATTTGTTTGAGTTTACCCATAAGTTAAACTGTAATGCAACTGCTGAGGTATCATTCTGATCCAAGCTATAAGCATTCTAGACATCATGTTGTTTATTCAGATTTTCATACTTAACCGTTACATGCGTGTTGGGCTTGGAAAGCTCCTTATGATTATTGGTTTATTGCAGTTAATATTATATTAAGTTAATTATTATATTAATGTAATCTCTAAATAATTTTTACAGAGGACAGAATTATATGAATATTCAAACGTACTTGGAAATTCCCAGTTTGTCATGCTTCCTTTCCAGCCATATAAGTTAGTATACGCATATATGCTTGCTGAAGTGGGAAATGATTCTGATTCAATAAGGTGAGTGCATAATTTGCTTTGCTTCTTCTGCAATTGCTTCCCTAACTTCTGTCTCATGGTTAACTCAGGTATTGTCAATCATCACTGAAGTTGCTGAAAAATTCAATGGAAATATGAGTTGATTTTTTTCTGTTGCTATTTTTTCCCGTAAGAATCTTATGAATGCTAAATTCTGCTGCTATTTTTTTGCTGGTATTATCAGAATAATATTATGAATGATAAATTCTGTGGCTGTTTTCTTTATTTTGTGTTGATTTTCTTATAAATTTACGCAAAAAATCCAGTGGAAAGTGAGTTGATTTTCTTATGAATTGAGAAAATAGCAGAGAAATAAATCTATTTTCATCATTATGAGTTAATTAGTATAGATTATTCAAGTTTCCAAGACAATGGTCTCCTAAATTTAGCATTCTCCAGGATTTGCAATGACTGTTCTGCTATGGAACCAAGTGATCTATAATTCAACCATGAAAGGGGCGACTATAGTGATAAACACTGCACCATAAGCATAATGAAATCTATAGTGATAAAAATAATTTTTGATACTAAAACATCTAGGGTGAACACTGACAAATTTTGAGTAACCAAAAATAAAAAAAACATTAAATTACATTCTCGGTGGAAAATGAATTTTGGGGCTAACTGAATTTGTAGGTAATTAAATTTTGGTAAGGAACAAAGATTTTTGGGCTGAACTAAATAACAATTATTGCGTTTTAAATATTGCTGGTCATTTAAAATTATGGGATCCAAGATTTTGAGGGGGGAAATTTTAAATGCTGTGTGAACTAAATGTTGGAAGGACTAACATTTTTGGAAGAACAAAATAACAATTATTATGTTTTAATTATTGTTGTTTGTTTAAAATTTGGGCATACAAGATTTTGAAGGGTGTAATATTTTAAATGAACTGTGCACTTAGGGCACATGTTAAATCTGGTGGGAACTACATTTTGAGGAGACTTAAAATTTTTCTGGAGAACTAAATAATAATTATTACACTTTACATATTGGTGTTCATTTAAAATTAGGGGATCTAAGATTTTGAGGGGGAATATTTTAAATGAACCTTGCCCTTGGGCATGGGTATTCGCTAGTATATATATATATATATATTTGAAGGGTTAGCAACTTTATTCATATAACTCATCAATTACAATTTTGGATTACAGATTATCCAAACATAAAAAAAATCTAATAAAAAAAAAATAACCAACATCTCAACTCGGGTAGGGAGTCCTAAAATTTAGAATTTCGTGATACTCTTAAAATTTTCCGTCGAAGGAGATCTATATATTTCTTTTTAATTGACTACAATGATGGTGTAAAAGGCGCATTTCCTCCTCCCACTCTTGATTCTCCATATTAGGATTCCCTTCAAACTCTTCCATCCACTCAGCCTCATAGTCTTCATCAGCCTCATATTCGTTACCAACATTATTAGGATCATCTATACGGACATTTTTCGGAGGGTGCACAGAAGATGGAAAATTTTTTGTTTGATAGCAAGAATCGAACTCATGACTTTTTGCTTCGGAATGGAGTGCACAACCACCAAGCCAAATAAACAACTCTGTGTGTGTGTGTGTGTGTGTGTGTGTGTGTGTGAAATGGATATGAGAATTCGGTGTAGGAAATTTCCTACACCGTCCTCCTAAAACTTCAATTTCCAATCTTTTTTCCAATAATCACCACTGTTCATCTTGATGTACTTTTCATGGATGATGAACATACCACAAATCAAGTGAATCCAAAGCTATTTTATGCTCGATTCGATTGTTACAAATTCAACGTTTTCAGAACAATAGAACTTTTTGTCACGAGCCGATCGAAGGTCAAATCCCCCCAGGGTTTACCCATGTTTGGGGTTTTGGGGTTTTAGAATGTGTACATCAATTCTAAGCAAAAAAATTTCAAAAATGTAAGTGGAGTGTGCTATTTTTGAAGGGCGGTGTAGGAAATTTCCTACACCAAATGCTCACCTCCCTCAAGCCATAAATATATATATATATATATATATGTATATATATATATATGTATATATATATATGGGTAAAATGCGCCTAAGCTCGTGCTTAGATGGGATTCCTGCGCTCGACCCCTCCTGACCGTCCGATCCGATCCCACGGCTGTTGTTAAAAGCGGAACATGAGGAACTTTTGGTGCAATTACCAACATGCCCTTACGCGCCCGGAACATTTGGGGCAATTACCATCCCGCCCTTATAGCCCCTATGAAAGCAACTTTTTAGAACTATTGGTGCAATTACCATCTCGCCCTTTATATCCTTTTCAAAGAAATAGTTTACACTATACGGCACTGTTGTGCGCGTCGACCCAGAACGGAGTATATTACTCCCCGTGAACAACGTGCTACAGCCTATGCGTCGTGCGCGGCGTGGGATTAAAACACACAAGTGTTGAGAAGTTACCAACCGTGCGCACGACGGGCAAAATTACCCCCGTCGTGCGCGAGGGGGAAAACACAACGTGTAAAGAAATTTCCATCCGTGCGCACGACGTGCAAAATAAACCCCGTCGTTCGCCGGGGTTAAAACGCCTATTGTGAAGAAATTCACATCCGCGAGCACGACGGGCAACATTACCCCCGTCGTGCGCGTGGGTTAAAACACCTAGTGTGCAGAAATTTCCATCCGATCGCACGACGGGCAAAATTAACCCCGTCGTCCGCAGGGGTTAAAACACCTAGTGTGAAGAAATTCACATCCGCGTGCACGATGGGCAAACTTACCCCCGTCGTGCGCGTGGGTTAAAACGCCTAGTGTGCAGCAGTTTCCATCCGAGCGCACGATGGGCAAAATTAACCCCGTCGTGAGCGTGGGTTAAAACGCCTAGTGTGCATCAATTTCCATCCGAGCGCACGACGGGCAAAATTAACCCCGTCGTGCGCGGGGGTTAATACGCCTACTGTGTGAAGCAATTTCCATCCGCGCGCACGACGGGCAAAATAACCCACGTCGTGCGTGTCATCCGCGGGGGTTAAAACGCACAGGTGTCGAGCAATTTCCATCCGCGCGCACGACGGGCAAAATTACCCCCGTCGTGCGCGTCGTGTGCGGGCAAACGCACAAGTGTGGAGCAATTTACAGCCGTGCGCACGACGAGCCAAATTACCCCCGTCGTGTGCGAGGGGGAAAACGCAATCTGTAAAGCAATTTCCATCCGCGCGCACGACGGGCAAACTTACCCCGTCGTGCGCGTGGGTTAAAATGCCTAGTGTGGAGCAATTTCCATCCGAGCGCACGACGGACAAAAATTAACCCCGTCGTCCGCGGGGGTTAAAACGCACAAGTGTGCAGCAATTTCCATCTGCGCGCACGACGGGCAAAATAACCCCCGTCGTGCGCGTCGTCCGCGGTGGTTAAAACGCACAAGTGTCGAGCAATTTCCATCTGCGCGCACGACAGGCAAAACTACCCCTGTCGTGCGCGTCGTGTGTGGGCAAACGCACAAGTGTGGAACAATTTACAGCCGTGCGCACGACGGGCCAAATTACCCCCGTCGTGCGCTAGGAGGAAAACGCAATTTGTAAAGCAATTTCCATCCGCGCGCACGACGGGCAAAATTACCCCCGTCGTGCGCGTGGGTTAAAACGCCTAGTGTGCAGCAATTTCCATCTGAGCGTACGACGGGCAAAATTAACCCCGTCGTGCGCGGGGGTTAAAACGCCTACTGTGTGAAGCAATTTCCATCCGCGCGCACGACGGGCAAAATAACCCCCGTCGTGCGTGTCGTCCGCGGGGGTTAAAACGCACAGGTGTCGAGCAATTTCCATCCGCACGCACGACGGGCAAAATTACCCCCGTCGTGTGCATCGTGTGCGGGCAAACGCACAAGTGTGGAGCAATTTATAGCCGTGCACACGACGGGGGTAATTTGGCCCGTCGTGCGCGAGGGGGAAAACGCAATCTGTAAAGCAATTTCCATCCGCGCGCACGACGGGCAAACTTAACCCCGTCGTGCGCGTGGGTTAAAACGCCTAGTGTGCAGCAATTTCCATCCGAGCGCACGATGGGAAAAATTAACCCCATCGTGCGCGGGGGTTAAAAAGCCTACTGTGTGAAGCAATTTCCATCCGCGCGCACGACGGGCAAAATAACCCCCGTCGTGCGCGTCGTCCGCGTGGGTTAAAACGCACAAGTGTCGAGCAATTTCCATCCGCGCGCACGACGGGCAAAATTACCCCCGCCGTGCGCGTCGTGTGCGGGCAAACGCACAAGTGTGGAACAATTTACAGACGTGCGCACGATGGGCCAAATTACCCCCGTCGTGCGCGAGGGGGAAAACGCAATCTGTAAAGCAATTTCCATCCGCGCGCACGACGGGCAAAATTACCCCCGTCGTGCGCGTGGGTTAAAACGCCTAGTGTGCTGCAATTTCCATCCGAGCGCACGACGGGCAAAATTAACCCCGTCGTGCGCGGGGGTTAAAACGCCTACCGTGTGAAGCAATTTCCATCCGCGCGCACGACGGGCAAAATAACCCTTGTCGTGCGCGTCATCCGCGGGGGTTAAAACGCACTGGTGTCGAGCAATTTCCATCCGCGCGCACGACGGGCAAAATTACCCCCGTCGTGCGCGTCGTGTGCGGGCAAACGCACAAGTGTGGATCAATTTACATCCGTGCGCACGACGGGCCAAATTACCCCCATCGTGCGCGAGGGGGAAAACACAATCTGTAAAGCAATTTCCATCCGCGCGCACGACGGGCAAACTTACCCCGTCGTGCACGTGGGTTAAAACGCCTAGTGTGGAGCAATTTCCATCCGAGCGCACGACGGACATAATTAACCCCGTCGTCCGCGGGGGTTAAAACGCACAAGTGTGCAGCAATTTCCATCCGCGCGCACGACGGGCAAAATAACCCCCGTCGTGCGCGTCGTCCGCGGGGGTTAAAACGCACAGATGTCGAGCAATTTCCATCCGCGCGCACGACGTGCAAAATTACCTCCGTCGTGCGTGTCGTGTGCGGGCAAACACACAAGTGTGGAGCAATTTACAGTCGTGCGCACGACGGGCCAAATTACCCCCGTCGTGCGCGAGGGGGAAAACGCAATCTGTAAAGCAATTTCCATCCGTGCGCATGACGGGCAAACTTACCCCGTCGTGCGCGTGGGTTAAAACGCCAAGTGTGGAGCAATTTTCATCCGAGCGCACGACAGACAAAATTAACCCCGTCGTCCGCGGGGGTTAAAACGCACAAGTGTGCAGCAATTTCCATCCGCGCGCACGACGGGTAAAATAACCCCCATCGTGTGCGTCGTCCGCGGTGGTTAAAACACACAAGTGTCGAGCAATTTCCATCCGCGCGCACGACGGGCAAAATTACCCCCGTCGTGCGCGTCGTGTGCGGGCAAACGCACAAGTGTGGAACAATTTACAGACGTGCGCACGATGGGCCAAATTACCCCCGTCGTGCGCGAGGGGGAAAACGCAATCTGTAAAGCAATTTCCATCCGCGCGCACGACGGGCAAAATTACCCCCGTCGTGCGCGTGGGTTAAAACGCCTAGTGTGCTGCAATTTCCATCCGAGCGCACGACGGGCAAAATTAACCCCGTCGTGCGCGGGGGTTAAAACGCCTACTGTGTGAAGCAATTTCCATCCGCGCGCACGACGGGCAAAATAACCCTTGTCATGCGCGTCATCCGCGGGGGTTAAAATGCACAGGTGTCGAGCAATTTCCATCCGCGCGCACGACGGGCAAAATTACCCCCGTCGTGCGTGTCGTGTGCGGTCAAACGCACAAGTGTGGAGCAATTTACAGCCGTGCGCACGACGGGGGGTAATTTGGCCCGTCGTGCGCAAGGGGGAAAACGCAATCTGTAAAGCAATTTCCATCCGCGTGCACGACGGGCAAACTTACCCCCGTCGTGCGCGTGGGTTAAAACGCCTAGTGTGCAGCAATTTCCAACCGAGCGCACGACGGGCAAAATTAACCCCGTCGTGCGCGGGGGTTAAAACGCCTACTGTGTGAAGCAATTTCCATCCGCCCGCACGACCGGCAAAATTACCCCCATCGTGCGTGTCGTCCGCGGGGGTTAAAACGCACAAGTGTCAAGCAATTTCCATCCGCGCGCACGACGGGAAAAATTACCCCCGTCGTGCGCGTCGTGTGCGGGCAAACGCACAAGTGTGGAGCAATTTACAGCCGTGCGCACGACGGGCTAAATTACCCCCGTCGTGCGCGAGGGGGAAAACGCAATCTGTAAAGCAATTTCCATCCGCGCGCACGACGGGAAAACTTACCTCGTCGTGCGTGTGGGTTAAAACGCCTAGTGTGGAGCCATTTCCATCCGAGCGCACGACGGACATAATTAACCCCGTCGTCCGCGGGGGTTAAAACGCACAAGTGTGCAGCAATTTATATCCGCGCGCACGAGGGGCAAAATAACCCCCGTCGTGCGCGTCGTCCGCGGTGGTTTAAAACGCACAAGTGTCGTGCAATTTCCATCCGCACGCACGACGGGCAAAATTACCCCCGTCGTGCGCGTCGTGTGAGGGCAAACGCACAAGTGTGGAATAATTTACAGCTGTGCGCACGACGGGACAAATTACCCCCGTCGTGCGCGAGGGGGAAAATGCAATCTGTAAAGCAATTTCCATCCGCGCGCACGACGGGCAAAATTACCCCCATCGTGCGCGTGGGTTAAAACGCCTAGTGTGGAGCAATTTCCATCCGAGCGCACGACGGACAAAATTAACCCCGTCGTCCGTGGGGGGTTAAAACGCAGAAGTGTGCAGCAATTTCCATCCGCGCGCACGATGGGCAAAATAACCACCGTCGTGCGCGTCATCCACGGGGCTTAAAACACACAAGTGTCGAGAAATTTCTATCCGCGCGCATGACGGGCAAAATTACCCCCGTCGTGCACGTCGTGTGCGGGCAAACGCATAAGTGTGGAGCAATTTACAGCCGTGCGCATGACGGGCCAAATTACCCCCGTCGTGTGCGAAGGGGAAAACGTAATCTGTAAAGCAATTTCCATCCGCGCGCACGATGGGCAAAATTACCCCCGTCGTGCGCGTGGGTTAAAACGCCTAGTGTGCAGTAATTTCCATCCGAGCGCACGACGGGCAAAATTAACCCCGTCGTGCGCGGGGGTTAAAACGCCTACTGTGTGAAGCAATTTCCATCCGCGCGCACGACGTGCAAAATTACCCCTGTCGTGCGCGTCGTCCGCGGTGGTTAAAACGTACAAGTGTCGAGCAATTTCCATCCGCGCGCACGACGGGCGAAATTACCCCCGTCGTGCGCGTCGTCCGCGGGGGTTAAAACGCACAAGTGTCGAGCAATTTCCATCCGCGCGCACGACGGGCAAAATTACCCCCGTCGTGCGCGTCGTGTGCGGGCAAACGCACAAGTGTTGAGCAATTTACAACCGTGCGCACGACGGGGCAAATTACCCCCGTCGTGCGCGAGGGGGAAAACGCAATCTGTAAAGCAATTTCCATCCACGCGCACGACGGGCAAACTTACCTCGTCGTGCGCGTGGGTTAAAACGCCTAGTGTAGAGCAATTTCCATCCGAGCGCACGACGGACATAATTAACCCCGTCGTCTGCGGGGGTTAAAACGAACAAGTGTGCAGCAATTTATATCCGCGCGCCCGACGGGCAAAATAACCCCCGTCGTGCGCGTCGTCCGCGGGGGTTTAAAACGCACAAGTGTCGAGCAATTTCCATCCGCGCGCACGACGAGCAAAATTACCCCCGTCGTGCACGTCGTGTGAGGGCAAACGCACATGTGTGGAATAATTTACAGCCGTGCGCACGACGGGCCAAATTACCCCCGTCGTGCGCGAGGGGGAAAACATAATCTGTAAAGCAATTTCCATCCGCGCGCACGACGGGCAAACTTACCCCCGTCGTGCGCGTGGGTTAATACTCCTAGTGTGGAGCAATTTCCATCCGAGCGCACGACGGACAAAATTAACCCCATCGTCCGCGGGGGTTAAAACGCACAAGTGTGCAGCAATTTCCATCCGCGCGCACGACGGGCAAAATAACCCCCGTCGTGCGCGTCGTCCGCGGGGGTTAAAACACACAGGTGTCGAGCAATTTCCATCCGCGCGCACGACGGGCAAAATTACCCCCGTCGTGCGCGTCGTGTGTGGGCAAACGCACAAGTGTGGATCAATTTACAGCAGTGCGCACGACGGGCCAAATTACCCCCGTCGTGTGCGAGGGGGAAAACGCAATCTGTAAAGCAATTTCCATCCGCGCGCACGACGGGCAAAC
This sequence comes from Scilla litardierei, assembly GCA_030789695.1. Lineage (NCBI taxonomy): Eukaryota > Viridiplantae > Streptophyta > Magnoliopsida > Asparagales > Asparagaceae > Scilla > Scilla litardierei. The sequence continues at coordinate 169,801,853 of CM061134.1, read as the reverse complement.
TTACCCCCTCGTGCGCGTGGGTTAAAACGCCTAGTGTGGAGAAATTTTCATCCGAGCGCACGACGGACATAATTAACCCCGTCGTCCGCGGGGGTTAAAACGAACAAGTGTGCATCAATTTATATCCGCGCGCACGACAGGCAAAATAACCCCCGTCGTGCGCGTCGTCCGCGGGGGTTTAAAACGCACAAGTGTCGAGCAATTTCCATCCGCGCGCACGACTGGCAAAATTACCCCCGTCGTGCGCGTCGTGTGAGGGCAAACACACAAGTGTGGAATAATTTACGACCGTGCGCACGACGAGCCAAATTACCCCCGTCGTGCACGAGTGGGAAAACACAATCTGTAAAGCAATTTCCATCCGCGCGCACGACGGGCAAACTTACCCCCGTCGTGCGCGTGGGTTAAAACGCCTAGTGTGGAGCCATTTCCATCCGAGCGCACGACGGACAAAATTAACCCCGTCGTCCGCGGGGGTTAAAACGCACAAGTGTGCAGCAATTTCCATCCGCGCGCACGACGGGCAAAATAACCTCCGTCGTGCGCGTCGTCCGCGGGGGTTAAAACGCACAAGTGTCGAGAAATTTCCATCCGCGCGCACGACGGGCAAAATTACCCCCGTCGTGCGCGTCGTGTGAGGGCAAACACACAAGTGTGGAGAAATTTACAGTCGTGCGCACGACGGGCCAAATTACCCCCGTCGTGCGCGAGGGTGAAAACACAATATGTAAAGCAATTTCCATCCGCGCGCACAACGGGCAAACTTACCCCATCGTGGGCGTGGGTTAAAACGCCTAGTGTGGAGCAATTTCCATCCGAGCGCACGACGGGCAAACTTACCCCGTCGTGCGCGTGGGTTAAAACGCCTAGTGTGGAGCAATTTCCATCCGAGCGCACGACGGACATAATTAACCCCGTCGTCCGCGGGGGTTAAAACGAACAAGTGTGCGCAATTTATAACCGCGCGCACGACGGGCAAAATAACCCCCGTCGTGCGCGTCGTCCGCGGCGGTTAAAACGCACAAGTGTCGAGAAATTTCAATCCGCACGCACGACGGGCAAAATTACCCCCGTCGTGCGCGTCGTGTGCGGGCAAACGCACAAGTGTGGAATAATTGACAGCGGTGCGCACGACGGGCCAAATTACCCCCGTCGTGCGCGAGTGGGAAAACGCAATCTATAAAGCAATTTCAATCCGCGCGCACGACGTGCAAACTTACCCCCGTCGTGCGCGTGGGTTAAAACGCCTAGTGTGGAGCAATTTCCATCCGAGCGCACGACGGACAAAATTAACCCCGTCGTCCGCGGGGGTTAAAACGCACAAGTGTGCAGCAATTTCCGTCCGCGCGCACGACGAACAAAATAACCCCCGTCGTGCGCGTCGTCCGCGGGGCTTAAAACGCACAAGTGTCGAACAATTTCCATCCGCGCGCACGACAGGCAAAATTACCCCCGTCGTGCGCGTCGTGTGCGGGCAAACACACAAGTGTGGAGCAATTTACAGCCGTGCGCACGACGGGCCAAATTACCCCTGTCGTGCGCGAGGGGGAAAACGCAATCTGTAAAGCAATTTCCATCCGCGCGCACGACGGGCAAACTTACCCCCGTCGTGCGCGTGGGTTAAAACGCCTAGTGTGGAGCAATTTCCATCCGAGCGCACGACGGACAAAATTAACCCCGTCGTCCGCGGGGGTTAAAACGCACAAGTGTGCAGCAATTTCCATCCGTGCGCACGACGAGCAAAATAACCCCCATCGTGTGCGTCGCCCGGGGCTTAAAACGCACAAGTGTCGAGCAATTTCCATCCGCGCGCACGATTGGTAAAATTACCCCCGTCGTGCGCGTCGTGTGCGGGCAAACGCACAAGTGTGGAGCAATTTACAGTCGTGCGCACGACGGGCCAAATTACCCCCGTCGTACGTGAGGGGGAAAACGCAATCTGTAAAGCAATTTCCATCCGCGCGCACGACGGGCAAACTTACCCCCGTCGTGCGTGTGGGTTAAAACGCCTAGTGTGGAGCAATTTCCATCCGAGCGCACGGCAGACAAAATTAACCCCGTCATCCGCGGGGGTTAAAACGCACAAGTGTCGAGCAATTTCCATCCGCGCGCACGACGGGGAAAATTATCTCCGTCGTGCGCTTCGTGTGCGGGCAAACGCACAAGTCTGGAGCAATTTCAAGCCGTGCGCACGACGTGCCAAATTACCCCCGTCGTGCGCGAGGGGGAAAACGCAATCTGTAAAGCAATTTTCATCCGCGCGCACGACGGGCAAAATTACCCCCATCGTGCGCGTGGGTTAAAACGCCTAGTGTGCAGCAATTTCCATCCGAGCACACGACGGGCAAAATTAACCCCGTCGTGCGCGGGGGTTAAAACGCCTACTGTGTGAAGCAATTTCCATCCGCGCGCACGACGGGCAAAATAACCCCCGTCGTGCGCGTCGTCCGCGGGGGTTAAAACGCACAAGTGTCGAGCAATTTCCATCCGCGCGCACGACGGGCAAAATTACCCCCGTCGTGCGCGTCGTGTGCGGACAAACGCACAAGTGTGGAATAATTTACAGCCATGCGCATGACGGTCCAAATTACCCCCGTCGTGCACGAGTGGGAAAACGCAATCTGTAAAGCAATTTCCATCCGCGCGCACGACGGGCAAACTTACCCCCGTCGTGCGCGTGGGTTAAAACGCCTAGTGTGGAGCAATTTCCATCCGAGCGCACGGCGGACAAAATTAACCCCGTCGTCCGCGGGGGTTAAAACACACAAGTGTCGAGCAATTTCCATCCGCGCGCACGACGGGCAAAATTACCCCCGTCGTGCGCGTGGGTTAAAACGCCTAGTGTACATTAATTTCCATCCGAGCGCACGACGAGCAAACTTACCCTGTCGGGCGCGTCGGTTAAAACGCCTATTGTGCAGCAATTTCCATCCTAGCGCACGACGGGCAAAATTAACCCCGTCGTGCGCGGGGGTTAAAACGCCTAGTGTGAAGCAATTACCCCCGTCGTGGGCTCGTGCGCGGGAAACGCACAAGTGTGGAGCATTTACCAAACGTGCGCACGACAGGGAAAAATTACCCCCGTAGTGCGGGAGGGGTAAAATGCAACGGGTAAACCAATTTCCATCCGCGCACACGACGGGTAAAATTCCCCCGTCGTGCGCGGGGCTTAAAACAGACAAGTGTGGAGCAATTTCCATCCGGGCGCACGACGGGCAAAATTAACCACGTCGTCTGCGGGGGTTAAAACGCACAAGTGTGAAGCAATTTCCATCCGTGCAGACGACGGGCAAAATAACCCCCGTCATGCGCCTTTTCCACGTGGCTTAAAACGCACAAGTGTAGAGCATTTTCCAGCCGCTTGCACGAAGGGCAAAAATACGCCCCGTCGTGCACGCGGGTTAAAACGCCTAGTGTGAAGCAATTTCCATCTGCGCGTACGACAGGCAAAATTTTCCCCCGTCGTGCACATCGTGCGCGGGGCTAAAACGTACAAGTGTGGAGCATTTTCCATTCGCGCGCACGACGGGCAAAATTATCCCCGTCGTGCGCGTCGTCCGCGGGGCTTAAAAAGCACAAGTGACAAGTGTGGTGAAATTTCCATACGAAGGTAGCAATATGGGTAAACATATCTTTTAATTTCTTACAACAAGTGATTATTTTACACAAAACCTAACATCAATTTTATACCGAATTTTTTTCAATATCAACATTCTTGTTGTCCCTTTTTACTCGGTGACGTGCATTATAAATTGATTTGCATGGAAGGTTGGACTTTCAAAATCTCAGCCGGCCTCAGCGTGCTATTTGCCAAATCTCTCAATGATCCATCTCCATTCCCTGCTACTGCCCTTCATCGGAATGGCCCTCGACATAATTAGCAGCTTGATGGTTGTGCCTGCCCCCAACGACTGTTAACCTTCACTCCTCACTGCCAACGCCGACGCCCACCATTACCACGCAATGAGAACAGACATTGACACTTCTTGGTTTTAACTGGCCTGTCGGTCGTTTTTTTCCTTTCGGTGTCACATGTAAACCCCGCTTCTTTCACATGCAAAGTAAACAACTTTGCATGTGAAAGAAGCGGGGTTTACAGATGACACCGAAAGGAAAAAACGACCGACATGCCAGTTAAAACCAAGAAGTGTCAATGTCTGTTCTCATTGCGTGGTAATGGTGGGCGTCGGCGTTGGCGGTGAGGAGTGAAGGTTAACAGTCGTTGAGGGCAGGCACAACCATCAAGCTGCTAAATATGTCGAGGGCCATTCCGATGAAGGGCAGCAGGAATCCTATCGGAAGTTTTACATGCAAAGCGACAACATTCTTGTTGTCCCTTTTTACACGGTGACGTGCATTATAAATTTATTTGCATGGAAGGTAGGATTCTCCTACAGGACTGTCAAAATTTCAGCCGGCCTCAGCGTGCTATTTGCCAAATCTCTCAATGATTCCATCTCCATTCCCTGCAACTGCCCTTCATCGGAATGGCCCTCGACATAATTAGCAGCTTGATGGTTGTGCCTGCCCAGCTGCCCTCAATGACTGTTAACCTCCACTGAACGCTAGATTTTTTTACGACATAAATAGTACCTTGGATTTTTGTACCTTCTCGAGCAATCTCAACCGTATCTGCATGCATGTAAAATCACCAAATTTCTACATCATTTTCCACCCAATTGAATAAGAATTACACCTATAGTGTATTTAAAAGTATATACTTACCAAATGGAAAACCTCGAAAATCCCTACTATCACACCCAAGAAAGGAAGAAAATGCTCATGTATCCTAGAAGGTCCGCTGACCGCTGAGATCTTCTGGGAAGATTTGAAGGTGCATTTTGGTTGCAAATGCTACTACGCTGACCGCTGAGATCTTCTGGGAAGATTTGAAGGTGCATTTTGGTTGCGAAGTTAGACTGATTTCATTGGAGTCATCTTCTACCGCCATCCCATTCTCTTTACAGGCATCTACATCATGAAGGAAATGGTCCACATTGAAATAGCAGGAGTAACTTTCAATTTTATCTTCCATTTACCATGGTATATTTCTACATCAAGCAGAACGAAGCAATGGTTAGAATTTGTCCGATTAAACTGAGAAACAAATATATTGTAAGAAAAATATGTAGAATACCGTGGCTATACGAAGAAGATCCGAGAAGCAGAATACTTGGCAGATGTAATTGAAACCGCTGTGGCGCGACCTCGGTGGTAATCGCTGTTGCCGGTTGCTCCCGAAGGTTAACACAGCAGCCCCTAGCCGCGTCCACACTTGGCTACGTACCGTGGCTATACGAGGAAGATCCGAGAAGAAGAATACTTGGCAGATGTAATTGAAACCGCTGTGGCGCGACCTCGGTGGTAATCGCTGTTGCCGGTTGCTCCCAAAGGTTAACACAGCAGCCTCTGGCCACGTCCACACTTGGCCAGAGACTTTGGATTTTGCACAGTATAGCTACCCAGGAGAACGGGATGAAGCACAGAAGAATTTTTGGAGGAAGCAATTTTTCCGTGTATTTTCTTGAGGAAAGCAGTAGGATATAAATAGAATTCAAAAAATAGCTGTTATGAATTCAAACCGACAAATATTAAACGAGTATTAAAATAGGCTTTGAATGCTGCGTATTAAAGCGAGGCTTTAACTGCGTATTTATTGAGAGGTTTTGAATGCTGCAATCAAATTAGCAGTTACCAACATTTTAGAATGAGACGCCATTTATTATAGACGATTTGGACTGCCCATGGATGTGGATGATACTACAGTTGATTTACTGTGAGTCATGGAAAGAACCCGTGAGTCTACAGTTGTTGAGTTCGTGAATATACAGTATATACAGATGTTGCGGTGTGAGTAATTTTTGAGGGTAATGTCAAACACAAAGCGAAATTTTTGAGGGCGTTCACGGTCAATTTATAGTGAAATTGACCATTCAAATTGATGAGTATAAGTCCGTTATCCTACAGCGAGCCCTTCATTGCAAACATCTACGTAGACAATCATATGTATCAGTTTGTAAGAGCATAGGCTAATGAATCAGTTTGGGTCTGTATCAGTATGTACATCAATATAGTTGAATTCGATTGAATATGCCTTCAGCTTGAATAAGTATCAGATTTAATTTTAAAGTTTGCATGTAGTTTCTGAGTCAGAGTGAATAAGTATCCGGTTTAATCTACAATGTTTCCAGATTGAACAAGTATAATAAGACTTAAATCTAAAAGCTTGCATGTAGGCTTGATTGGGATTCAGAATAAGTATGATTAAATTTATTCACGTGGTCGTGTTGAGAAAATTAGTCATCGATGAAACATCATCTTAACGTGCACAACGAGTAAATTCTGCTGGTTGTGCGCGTTAAACAATTGTTCATAAAATACCTTAGATGCTCAAAGCGAACAGCTGGCTCTGGCTGTGCTTGTTGTGCACTTTGCGCAATTAAAAAAACCATTATAAATATCATCAACGCGCACAACGGCCATAAATTAGTTGGTACTGGGCATTGAGCAATTATGTAAGCGGCTATTAATTTTTCCAGCTCACGTCCCACCGACCAGTCAAACATTCTTGAGAAATGCACATGTCTGGTATCAATCAGCTGTAGATTTACGAACAGTCTTTTGTATATTCACCAGCCGCGCGCGCACGACGGGCAAAAATACGCCCCGTCGTGCACGGGGGTTAAAACGCCTAGTGTGAAGAAATTTCCATCTGCGCGTTCGACAGGAAAAATTTTCCCCAGTCGTGCACGTCTGTGCGCGGGGCTAAAACATACAAGTGTGGAGCATATTCCATTCACGCGCACGACGGGCAAAATTACCCCCGTCGTGCGCGTCGTCCGCGGGGCTTAAAAAGCACAAGTGACAAGTGTGGTGAAATTTTCATACGAAGGTAGCAATATGGGTAAACATATCTTTTAATTTCTTACAACAAGTGATTATTTTGCACAAAAACTAACATCAATTTTATACCGAATTTTTTTCAATATCAACATTCTTGTTGTCCCTTTTTACTCAGTGACGTGCATTATAAATTGATTTGCATGGAAGGTTGGATTTTCCTACATGACTTTCAAAATCTCAGCCGGCCTCAGCGTGCTATTTAACAAATCTCTCAATGATCCAACTCCATTCCCTGCTACTGCCCTTCATCGGAATGGCCCTCGACATAATTAGCAGCTTGATGGTTGTGCCTGCCCTCAACGACTGTTAACCTTCACTCCTCACCGCCAACGCCGACGCCCACCATTACCACGCAATGAGAACAGACATTGACACTTCTTGGTTTTAACTGGCCTGTCGGTCGTTTTTTTCCTTTCGGTGTCACCTGTAAACCCCGCTTCTTTCACATGCAAAGTAAACAGCAGGAATCCTATTGGAAGTTTTACATGCAAAGCGACAACATTCTTGTTGTCCCTTTTTAATCGGTGACGTGCATTATAAATTTATTTGCATGGAAGGTTGGATTTTCCTACATGACTTTCAAAATTTCAGCTGGCTTCAGCGTGCTATTTGCGAGGTATTCCATTTGGTAAGTTCCGTATCTGCATGCATGTAAAATCACCAAATTTCTACATCATTTTCCACCCAATTGAATAAGAATTTCACCTACAGTGTATTTAAAAGTATATACTTACCAAATGGAAAACTTGGAAAATCACTACTTTCAGACGCAAGAAAGGAAGAAAATGCAACTGTATCTTAGAAGGTCCGCTGACCGCTGAGATCTTCTGGGAAGATTTGAAGGTGCATTTTGGTTGCAAATGCATCTTTATCCTAGAAGGTCCGCTGACCGTTGAGATCTTCTGGGAAGATTTGAAGGTGCATTTTGGTTGCGAAGTTAGCCGGATTTCATTGGAGTCATTTTCTACCGCCATCCCATTCTCTTTACAGGCATCTACATCATGAAGGAAATGGTCCACATTGAAATAGCAGGAGTAACTTTCAATTTTATCTTCCATTTACCATGGTATATATCTACATCAAGCAGAACGAAGAAATTGTTAGAATTTGTCTGGTTAAACTAAGAAACAAAAATATTGTAAGAAAAATACGTAGAATACCGTGGCTTTACGAGGAAGATCCGAGAAGCAGAATACTTCGCAGATGTAATTGAAACCGATGTGGCACGACCTCGGTGGTAATCGCTGTTGCCGGTTGCTCCCGAAGGTTAACACAGCAGCCCCTGGCCGCGTCAACACTTGGGTAGAGACTTTGGATTTTGCACAGTACAGCTACCCAGGAGAACGGGATGAAGCAAAGAAGAATTTTTGGAGGAAGCAATTTTTCTGTGTATTTTCTTGAGGAAAGGAGAGGGGATATAAATAGAGTTCAAAAAATAGCTGTTATGAATTCAAACTGTCAAATATTAAACGAGTATTAAATAGGCTTTTGAATGCTGCAGTTATGAGGAATTGGACTGCCCATGTATTAGGATGAGACTACAGTTGATTTACTGTGAGTCATGGAAAGAACCCGTGAGTCTACAGTTGTTGAGCTCGTGAATATACAGTTTATACAGATGTTGCGGTGTGAGTAATTTTTGAGGGTAATCTCAAACACAAAGTGAAATTTTTGAGGGCGTTCACGGTCCATTTATAGTGAAATTGACCATTCAAATTTATGAGTATAAGTCCGTTATCCTACAGCGAGCCCTTCATTGCAAACATCTACGTATATAATCATATGTATCAGTTTGTAAGAGCATAGGCTAATGAATCAGTTTGGGTCTGCATCAGTATGTACATCAATATAGTTGAATTCGATTGAATATGCCTTCAGCTTGAATAAGTATCAGATTTAATTTTAAAGTTTGCATGTAGTTTCAGAGTCAGAGTGAATAAGTATCCGGTTTAATCTACAATGTTTTCAGATTGAACAAGTATAATAAGACTTAAATCTAAAAGCTTGCATGTAGGCTTGATTGGGATTCAGAATAAGTATGATTAAATTTATTCACGTGGTCGTGTTGAGAAAATTAGTCATCGATGAAACATCAGCTTAACGCGAACAACGAGTAAATTCTGCTGGTTGTGCGCGTTAAACAATTGTTCATAAAATACCTTAGATGCTCAAAGCGAACAGCTGGCTCTGGCTGTGCTTGTTGTGCACTTTGCGCAATTAAAGTAACCATTATAAATATGATCAACGCGCACAACGGCCATAAATTAGTTGGTACTGAGCGTTGAGCAAGTATGTAAGCGGCTATTAATTTTTCCAGCTCACGTCCCACCGACCGGTCAAACATTCTTGAGAAATGCACATGTCTGGTATCAATCAGCTGTAGATTTACGAACAGTCTTTTGTATATTCAAGAGAACCCCTCAGTTTGTAAGAGCATAGGCTAATGAATCAGTTTGGATCTGTATCAGTAATTCAGTATGTATATCAATATATTTGAATGGCTGGGTAATTTTCAAAATGTCATCAATTTGAATATGTATGAGATTTAATCTAAAATTTTGCATGCAGTTTATGAAGTCGATTGAATATGCCTTCAGATTGAAAAGGTATCAGATTTATTTTTAAAGTTTGTATGTAGTTTCTGAGTCAGAGTGAATAAGTATCTGGTTTAATCTACAATGTTTTCAGATTGAACAAGAATAATAAGACTTAAATCTAAAAGTTTGGATGTAGGCGTGGTTGGGATTCAGATTAAGTATGATGAAATTTGGAATTTTATTGATTCACAGCGGTGGCGCGCAGTGGGAGTAAACTTATAGCATCTCACAAATATGATCAAAGAGAAAAACGGTCAAATTTATTCCCGTGGGGGCGTTGAGCAAATTTGTCATCGACGCAACTATAGAGCTTAACGCGCACAACGGGCATAATCTTGCATGTTGTGCGCTTTGCGCAATTATGTTAGCCATAACAAATTTGCTGAACGCGCACACCGGCTCAAAGTGAACACCTGGCGATACGTGTTTCTGCATACATTGTTAATCTAATACATTGTTTCTGCATGAAAGAAAACTATAAATAATATTATTCTTCAATGTTAATTTTTTTAATTTTCAAGTATTTAGTATTTCTTGTAATGTTGTAAATATTTTAAAATTTGCTCGAAAAATATCCAATATTGGTCTCAGGTAGTATGTATAATTGAGATATTTCCATCGGTACTAAACTTATTAAATTTGGTCATGTGCCTTGTAAAATACATTTGTAATAAATAGCCGTTACCAAGCTATGATGGTAATAAACGCAACGAAGGGCTGATATCAATTATCCGTTGTGCGCGTCATGCGCGGTGGTTAAAAATCATAGTGTGAATCAATATCCATCCGCTGTACACACACGGTCTCACATCTGAGGACTCCACAATCCACATTACACACAAGGGCTTATAGTGGAACCAATTAAACCGCACTCACAACAGAAACAATTTGATTGTTTTTGTTGCGCTGGAAAATAAATAATTTTTCGAGTGTTCCACGGAGAGTAATTCAAGGCGCAAAACGGTTCGGTATCCTTGTCGTGTGGGGAGAGTAATTTGCCTCTTTTTCAGCTGAGCCTAAAATACTTAGGATTACGCGGTTTTCTCGGTGGGATTACGCGTTGAGTAAATAAGATGTTCATTCCCGAGATCCTTAGCATTACTGTAGGATAACGGACTTAATACTCATCAATTTGATCAGTCGTTTTTCACTATAAATGGACCGTGAATGCCGTGAATGCCCTGGAGAAGCGTATGAAATCGGAGGCCTACAGGCTGATGCAGTCGACTCCCGAATATGCTTCTCTCCATGGTCTGCGAATAAAAGAATGGCCCCCCGGGCCTTTGCGCCCTGGTTGGCTGCTCTGGGTCAATTAGGTTGGCGGTGCATGGCTACCGTCTCTCTGAGGCACAAGCACTCCCTTCTGTTCTTTTCGATCTCTTGGCTCGCAGCCAAATTGGGCAAATCTGACTGTGGATGAAGCAGATCATAATTGTCCCTTTCCTCCTGGGGATTTCCAATTTTGGCTGCGAGACAAGAGATCGAAAAGAACAGGAGGGAGTGCTTGTGCCTCAGAGGGCCGGTAGCCATGCACCGCCAACCTATGTGACCCAGTGCAGACATCCAGGGAAGGCCAGGGGGGCCATTCATCTCTTCGCACTTCGCAGACCAGGGATAGGAGCATATTCGGGAGGCGACAGCATCAGCTTGTAGTCCTCCGATTTCATACGCTTCTCCAGGGCATTCACGGTCCATTTAGTGTGAAATTGACCATTCAAATTGATGAGTATACTCCGTTACCCTACAGCGAGCCCTAATGCCTGACGCTTACGGTATAAATGGATGATGGAATTCAACCAGTTATCTTTTCACGTAAAGCTAAATGGTTGCTGTTGGAAACTTACGCAATGGTGGTAATAAACGC
>CM061134.1:169489937-169789989 GCA_030789695.1 Scilla litardierei | reverse complement strand
TTGACACAACGGCCAAATCGAAGGAATGGAGAGTTTTGGAGCTTAAACTCGAATACTCCTGCTTCGACTATCGTGCCCAATTAATGAGGTATTGCATCACTCGACCTCAACCGACGAATCGTTTGAGTCCAAGTGATGGGGGACATTGTTACATCATCGGACCAGCCCTCGAGGAAGAGGAAGATATTCTCATTCGAATTATTCAACCCACTAGGGGACATCCTAGCCCACTAAGACCATGAAGTCCACATGTGAAATTACATGCATGTCCAGTCAAAGTTAAACCACGTTTTGCCCATTGATCTTCTGAGCACTTATGCGATGGTTAATAATAGGCTTATTGATAACGAGGTGAGTGGGCAACGGTTACATCTATTCTTCAGGGATAATCACGCCCCCATAATGATAGGCCAGTTATCCTCCAACGTCACTAAAAGGATAGCTTTGCTTATAAATAGTCAGAACGTCAACAAGAGGAGGGGACACTCCAGAAGTACCGAATACTAGTTAATCAGACAATACTATTATCTTATTTTCCACTCATATGTTTCTTCCTCCAAAAGGTCAGTGTGACATGATCAAGACAATCTCCCTTGGGTTGATCTTGACAGCCAACTTAAGTCGAAACTAACTTAATCATCGGAGGGAATTTTAGTCGGAACTCGTATCTGACCCCCATAACGAGTGTCTGTGTTGCAGATCGATCGAGACACGACCCAGTGTGAAGGTCGATGGGTCTCGTCATCTACGACCCAGGGATGGGACAAATTCCACCACAGTAGCTCGAAGATTCGCACTCTACGATCCGGGTTCCATCTACCGCAGGTCCCACTCAACAGCTGACGAGGATCCACTTCACTAGAGACGTCCGAGTCAGCCAATCTTACTATTGGCTGGAACCCATCCGTCAACAAGACTTGTAGCTCTTTTTATTTTAAATTCACATGTAATAATGCACTTCAGCTTTTTTGAGAAGGCTTTTATCTTTCATCATGTAGATTTTGGATGTTTTAGTTTTTATTTCTGTGGTTTGTTGAATGAATGAAACAAAGAATCTACTTGGTTTATTTTATCACACTAGGAATATTTAAATCAAGAGAAAAGTGAAAAAAGAAAAGAAAAATATATTCCATTATTTACTTTATTTTAAACATGTCGCATGCTTTCATGTTCCGCTCTTTAGGTATTTTGGGAAGTGGGGGTGACATTGTCATTTCTATTAAGTCCATTCTTTGACACATCATCAATTATTTCTTATAGTTGCACAAATCATTTTAGGGCTAGCAAATTGTTTGTTCACTATCAAAACACACATTTGCATAAACTAATATCCAACAAAAACATCTAATACTAGTAAGCACTATCCGCACATGCATTACCTATCATCTAGTAAAAAAAATTAACCAACATAGGTCACAACTAAATGACTGTGTTGACTAGGTTACTCTCTCTGTTCTGCACGCTACTAAGTGCATCACTCTTTCCCATCCTTCATCATTGAACTTGGAATACTTCAGAGTCACCGTCTAAGCTGGCTGACTGAATGCGTATGACTTTGAGAAACATATTTTGCATATGGTTAACAAATTGAAAATTGGATTAACCTTATGCCCTTTCCTGAACGGCTTACACTGATTACTGATGATGACTGTTGTTTAGAGTTAAACCTAAAATTAATACAAATTGAATGCCATCTGTTTTTGCTTCAATTTTTGTAGAAAATCAATGGGGATGAACACATCACCTTCTTCTTTGCAATGGAACATGATCGAGAGGAGTAATTGCGTTGCTTCAGATTGGGATTGGAATAACCAATGGAAATCAAACTCGCATTCACCATCGATGTTACTGTTTGTCTTCTTCTTTTATTTGGGATAGAAAGAAAGAGCGCAACTTTCTATCTGTTAGTCAAACGTAAACTTCAAAGGGGTGTATATAACGGAATGCGATATGAAGTTTTCTAACGTTGAAAATTTAACCGTAAAAATAGTTGAGAAAAATTCCATCACTTTTGCATTAGGAACAATCCTCTCTTCTCAATTTCAATTATCCACAAATGATAATCAAAATTTACATGTAAGCCACCAATCCTTCTATATTTACAGTTAAGCCCCTTCAGGTTAAACCTGTCACGTGCGTACCCAAATCCAACAATTTTAAACAAGTCACATTTGTCCTTATAGGTACCATGCATTACCAATTAACATCTCCCGGAGAGAATCCATTACATTGTAGTATTTAATTTAATTTGTTTGGGTTGGGGGAGGGGGCTTAAGAATGTTAATGAGTTCCCTCTTTTCTCTCTTGTATTTAAGTCCTAGTTTATCTAGTGCACATGGATCCCACGAAAAACTATACATAAATATCTCATCCACAAACATGTAAAGCCCACAAATTAGGGCAGGCATTATTGACTCATGCTACATTACATCACTTGGTGTCCTGAAGACAATGACAAGAACCACTAATAATTGCAGTGCACACCTAATACATAAAATTAAAAGCTGATAACACATTGCAACATGATGCAAGCTCCCACGTTCAATGTCTTTGTCTAGTACATGCATAGTGCAACATTATATATGCATGACATCACATCATCATCTAAATGTAGTGGTGATTGCATCATCATCACTTGTTCAATGTATCATCTGATCATTTTCAATTAGCACTTCCTTTTAAGGGATGCGACACATTCAAAGGAGTACCCCTGATTCCAATAGGGGATAGCCATTAAAAATAAAATAAAATAACACACGAGAGAGAGAGAGAGAGAGAGAGAGAGAGAGAGGGGGCATGCATGCCAAAGAGTGCTAAATTATGACTTTGTGGGTTGCTATTACTCCAACTGAACTTGATATTTGGAAAGAACTTAGATCATACATGTTAGCTATTGTTGTGGCGTTAGAAATTGAACATGCATAAAGTAACAAGAGAATTGCCTTCCAAATACTACAAAGAAATAAACAGCGAAGGAGGAAGAAAATATTTGTTGTGTACATACAAAAATAGATACCATGTGTGGCATATACACTCAAGATTCATGTCTGAAATTCCGAAGGATGTGGCAAGAATATCAAGAGATAATCATAAAGGTCAGATTAATTTGATTGCAAAGAAACAATCTTAAAAAAACCTGCGACGCAAAAAAAAACACACGAATAGGATGTGGTACATGTGCGCAACCGAAAAAGAGTGAGAACTACTAGTGTGTGTGTCGGTATCATCGGAAAGTAAAAGAGAAAAGTTATTTGAATTAGGGGGTTTTTTTTGAAAGTGGCTGCACTTTTGAGTTTTCTATGGGTGATGTTTATGAGCCACATCGCGATGAGGTGGCACACCCATGACCAATCATGCGTCCCAGTCGGACAAATGCCCTCATTTGTTTAATAGATAATCCTCAATTCAATCATATAGTAAAAGAATTCCACTCACTATGGATGTAGGATAACACTATTCAAATCAGGTAAAATCTTTTTGTTCTCTCGTGTTTTCTTTTAGCATATTTTCTGCTATCAAATATTTCTCCACTTCAACATTAAATCTAGCAAATCACTCCCTTAGTCATTGAACCGTTGATCCTCGATATGCTGCATAACACCACCTATAGCTAGTTTCACTAATCCCAATAGACATTCGAATATCCAAAACTATCTTGATATATTTGGATATGTATGATTGCATATAGATTAACATCAGTATTACATAATGTGAAATGAAAAACATATTAAACTCAAATTTCCATTGCAAATGAAGGTTTAACTCTTTTTTACTTTCCAAATTTCTATCATCACTAATATATCGATCCAATATAACTTCGAATTGTTGTGAATGGGTATTTACTGGGTCGGTGAGTTATTGGGCCAACCCAAGTGGTTGGGCCCATACCCACTTGTATTCTCCCCTTTGGCTATAAATATAGACTTGAGGGCTCTCCCCTCAATAGTTGATTCATAATACGTTATCAGCACGAGCCTCTAAAATTTTTTTTCTCCACAAATTTTTTTCCGTTCGTTGCGAAGGCGAAGGCGAGACGGGAGATCCACGAGCGCGGTGCAAAGGCTTCCTCCATCAAGGGTCGTCATCCGCGTAGGGCTTCGAGCAACCGTCGCTATATCCGGAGGACGGATATAGAGGTAAAAACTCTAAAAACAAAGTTTTTAATCATACGTATGATTGCCCCTCCCATAGATCTCACAAGATCGTCATGGGTATTCATCGTCGCCTTGAAAACGACGGATCAATCATCCCAAAAACCAATTTTTTCTCTCGGATTAATCTGTGTTAACCCGTTCATGAGATCCACGAGGACGGAAGGGGGATCACTGCGCCGCCCAAACAGGGGCGCCCCCCCCCCCCCGCCTGTAGCGGGGGGTTGACCTGACGTTCCGCCCATCAGGGGCGGTCCCCAACCGCCCCCGCCGCCCCCCGCCTGCAGCGGGGTGGCGGCGACCCCCCCCCCCCCCCCCCCCCCCCCGTCGCGCCCAACAGGGGCGGTCCCCGACCGCCCCCGCCGCCCCCCGCCTGCAGCGGGGTGGCGGCGACCCCCCCCCCGTCGCGCCCAACAGGGGCGGTCCCCGACCGCCCCCGCCGCCCCCCGCCTACAGCGGGGTGGCGGCGACCCCCCCGTCGCGTCCAACTGGGGCGGTCCCCGACCGCCCCCGCCGCCCCCCGCCTGCAGCGGGGTGGCGGCGACCCTCTGACGCGCCCAACAGGGGCGGTCCCCGACCGCCCCCGCTGCCCCCCGCCTGTAGCGGGGTGGCGACGACTCCACCCTCCGCCCCCCCCCCCCCAATACCGGCAGCGGAGGGGGGCCGCAAAACCCTAGCCCGATCAAGGGGGCGGCGGCGGCAGCTAAACCCTAGCCGCCGCCGCCCCCACCCCATAAAACCCTAATCGGGTTTCCCTCAACAGACGAGAAGAAAAAAAAATGAACAATTTTTTTTGGCCTGCGGGCCGAAGCCCGCAGGCCAAATCTTATCATTATTATTACAAAAAAACACAGTAATTCCTTTGGCCTGCGGCCCGAAGCCCGCAGGCCGGCCTGCGGGTTTCGGCCCGCAGGCCAAATTTTGTTTTAAAAAAAAGGACAGCGGGCCTGAAGCCCGCATCCGGCCTGCGGGTTTTCAGGCCCGCAGGCCTCTACCTCTTGATTCAAAAAAAACGGGGAGGCGGGGGCATTTACGGGCTGAAAATTCGTGAAAAATCACGGTCAATTACGGGACAAATATCGGGTAGACAAGGACGTTTTGGGGTTGTTTGGGGGACTTTTTGGGATGACGAGGGAGACTTTTCCCTCTGGCAAAGAAAATGTTAATTTTGGGCTCTTAATCAATTTGATTGATTAAACCCATTTACTTTACAACCTATGCATCGTAATCTTTTTTTTACATGCTTTACATCTCTGGCAAAATTATGTGGATATTATTTGCGTGGTTGTACATTTTATTTAAAAACTTAATAATTAGGAAGATCTTGCGACCGCTCTGCCGTTAGTTACCTAACCTAACGGTGTATGACGTTGCCCAGTGGTCCAATAATTATTAAGTGATTAAATATTGCTTTATCCTCATATGAATAAACTGCATGTGATGTCTGTGGATGAAAATGTTGATGAGCACAATATTTTTGCATGAATTGCTAAATGTGGTTTTTGGATCGGCCGTTTAGTCCCACAGTTTTATTTCCCGCACTTTTCTTTTATTTTTGAGAGAAATTGTAGTGAGGAATTTATGTAAATGTCAAAGAAAGAAGACCTACTTCCATGGAGTGGGAAGCTACGCTTGAAGACGAAGATATTAAAATGGGACCCACGGGGTTTCCAAAGTTGTATTTTCATTTTAATTCAAGCTGCAAATTTGTATAATTTGGACTGTGGACTCTTGGACTCTTTCTTGTGGGACTGGCCGATCCACACATTTAGCTTTTCATTAAATATTGCTTCCGCATGAAAATGTTTTTCTGGTTGATTATTAATTCATGCATGTTTGTGCTCTGCTAGATAAATGGCTAAAATTGCAAGCGTTGACTTTGAAGTGCTGTATGCATCAGGCAGAAACTATCTAAGCTGGCAGCTAGATGTTAAGTTTCTCTTGCGGGCCAAGTCCCTCATCACTGCTGTGACTGAAAAAGAAAATGTTAGCGATATAGAGAAGGCGCAAGCCATCATCTATATTCGCCACCATGTGGACAAGACCTTAAAGGCTGAGTACCTTACGGTCGAAGATCCACTTGAGCTATGGACCGCCCTTGAGGACAGGTATAAACATCAGAGAGATGTTATACTCCCAAGGGCGAGATATGAGTGGGAGAACCTGAGACTGCAGGACTTTAAGTCCATTGCTGAGTACAACTCAGCACTTTTTAGCATCACCTCACGCCTGAAGTTGTGTGGTGAAAAAGTCTCAGAAGATCGCATGCTGGAAAAGACGTATACGTCTTTCCATGAAAAGGATGCGATACTTATGCAGCAATACCGTGAACGTAAGTTCACCAAGTATTCAGAGCTGCTGTCATGTCTTCTCATGGCCGAGCAAAACAGAGAGCTTCTTCTCGCCACTCACAATATGCGCCCTCCCGGCACTGTACCCCTACCAGAAGCTCACCATACCTCTTCCTTCAAAAAGAAGAGGGAAAATAAAAGAAAAGAAAGACCACAGAAAGGGGGGCAACAGAAAAGAGCCAAGGGCCCACCACAGCAGCGCAAGAATGAAGGGAAGCGCAAGTTCACCTGGCGCAGGAATGATAACAAGAAAAACAATGCACACCCACCCAAGAGGGACTGGGAAGACCAGTGCCACAGCTGTGGCATGACAGGCCACTGGTCTAGAGTGTGCAGGACCCCAGTGCATCTCCAGGAGCTTTATAAACAAAGCAAGAAAAAGAATGCTGAATCAAACCTGGTGGCTGCGAATAATACAGTCAAATTTACAGCAAAAGACTTCGAGTCAGATAATCTGCTTGATTAGCCTGTTATCATTTATCTTAGCATTTCTATTGTATGAACATTTCTATTGCATGAGAGCTTTTATGTATCTTCAATTCTGCTGAATAAAATTTAGCTTTTCTGAATGCAAATGGTTACTCATTTTTAGATGGAATGCTCTCATGACTGCTTAGTAGACAGCGCGTCAACACATACGATCCTTCAACACAAATGCTATTTTCATAGCATTATCCCGTATAAGAGCCCTGTAAACACAATTTCAGGGCCATCGGACATAATTGAAGGTTCTGGGAATGCAACCTTGTTGCTCCCCAATGGAACAGAAATAAAAATAAAAGATGCACTTTACTCTCCGAATTCCAAGAGAAACTTACTAAGTTTCAAAGATATCCGTTTTAACGGATTCCACTTGGAAACAGCAAATGTCAAAGAAAACGAATTACTGTATGTAACGTCTCAAGAAAATGGAGTTAAAACCATTCTTGAACGTTTTGAGAGCCTCTCATCAGGCCTCTACCATACAAAAATTCGGAGAGAGGAAGCAAACCTGACAGAGCACCTGAAGTGCCCGACATCGGCCAAATTCTTACTTTGGCACGATAGACTTGGCCACCCCGGATCTGTGATGATGCACCGCATCCTAGCACAATCCCATGGGCATAACCTGAAGAACCAGAAGATTCTTCAGAAGGGAGAATTCCCTTGTGTACCCTGCTTTAAGGGTAAATTAATAACAAGGCCATCACCACTTAAAGTGGATATTGAGTCTCCTAGCTTCCTTGAAAGAATACACGGAGACATATGTGGACCTATCCACCCCCCTAGCGGGCCTTTTCGGTACTTTATGGTACTGATTGATGCATCTTCGAAATACTCGTATGTGTGTCTACTTTCAACCCGCAACTTAGCTTTTCCAAAGCTTTTGGCACAAATAATAAAGTTGCGGGCGCATTTCCCAGACAACCAAATAAAGAAAATACGTCTGGATAATGCGGGGGAATTTACCTCTCAGTCATTCCAAGAATATTGCCAGGCAACGGGAATAGAAATTGAACATCCGGTGCCACATGTTCACACCCAAAATGGGTTAGCTGAGTCGCTAATTAAACGACTCCAATGGATCGCACGACCATTGCTGATGAAATCCCAGTTGCCGGTGGATGCATGGGGACATGCAATTTTACATGCTGCATCACTAATAAAAATTAGACCCTCAGGAGGTCAGAGTCTATCTCCAATGCAACTCGCATATGGAACGCCGCCGAACATCTCTCACTTGAGAATCTTCGGCTGCGCAGTTTATATCCCCATTGCACCACCACAGAGGACCAAGATGGGCCCTCAACGTCGCCTAGGTATCTACGTAGGGTTTGACTCACCCTCCATCATAAGATACCTAGAACCCCAAACGGGGGACGCCTTCAAGGCACGCCTTGAAGACTGCAATTTTGATGAGACGTATTTCCCCAAAATGGGCCTAGACATCGAAAAGTCTAGTGCAAAGCAAATGTTGACGTGGGATACAAAAAGCTTGACCCACTACGATCCGGTAACAAGACAATGTGATGATGAGATCCGGAAGATCTTACACATCCAGGACACAGTCCATAGATTACCGGACTCGTTCACTGACAACCAGAAGATTGTCAGATCACACATCCCTGCTGCGAATACTCCAGCTAGGATTGACATCCCGAAGGATGGATGCAATCCACCTGCAGCAGAAGTGGCTGCACCTCAACAGAAAATAGGCAGACCACCAGGCTCCAAGGATAAAAATCCAAGAAAAAGAAAAATATCCGGAGACCTTGGGACGATACCCCCACAGAGAAACGAGCTCATGTCCATACCCTCTCCCCTCCCGGAATCCACTACAGAGGAACTGCCGGGGGAAACAGAAATATCACTAAATTATGTACGTACAGGGGAGGTATTAGACAGAAAGAGTACAGTCGTCGACGATGACTTCGCGTTTCACATTGCCATTCACGTCGCCGGAAGCGATGATGATTATGAACCACACTCCGTTGCTGAATGCAAACGTAGAGATGATTGGCCAAAGTGGAATCAGGCAATAGAAGCCGAGCTGGACTCGCTTCAGAAATGAAAAGTCTTTGGGCAAATAGTCCAGACACCTACCGGTGTCAAACCTGTGGGATACAAATGGGTATTCGTCAGAAAAAGAAACGAAAATAATGAGATCGCACGCTACAAAGCTAGACTTGTAGCACAGGGATTCTCCCAAAGACCGGGTATAGACTATGACGAAACATACTCCCCGGTCATGGATGCGATCACGTTCAGATTCCTGATAAGCTTAACAGCAAAGGAAGGCCTAGATATGCAGCTAATGGATGTTGTGACTGCGTATCTATACGGCAATCTCGACAAGGAGATCTACATGAAACTTCCTGATGGCTTTTCAATGCCTGCTGAATTGAAAGATAGACCTCGGGACGTCTATTCTGTTAAGCTGCAAAGATCATTGTATGGTCTCAAACAATCAGGAAGAATGTGGTATAATAGACTCAGTGAGTTCCTTGTTCAACAAGGATTCACGAACAATGAAGTCTGCCCTTGTATCTTCATAAGAACAAAGGGAAAAGGATTCGTGATAATAGCTGTCTACGTAGACGATCTGAATCTCATAGGATCTCCCGAAGAGATCACTGAGATATCTGTAAGCCTAACAAAAGAATTCGAAATGAAAGACCTAGGCAAAACTAAATTCTGCCTTGGCTTACAGATTGAACATCAGAAAGACGGAATCCTATTACACCAAACCACATATACGAAGAAAATGTTGCAAAGATTCCATATGGACCATTGTCATCCATTGAGTACACCTATGGTGGTACGATCCCTGGATGCACATAAAGACCCCTTCCGGCCGCTGGAAGAGGGGGAGGATATACTTGGTCCGGAAGTTCCCTATCTGAGTGCCATCGGAGCACTACTATATCTGGCAAACTGCATGCGTCCCGATATAGCGTTCGCAGTAAATTTGCTTGCCAGATACAGTGTAGCGCCTACACAGCGCCACTGGACCGGGGTAAAGCACCTTCTGCGCTACCTCCAAGGGTCTACAGATTTGGGACTCTTCTACAAAAATGGAACATCCTCTACACTTGCAGGTTATGCTGATGCAGGGTACTTGTCTGATCCCCACAAAGCAAAATCACAGACTGGGTACGTGTTTACCTACGGAGGGACAGCCATTTCCTGGAGATCCATCAAGCAAACCTTGACGGCAACCTCATCCAATCACTCGGAGATCATTGCCATCCATGAAGCAAGCAGAGAATGCGTATGGCTACGCTCAGTCGTCCACCACATCTTGTCTACGACCAGACTGAAGACTGGAGACCTCGAGCCCACTACCATGTTCGAGGACAATGCTGCTTGCATAGCTCAGCTACGAGGTGGCTTCATCAAAGGCGACAGAACGAAACACATTTCACCAAAGTTCTTCTGGACGCATGAGCTACAGAGAGATGGCAAGATCGACATCAGACAAGTGCAGTCATGTGACAATTTGGCAGATTTGTTCACTAAAGCCCTTCCTACTGCTACCTTTAGAAAACTTGTACATTGGATTGGAATGAGACGCCTAAGAGATCTGAAAGCTTGAGAGCTTGTACAGATCAGGGGGAGTTTGGCAGAGTTTGTACTCTTTTTCCTTAACTATGGTTTTTCCCCTTGGGTTTTCCATAGCCAAAGGTTTTAACGAGGCAAATCTCACCAACTCAGGATCCTGAAGTATCCACCCCATGTGAGACTCATACAGGCTCAGAATCCTGAAGTATTCATGAGCGGGGTCCACAACCATGGCTGGATAAGGGGGTGTGTTGTGAATGGGTATTTACTGGGTCGGTGAGTTATTGGGCCAACCCAAGTGGTTGGGCCCATACCCACTTGTATTCTCCCCTTTGGCTATAAATATAGACTTGAGGGCTCTCCCCTCAATACTTGATTCATAATACGAATATGTTTCATCAAATACAATAGTGGTTTCATTATCTAAACAATATTTGTTTCCTTTTTTGCATCCATAGAAGAAAACAAATAGAAATATCATAATAACACTATCTGCTCTATATCAAATCAGTTTACATCCATAATGCCTATATGTGAATGGATATTAAAATGAAATTTTTCTCATATAATTGTGGAGTTTGGTATTGTAACAACATAATATTTTCCTACACTATGGGCTTACTAATATATGTTACGCAATAATACGATGATAAAAAACAATCGAATGAAAACGACAAAAGAAAGACACAGAATTGTTTACCCAGTTCGTCCGAAGATTACGTCTGAGGGCGTCGCCAAGCCAGGGGTTCTTCACTAATTTGATGAGATAAGATTACAGATTACACACGATGCTACGAGGGACGCAACCATCGAATAATGAAAAATAAACTCTCACCGCATCTCACGCACAAGGAGGCATCTCATGAACTCACACACAAGCACTTTTCTTCCCAAAAACACTCTTCAGTTAATAAAGCCTTTTTTTATCACATGGGGGCATTTAATCCACAGAGCCTTCAACACCTTGAGCAAGTTTTTAAGTCACAGAGCCTTTTACGAACCGAACTCCAAAGATAACAACGAAAAACCAATTCTGTTTTTCAGCCTAAACTGCCGAACAAGCCTTCAACCCAACTCGATGCTGATTGATGCAATTCGCAAACAAATTTTTTGTTGATCAGAGGAGATCACAACTCCCACTCTTCCAAATCGCAACTGATTCCGGCTGATTTGTTTAGGCTCCAAATCCCAACAATCTCCCACTTAGAGACTGAACCCACGTGTAATCATCTCTTCATCTTCTCATCAATAAGTAACCCCAAAAACAACGGCGGCGCCAAGCCTCGAACTCCTCAAGCTACATGGCCAGTTGAAGCCATGCATAGCTTCAACTTTTCTAAGGTCACAGCCTTAGTCAGCATATCAGCAGGTTCTCATTTCCTCGAATCTACACTAGCTGAAAAATATTCTCTTTCAAGAGATGTCGAATGTAATGATACTTCAACTCAATATGCTTCGTTCTCGAATGAAAGGCTGGATTCTTGGCTAAGAAAATAGCACTCTGAATATTACTGTAGAGAATACTATTCTTCTATAGAGAATACCATTCTTCTGCTCTTTTCCCAATTCACTCAAAAAATTCTGCAACCATACCATCTCTTTACTAGACTCGGTCACTGCTACGTATTCCGCTTCTGTCGTAGACAAAGCCACGATCTTTTGCAACTTAGAAGCCCAAGAAATCGATGTACCACCCAATGTAAACACATATATGGTCATACTCTTTCTCTTATCAAGATCACCTGCCAAATCTACATTAACATATCCCGTCAGCTTTATACTCTTACCTTCTAAGAACAATGCCGTTTCTGTTGTACTTCGCAAGTACCTAAGAATCCACTTTATTGCTTCCCAGTGTTGCTTATCCGAATTGCTCATATATCTGCTCACAACTCCCACTGCATGCGCGATATCTGGTCTAGTGCACACCATAGCATACATGATACTGCCAATTGCTGAGGCATATGGGGTCTTCTTCATATAGGTACGCTCTGAATCACTACTAGGCGACTCCTTTTTAGATAGCCTAAACTGGCTACCTAAGGGAGTACTCACAGGCTTTACATCTTACATACTGAACCCCTTCAAAACTCTTTCGATATATTCAGCTTGAGAAAGATATAATTAATCCGCATACCTAGGTCTGTTTAGCCTCTCCAAGATCCTTCATAGCAAACCGTTTGGACAATTCCTCCTTCAACTGATTCACCTCTTGCGCACAAGAACCTGCTATCAACATGTCATCAACATATAATAGCAAAATGATAAAGTTATTTTCAAACCTCTTGAAGTAGCAACAATGATCTGTATTGCTTCTAACAAAATCAATTTCATGCATTAACCAGTCAAACTTCATGTACCACTGCCTTGGAGCCTGTTTCAAATCGTACAAGCTCTTCTTAGCTTACACACAAGCTCACTATTACCTTTGGACATGTACCCTTCTAGTTGCTTCATGTATATATCTTCCTCAAGATCCCCGTGAAGAAAAGCTGTTTTTCACGTCTATCTGGTCTAAAAATAAATTCTCCGCATCAACCATACTCAAAACTAATCTAATAGTAGTTAGCTTCACAACGTGAGAAAATATATCTATATAATCAATACCTTGTTTCTGCTGAAAACCCTTCATGACCATCCTTGCCTTGTAACGCTTGCTTCCATCGGCTTCTTCTTTAATTCTGTAAACCCACTTGTTATGTAATGTATTTTTACCCTTTGGGAGCTCCACTAGTTCCCAAGTGTTATTTGACATTAAGGAATTCATTTCATCTTCCATTGCAAGCTCCCACTTGCTCGAATGCTCACTCTGCATAACCTCAACATAACATTCTGGCTCACCATTGTCAGTTAGCAATAGATAATGTAAAGAGGGGGAATACCTTTCTGGTGCATGATGCTGCCTTTCTGATCTCCTTGTTGGAGCTACACGCGTACTCGGTTCTGCTTCAATAACCGCTTGCCTCAAAGGAGATACTGCGAATTCGGTTATGCCTCAACAATTGCTTATCTCAAAGGAGATACTGGCGAATTCGGTTCTGCTTCAACAACCTGAGGGCTTTCAACCTGAGTACCTGCACTTTCAATATCTGATGCACCAACATGTCTTTGTACAAAACATGTTCATTAAATATGACATCTTGACTACGAATTATTTTCCGATTCTGATCATCCCAAAATCTGTAACCAAATTCATCACCACCATATCCAATAAACGTACATTTCACAGATTTAGCATCCAATTTATTTCTAGCAGTAGCATCAATATGAACATAAGAAACACAACCAAAAAATTTAAGGAATGATATGTTTACCTCTTTACCGGTCCCAGCCTCCTCTGGTATGCCATTATCCAAAGGAACTGATTGTTCTCTATTAATCAAGAAAGCGGCTACGTTAACTGCTTCTGCCCAGAACACCTTCCGTAACCCACACTTTAGTCGCATGCACCTTGCACGTTCGTTCAAGGTTCTGTTCATACATTCTGCAACCCCATTCTGCTGAGGGGTTCCTCTAAGAGTCTTCTCCATGCGCATTCATAGCACAATACTCTTTGAATTCAGCAAGCTCATATTCACCACCATTATCTGATCTTAAGCACTTCACTTTCAGACCTGTTTCATTTTCTACCAAATCTTTCCATTTTCTAAAAACATTAAAAGCGTCAGATTTATGTTTCAGAAAATAAACCCATACCTTCCTCGTGGAGTCATCAATGAAGGTCATGTAATATGACGTGCCACCAAGGGATGTTAGAGGCGCTGGTCCCCATAAATCACTATGTACCAGCTCCAGCTTCTGTTTCTTCAAGGTTCTGCCACCCTTCGAAAAACTTACCCTTTTTTGTTTCCCAAATACGCAGCCTTCACATAAACCAATGTCAACTGTTTTTAGACCTGGCAGTTTACCTTTTGAACACAACTGTTTCATCCCCTTCTCGCTCATGTGGCCAAGTCTGCAATGCCACAAGTCTGCATCTCTGTTTGCACCTGCAAGATCAATACTATCATGGTTGATAGTGGTCATATACAAAGTACCCTCCTTTGTCCCTTGAGCTACCACCATGGCCCCTTTGGTTATCTTCCAATTACCCGAGCCAAATGATAAATGATAACCCTCATCATCCAACTGTACTACGAAAATCGGATTCCTCTTCAAACCAGGAATATGTCTCACGCCACGCAGCTGCCACACAGGTCCATTTGGTGTTTTGATCCGAACATCTCCCTTTCCTACAATCCTCAAAGGCTCATCAGCAGCAAGATAAACCTTTCCAAAATTTCCAGAGATATAATTCTCCATTATATCACTATCAGGACATGCATGATACGATGCTCCAGAATCCAAAATCCACGATTCTAATGGACTGCACACACTTAAGATCAATGCATCATTGGTCTCCTCTGATGTCACGTTTGTTGAGTTGTTCATCTTCTTTTCCTTCCTCGGTGCTTTACACTTATTCGAGTAATGATCCAGCTTCTTGCAATTCCAACACTCAATGGAACTCTTCTCTTTCCTCGACTTGCTCTTATGTCTTGACTTCGATCTGCCTCTATTTTCTGTACTCAGAACTGATCCCGAAGTGATACCCGATTCTTTCCTGCAAATTTCTTCACTTATAATCAAATCTCTTACTTCGTCAAACTTCAATTTCTCCTTCCCTGCTGAAGCACTAACAGTAGTAACCGTGCCGCTCCAACTTTCTGGTAGAGAAGACAACAAAATTAAGGCTCTAACCTCATCATCAAAATCAATCCCGACTGAGCTTAATTGGGATGTTATCAGATTGAACTCATTTAGGTGATCAGTAACAACGTTGTTCTCCATCATCTTTAGGTTGAAGAGACGTCGCATCAGGTGAACCTTGTTTGCTGTTGAAGGCTTCTCGTACATGTCTGCTAAAACCTTTAGTACGCCTTTGGTGGTTTTCTCCTTCGTGGTATGGAACACAACATTCCACGAAAGAGATAGACGCACCACGCTCATCGCCTTCCTGTCCAAAACATTCCATTCTTCGTCTTTCATCTCTTTCGGCTTATCCTCCAGAGGTTGCCACAAATCTTTACCATAAAGATAATCTTCGATCTACATCCTCCAAACCCCATAATCCGATCCGTCAAACTTTTCAATCATTATTTTTTCTCCACCCATCGTATCTGCTTCCACCTAACCCGGTGCTCTGATACCAATTGTTACGCAATATTACGATGATAAAAAATAATCGAATGAAAACGACAAAAGAAAGACAGAATTTTTTACCCAGTTCGTCCGAAGACTACGTCTGGGGGCGCCGCCAAGCCAGGGGTTCTTCACTAATTTGATGAGATAAGATTACAGATTACACACGATGCTACAAGGGATGC
This sequence comes from Scilla litardierei, assembly GCA_030789695.1. Classification (NCBI taxonomy): domain Eukaryota; kingdom Viridiplantae; phylum Streptophyta; class Magnoliopsida; order Asparagales; family Asparagaceae; genus Scilla; species Scilla litardierei. The sequence continues at coordinate 169,774,080 of CM061134.1, read as the reverse complement.
AACAGTCGAATAATTAAAAATAAACTCTTACAGCATCTCATGCACAAGGAGGCATCTCATGAACTCACGCTTTTCTTCTCAAAAACACTCTTCAGTTAATAAAGCCTTTTTTAACACATGGGGATATTTAATCCACAGAGCCTTCAACACCTTGAGCAAGCTTTTAAGGCACAGAGCCTTTTACGAATAGAACTCCAAAGATAACAACGAAAAACCAATTCTGTTTTTCAGCCTAAACTACCGAACAAGCCTTCAACCCAACTCGATGCTGATTGATGCAAATCACAACCAAATTTTTTATTGATCAGAGGAGATCATAACTCCTACTCTTTCAAATCGCAACTGATTCCGGCTGATCTGTTCAGGCTCCAAATCCCAACAATGAAGTAAAAGATTCACATGGGTAAAAAGGGAATTCCGCATTTGTTAGCTGGGATTCGGAAGATGGGTAAAATCAAACACTTGCTGCAAGATCTTTGATGTTTGAAGATGATGTGGCTTCGATGTCATGTGGTAAGGAACGAAGATGATGCGTGTGTTTTCCCTTGCTAGATTTGATTAATGGAGTGCGAGAGCTTGATACGGCCGCAATGGTGTTTTTTCATAAATGAAGAGGCCGGCCACAACTAGGAGTTTTCCTTGTATAATTATTTCTCTCCTTGGGGATGTAGGACTTACACATGCGGGGTTTAAATAAGAAAGAATCAAAATCCTAGTAACACTATGATTCTTGAGTTGTTTGACATACACATAAATTCTTTGGCTAGTGTTTTATATGCACAATAACTCTAGTGGCCAACTAGACTTGTTTGTGCACATGAACTCTTAGAATCCCACTTGCACTAGGACTTTAGAAGTCACCCAAATATGCAATCCTTCATGAACTCTTCCTCCTTCATAATTTGAATTTTAAGATAAGTTTGACCAAGTCTTTGATCACGTTATATTCGCCTTCTTTCTTTACCTTTTGTAGAAGATGTTTGACCGATGTAGAATTACCAAATTGTCCCTCCATCTTCTACTTGATTTTTGGCATCATTTTGAATCTATAATTCATGGAAAATTATCGTTATGTGCTTTATCCATGGACAATGATATTTGATCATCTTTGGGACAAATTGAATGATGTGAAAATTACGAATTTGCTTATTGGTTAATGTAGTGCTCTTTTGATCTGAAAGTCACACAATAACCACATTAGTAGTATATGACTTATTTGTATCATCAAAATTAAATTTGTGACCTAGTTAGTGGGATAACTAGACCAACAATCTCTCCCATTTTGATGATTGCAAACAAGCATAGAAAATTGAGATAAGAAAAAATATAAAGTTATGTAAAAATATGCACATGATCATGACCATGATAACTGCTACTACTATCTATGTGATCTTATGAATATTTTGACAAACTCCCCTAAGTCCATGCATAACTCAATTTTGCTATATCTCCCCATTTTGACATCATGCAAAAAGTACAAGCATGTATGTCTCAAATTTTTCTATCTCTCCTCTTTGCAACACAATGCTCAATGCTCCCCTTAATTCATGCATCGCCAAATATTCAATTTTCTTCTCTCTCCCCTTTTGACATCAATCGAAAAGGATAGACATAAGCAAGAAAATATCATCAACTTCAATGAAAAAAATTTAAGCATAAGGTATTGATACGACTGTTTTAGAGAAGCCCAAGAAGCAGAGACCCGAGGCCCGACCATGAATGGGAAGCCCACGAGCGAGATTAGGCCCGCCTGACGAGGCCCACAAATAAAACTCGACGCCGGACCAATCTTCTCCCGGGGATGCACGATCAGCTCCTGCTCCTCAGAAATAGCCGTTCCCTTGAATCCACGGCCCTTTAATGACCATTAAGAGGCCCGTTAATAAACGCCTCCCCACAATGCACGTAAGTGCGGGGAAGGAAGCGGATCGTGGGGGCATGAAGGGAGGCGGACGGAGGACGTGGATCTGGGGCAATCGTGGCGGAGACCCCATAAAAGGACTGGAGGATGACTAAGAAAGGGATCGAATCCCAGGTATCTAGATCTGAGGTATTCCATCAACGACTTTGGCTTCCACCATTTCTACCCTCCCCCTGCTCGTGCCGAGGGTCAGCGTATCGACCTCCTCTCGAGCATACCTACCCCACCGAGTACTCTTCAGACCCTAATCTGACTTAGGCATCGGAGGGGATTCGGCCGGAACCAAGGTCCAGCCACCCTGACGAGTTTCTCGTCTTATATTCAGGAAGAAGCTGACCGAGGCACCGAGGCTACCCCTCAGCGCTGGGTGATCACCCCCGCTGCTTGCAGGTGTGGCAACCGACCAAAGACCGAGCAGCAAACGAAGCACCGAGGCTACCCCTCGACACACATCCAACCGAGGCCGAGCCCATCTCACAGAGCCGAGGCTTCCCCTCCGCTCTGCTTCAGCCGAGGACCGACACTTCGTCCGAACCTCACGCTCGACCTCATCTCCACCTTCGGCCCACACCTAGCTCACGTGTGCTCGGTGTGCCCAAGGGATCTCAACCGACCCCTTGACCACATTGACCGTACAGTCCTCGGTCAACGATTTAGTGGTGAGAAAACACCTGTAAACATCTGGTGCCGTCTGTGGGAACCGAAGCATGTCCACATCGAACCACCGGAATGGAACCCATCTGTAATGGCATGGGGCGCATGCCTCTCATCCAAGAGGAAGGAGATTACATTCCGCCCGAGAACCAACTCAGCCACACCACTGAGGGGACAGGCGAGTCCCGATCGGTCACCCAGGAACTGTTGAGTATTGACTCCCCGGATTTGGTTTTGATGATGAACAAACATAAATATCGTGAACTAACTCTTTGTGAGCGCAGTTATGGAGATCGTCGTCAAAATTTCAATAAACATCAAAAGCGATGTCTCAAGACTTTCAAAGCGCGTGATCGTGTGCTTGAAGCTTCGTTGAAGCTCAAGGACCATTATTGAAGTCAAGAAGATTCGATTGAAGCTTTTGAAGACGGTTCGTCAAGTTTTATTTATAGTCTTCTAGCTTCTTTTCGTAGAATGGTAAGTCTTGAGTAGGTCTTACGTTTTAATCTTCATAACGCTCATATCTTAGAGCTAGGATCATCTTAGAAGCCCATAAAATATTTTCCGAAGCTTAACGCTTCATATCACGGCTTCTTGTGCATCTTAGTTGGTTCAAGAAGAAGAACCAACCGACAAGATGGCAATCTAGTCGGTCGGCAATCCTTCTTGAACCGACTAGAATGCCTTATTCTTTTTCAGCTCATCACTGTTTACAATTAGTCGGTCCAAGAAGGTTCACCGACCGACTAGTTGTCAAACTAGTCGGTTTGGAATCCTTCTTAGACCGACTAGTTGTGTATTCAGTTTCACAGCCTGAGCTACTGTTTATCATTAGTCGGTCAAAGAACAACGGTCGACCGACTAGTTGAGAAACTAGTCGGTTGGAATTTGTTCTTAAACCGACTAGTGCTCCATGAATTCAGCCTATCAAGTTTCAACTCTTAGTCGGTCAAAGAACACTCACCGACCGACTAGTTGTCAAACTAGTCGGTTGGCAAGTCTTCTTAGACCGACTAGTTCTTTATTGTCTGAACTTTCTCTTTTGGCTGTTCTCCAGTTAGTCGGTCCAAGTTGAATCACCGACCGACTAGTTGAGAAACTAGTCGGTCAGTGATCTTTCTTTGACCGACTAGACTGCTTCAGAATAGAGCCGTTGGAGCATTAAATGCCACGATTTTTGCTCTCTCTTTCCTCTATCCTATATATACTTGAAGGGCTTCTTGCTAAGCATTCAAGGCTGATATTTATTGCATTTTAGAGAATCAAAGAGAAGCATTTATTCTCATCTTCCAAGCTTTCATTTCTCACAAGAATCTCTCCCTCACTCTTATTCCTCAAGAGAGATTCATTGATTGTGAGCCACTCAAGCCAAGAGTTTGATTCAAGGTCACCAACTCCTCCCTAGGCTTCTATTGCTGGTCAACTTCTTGGAGCTAGGGTTTGGTGACTTCTTATTCCTCAAAATTCTCCTTGCCCTAATATTTTAAGTTTTACTAAAGGCATAGGATTTTGTTGGTAAGCATTTCTTATTTCATTTAATTTGATATTGCAAGTTTTACTTTCGGTTGTGAGAGTTGTGTGTGATCCCGGTTGTGGGAATCACATTTCATTTGTGTATGATTTGATCTTGTAGAGGTTTTCTACAAGTATTTCATAGTGCAAATTTGAGTTAGAAGTTTCTAACTCAAGTATCCGGAGGGGATCCGGGTGTTTGGGACGTAGGATCACCGGGAACAAGTCGGTGAGACTTGGGTGGATCTGAACCCGTTATATCATTTGTTTGCGATTGTATTTTATTGTTGTCAATATTTTCATTTCTGCATTGTTGGTTGAGTTTGCAAGATAATTAGGAATTATCTTCTTAATTAATTTAAAGTACTATTCACCCCCCCTCTAGTACTTGTGCAGTAGCTATCAGGGCATTACATTTGGTATCAAAGCCAAGTTCATAGCTATGTCTTCTAACGACAACAAGACCGTTCGTCCACATTCAGACTATAGCACCTTCAAGAACCGTAAAGGAGCTTCTTCGTTGATGTAAGGACACTCCTCAACTAGGCCTCCCTACTTCAACGGTACCAACTATGGGTACTGGAAATGTCGGATAGAAACGTTCCTTCGGAGCGCTTCACTATGGAGAGCCACGTTGACGGAGTATGTCGAGCCCGCTGAAGAAGATTTCACGAAGTGGACTACCGCGGAGGTCGCCGCGGAGGTAAGTAATGCCAAGGTAATGAATGCCTTGCAATGCGCTTTGGAGCCCGAAGACTTCAACAAGATATGCACATGTAAGAGTGCATATCAAATCTGGAACTCACTCCTCATCTTGCATGAAGGAACAAGTAGGGTAAGAGACTCCAAACTCGTTGTTGTAAATAAAGATTACAAATTATTTCACATGCAACAGGGTGAGAAGATGAAGGAGTACTATGCTCGCTTCGTTGACATCACCAATGAGTTGGAGGCTCTTGGAAAGACCTACACCCAAAAGGAGAAAGTCTAAAAGATCATTGATGGACTTCCTTCTTGTTGGGAAAAGCATACCTTCGCCATCGAGGAAGGTAACGATATGAGTAAATCTACTGTCATTCAACTAATGGGTACCTTGATGTCTTATGAGGTACGCAAGGACAGTAAACTAAAGCTGTAGGACAAGATGAAGTCTTACTTGAAGCAAGACGAGCCAAAGAAAAAGGCGATTACGTTCAAGGCCGCTCCATATACATCTACATCTACCGATGATGAAGACTCGGAAGACGAGTTGGACATTGAATCTCTTGCCCTCATGGCAAAGAAGTTCAACCGATTCTTCCGGAAAGGTAATTTCAAGAACAAATCAAAATTTAGTTCTACGAACGCCTCCTATCCTTTATGCTTTAAATGCAATAAGCCAGTACACATGAAAGCGGATTGTCCTCAAAACAAGCAAAAGAAGAAGTGGAAGGCGCCAAAGTTCGACAAGTCAAAGAAGTACAAGAAAGTGTACAAGAAGGGGCTTGTCGGCACATTCACCGACTCCGACGAGGACTCCTCAAGTGGAGAGTCGGATGATGAACAAGTGGAGCAAGCACACATGTGCTTCATGGCTAGAGAGGAACATGATCAAGAATCTTCCTCCGATGATAACGAGGATGAAGGCGATGATGTAACTATAGATGACCTTAGATTAGCTAACGAGCAAATATGGTCCAAGTATTCTAAACTAGTAAATATATATACTAAGACTAAAGATGAGTTAACTAGTCTCCAAACCTCACCTAAGCCTATCGTCATCAACAACGACACCGTTGTTGAAGATTTGAGAAATGAGATTGTAAATCTCAAATCTCAACTTGAGCATGTTCATATTGAGGAATCGGATGAACACGAGATGGCGGATTTGATTTCTCGAAACTCAACTTTGAGTATTGAGAATGAGAATCTCAAATCTCGTGTTTGTGTACTCACATCGCAAGTGTCCACTTTCGATGCTTCTATGCATTCTCTCACCGAGAAGTATGAGTGCACATTAGGCTGAATTAATAAATTCAATAAAGGTAAGGATCATTTGGATAATATCCTAAATGACTTACTTCCGGCCAATCACCACATTGGCCTGGGGTATAAGATGGGAAATTCATCCAAATCGTCCACTACCTTTGTTAGGCCAACTTCCGATGCCTCAACGAGTGGAAGCAAACACCCCATTGGTAGTTCATCTACCAATGATGCTTCCACTTCGTACACGCCCTCGTTTGAAAAGAAACCCACTTTGGGTGGACCTCCAAAGAAGGGTCATGCATTTATGTACACCAATACCATGCCACGTAGGAACACACATCCTACTCCACCGGTTCACAATTATGATGATTTTTATGCTTCACGTCCACGAGCACGTGCACACCAAGTGAGACACCATCATGCACGTGTTCTTCCACATGCATATGTTCATCCACATCAATATCATATGAACAATTACCATCATGCACCATTTCATATGATGTCACCACCATTTCATCATGTGCCATATGCATATCCACGACATGCATCACGTAGAAATCAACAACGTATGCATGCTCCCAATAGGAATAGGGCTCCCAAAATATTCACTATTTGGGGCCCGAAGAACACTAATATGCATGAAAAACAAGCATACATGAATTCCTATTTTATGAATGTTGTGCATAATGATGATTACATTAGGAAGTCTAAGTCCAATTGGACTTGGCTTCCAAAGGTCTAATCTTTAAGGACCCAATGACCTTGGGTATCATGGAATGATATGTTTATCTTTAGGTACTCAAGAAAAAGAAACGGAGCAACAAATCCAAATTTAGCTCCAAGAATAATTGGATACTCGATAGCGGGTATTCAAAACACATGACGGGTGATGCTCAATTGCTCTCCGGAGTGGTGCCCATTGCAAATGGGAACCGAGTCGTCTTTGGAGGCAACGAGAGTGGAACCATCATTGGTGTTGGTAAAGTTGGTAATCCTTCTAAACCACTAATAAGTGATGTTTACCTTGTTAAAGGATTAAACCACAATCTTATTTCAATAAGCCAACTTTGTGACAAAGGTTACAAAGTTAGCTTTGTGAAAGGAATGTGTCATATTTTGAATAAAGATACTGATAATGTGTTATTCTCTGGCACACGTCATAAGGATATTTATGTTATGAATAGGCCCATTGGGCCAATTGGGTATCCAACCCACTATTGAAAGTTATAAATACAAGGGTAGGGGGCTCTTAACCCTCTACACCTATTCTCCCTAAATTTTCCTTCACAACACGTTATCAGCACGATCACGCTCGTTGGAGGAGACGGTGGCTCGCGGGGAAGGAGATCCACCAATCGCTCAGATTCAAGAAGATAGTAATCTTCTCAACGGGGAGCGAAAAGGGCATCCTTCACCAACCGTCGCCTAGATTCCTCGTCGAATCTAGAGGTAAAAATCCAAACTTTTTAGATCTAAACTTGCTTTTCTCATTAGATCTGCATGTTTTAGGATCAAAAAGTTTATAAACACGGTGAAATTCAACTTTTTTAATAGATCTGCATGTTTAAAACAATAAAAACTTGTTTTTAGCGATCAAAATTGTTGAAAAATCCGATTTTTACCCCCGCCTTTGATCAAAAAATCCGCACGCCCGTAGGGCGGAACGGCGGCGCGCCTCTAGCGCCGCCGGCGGAAAACGAACGCCGGGGCCTCAGGCCGCGGCGGCCGCGGCACTGCGCCTCGGACCCAGGCCGCGGCCAAGCGCCGCGGCCTGAAGCCGCAGCCCTGTGCAGCGGCCTCAGGCCGCGGCAAGTTGCCGCGGCCTGAAGCCGCGGCCCGCCGCCGCGGCGGCCGTGTCCTACATGGCCAGCCGTCGCGGCGACACGCCGCGGGCCCCCCTAGGGTTTCCTGAAACCCTAACCCTAACGGGCTATTTTTCAGGGGAGGCCCAATATTAACCCTAATGGGTTGTTTTCATGGCCCAAAAGGCCAGAAAATTAGCCCATTCACATAAATTATTTTTCTTTTATTTATTTTTGGCCCTAAAAACCCCAAAATAGTTAAAAGAAATCTTGAAAGGGTTTAAAGCGGTAAAATAAAACATTAAAATATGGATCAAATAGCAAAAAGTTTTCAAAAAAAAGTTTTTCGCACGTCGCACACAAATTTAAATTATTTTAAATGCCTGTGTTTTTGATTATCTGCGTGGTTGTATGTCTCGAATATATTATCTGCGTGGATGTGCAAATTTTAGGCTAGGTTTTTAGGGATCAGCCAGGTTTCCGACACCGTTTTAAAATTCCTGCAATTTTTCTTTTCTTTGAGAGAAACTTTGTATGTGAGGATGAAAATGTAAAAAGAAGACCGAAGGACACCAAAAAGAAGCTGAAGGCGTTCGCTCAATGAAGATAGGGGCTTCTCTCTGAAGTTCCCGAGTTGTACTTTAATTTTCATGCATTTTATTTTTGATGTAACTTCGGACTGGACTTTCTTTTTATTTTTCGGTGTCGGCTGGCTGATCCCCATAGTCCTAAATTATTTTTCTGTTTCATTGCTTATACATTAACTGCGTGGTTGTTACTTAGTTTTAAATACCATGTTTAATGTCACAATGAAACCACTTAACAGCATGCGTGATTGTTAATCTTTAGTAATTAATTATTCACATTATCTGAAAAGAAAAGAGCATGTATGTTAAAATCACATTAATTAAATTCATGCTATGAAAATGTTTACATGCGTGGATGTCTATCTTACTCAGTTAAATGATACATGCTGTTTTTCTTTACATTGCTAGATCATAAAATGGCCAGACTCACAAATGTCGACTTCTCGGTCCTGAAGGCCGATGGGTCAAACTACCTGAGTTGGCAGTTGGACCTGAAGTTCCATCTGCGCTCTCATGGTTTCAGTCTCACACAGACTGAAAAGGCAACAACAAGTACTGCCCCAGCTAACAAGGAGGCTTCAGTGGAAGCACCTCATACAGAGGAAGTTTCCGATATATTAAAGGCGAAAGACATTATATATATCAGGAAACACTTAGACTCGACCTTAAAGGACGAGTACCTCACTGTAGAGGACCCTTACGAGCTGTGGGATGCACTCGAGGAGAGGTACAGACATCAGAGGGATGTCATACTCCCCCGTGCACAGTACGAGTGGACTCACCTCCGCATACAGGATTTCAAATCCGTAGCGGAGAACAACTCTGCTCTCTTCCGCATCACCTCACGCCTGAAGTTGTGTGGTGAACCAGTGACGGAGAAGATGTTGCTGGAAAAGACGTTTACGTCTTTCCACGAAAAGGACATCATCCTTATGCAACAATATCGAGAGAGGAAGTTCACAAAGTACTCTGACCTTCTTTCATGCCTGCTTATGGCTGAACAGAACAGAGACCTGTTGGTTGCCACCCACAACCTGCGCCCTCCTGGCTCCGCTCCATTGCCACCTCCTGCAGAGCCCCACTTCCAGTCTTCCCAGAAGAAGAAGACGGACAAAAAGGCAAAATGCGGGATTTAACGTGGAGTGGACACGTGTCCGCCTTAACGGGTCCAAGCTTCGTCTTACCCGCATCCGCTCTCCGAATGCATCTCGGGTTTAATCCCGACCGTAGGCGCTTGATCGTGCGGTGATCGAAGAGCCACGTTGCCTCGTGAGATCGCAGCCTCGAGTTCAAACTGCGGAGTCGATCTTAACCATTCGATGTAGATCCGATCGCCGAGATTATGCCACGTCGCCCTAAGTAACGCTGCTTCGATTTTAATTTGCGGGGAAGCTCTTAGCCGTTGGATTGACATCCAACGGTCCTAAGTCGACCACGTCGCCCTTAGCAGTTTCAAAACGCGGGTTGGTTTTCCATCGTTGGATCGCGATCGGACGCTTCACAGCTAGCCACGTCGACATGGTTTCGAATTCGAAAGCATCCGCCTTTGGACCGTTGGATCGTTCATCGATGGTGCAAAATAGGCCACGTCGCCCGCTCGTTTTTGCTTCAGCGCGCTTCGTTCTCCGCCGTTGGATCATCATCCAACGGTTATCATCACGCCGCGTCGACCGCTCGTAGAGAGCTGCTTCTGGCCGTCAGATTCGCGGGCGACGGCTCAGATCGAGCCACGTCGCCCGTATTCGCCCCGCAGCTACCCACCGTTCGATGCGAGCGGGAACCGCTCCGATGCTGCCACGTGGCGGCTTCTGATTCGCTGCCGCCCGTATTTTCGTATTTCCTTGCGTATTTCTCCTTTTAAATTGTATTCTGCATTCAAAAATTCATAGAAATTAGCACGGATCTCAGAAAAATACAAATAAATATTCGTTGGAATCGTGAGATCGAGACGGTGCTAGGAAAAATATAAAAAGTGCAGAAATGCGTCGTTAAATGCTGTTTTGTGCTCAAATAGTGTGTTTTCTCTAATAAATAAATGTGTAGAAAATACGTATGGATTAGAGAGCAATGTAACATCATATGAACACAAAATAGGGCTAAATGGGGGGTTAAATATGTAATATTGAACCCGAATCACACCCCCCAACTAGCGATTTGCTAGTCTCTAGCAAAACTAGCGATAAATACGGACGATCAATAAAACAATAAGTTCTTTCGAATTGCTTATGGCCTGGCTCAATAATGCGCATTCCAACATGGTCTTGGCCATCAATATACACATCCATGAGCAAAATCAGTCACATGATATTTTCTCTAATTTAATTTGAATAAATAGCATGCAAGCATCGTTTTGCGCAAGCGAAAGTATAACACGTCGTTTTATCCTAGTTTTCGTGTTTTCAAGGAATTGGCCTATCAAAACAATCACTCAAATTATGGGTATTGAAGTTGCTTAGTATATTCACCATTTCTTTTCTTTTATTCGTTCCGCGTAACGCGCATCAAGCAACATTCGCAGAAAAAAGTATAACTTGGATCGCTCCATCAAATGAGTGAGGTTCCGGTCAATGGCTCCCAAATCAGACGATAATAGGGCATTAGGCCAAGAAGGACCCCTCGGACTGTACTACTCGAGCCAACCAAGTTATTTATTAGTGACATACTCATTCATTCATTTTTCATCATTCATTTTTCATTCTTTTCATTCTCTTTTTTTTTCTTTGTAAGCAACTCAACACCCATTTTTTTTCAAACATAAACATTAACGACCATGGCCAAATTCCTCTTCAACTTGAAGACTATTCTAATGAATCGTGTATACTTAAGCTTTTTCATCACATTAGCATGCATGAAATATATTCAAACTATTTCGAGATATTAATCATGGAAATTGAAAATTTTCATGAATAGCATATTAACGGCAATTCCATGAAGGAAAAATAATTAACTCAAGCCATAAAAAATTTTCAGACCTCAATTAATGTATAATCGTCCGCATTAGAGGCATTTGAAAGAGTTTTAAATGATTAGATTTGGTGATTTATTCTTCTGCCAAAAAAACAAAAAAAAATCCTAAGGTCTCATACACACCCCCCAACTAAAGATGGACATTGTCCTCAATATCGGAAGAGGTACGAGTTTATTCAAGCAAGCAACCTAGAAAGCATATAAAAACTACACTACTGGAAAGAACACACCGTGATCAAATGGCGGATCCCGAATCTTTAATGGTGGAGGAAGTTGTTCAATTTGCTCTTTGCGCTCCTCGGCGATTATTCTTCCTCCAGAACCTAATTTGGACCCCAGCAACACAACTCCAAGCATCTCTATAAGCTGTTTGTCAATGTCCTGCGAGAGACGAGTTATGTCAGTCCAAATTAATTTAAGATTCTTCGCAATAAAAATATTCCAAATATAGTCATCAAAATAAGTGAAAGAAATTAAAGCAAGTTGACGACTACTCCCTGAAAGATTTGCACTACTCTCTGTACGATGCTCGTTCATTGTGGAGAGGGATAAATGATTTTGGGACAAAACTGGAAGAGGGAATGGTTCTGGCTCCATGGCGATAACCTCAAAACCTTTGTCCCTAGCTGTCTCCTCCTCTCGTTCATCCAAAATTGCTAGCTCACCATCTCTTTTGCACAAACTTCCTGCCATGTGGATATTTATATTCGTGTCCTCGCTCGGTATTCCTGCAATAGAAGATGAACTCGTATTTGATTCTTGAAATCGAGTTTCAAAAGCATTACCTTCTTCTAAGCAAGCGGCGATCAAATTAAGATTTTCAATGGAATTGTGAATCTGCCGACTCCGAGCAAAGAAATTCTCCTGGAATTGATGGGATGTGGCCTCCTGTGTCTGAATAGTCTGGTAAGCTTCCTCTTTCAAGGATTGCAAAGGTACATCTACGCTTTTCTCTTCTTGATCGAGGCACGAAGGCTCCGTTGAATCGCTCTCTGAAGTCTCTTCCACGGTTTCTTCGTTTTCTTGCAGAGACTCCATGTATTCCCACGCCACTGTCGGCGTCATGCTTCCCAATAATTCCTGCAGCTGAGGTTGTAGTCCTTCTAGGAAGAACTCCATAAGCTCTTCATTTGTGAAACCATGCTGCGGATAGCTCGATACGATATTTGTGAACCGTCTCCAGGCCTGAAAGAAAGTTTCACAATCAGTTTGATTAAAATTTACAATCTTGAGCTTTTCCATTCTATGTTTGTGTGCATTAGCATATCGTGCATCATAAAGATTGTTTGTGCAATAGAAGTTCATGTATTCCATTTTGAAATAAAATAAAATAAAATGATAAAAAAAGTTTATGTACAGTAAAGTGGAAAGATCTCACCGAAGGTCCTCTAAATGAAATAAACCGTAGTCACAAACCATTCCTCCCCGGCAACGGCGCCAAAAACTTGGTGGGACCGAAAGGGTGCTCTCTCAAGTGCAAGAGTCCGTACAAGTAGTAAAATCTGGGAGTCCAGATGTCGAATCCACGGGAAGAAATCTGTTGCAACCACAATTCAAATCAAATAGAAATCTATCGGAAAGAGACTAACCACTTCAATGATGATGGCGATGATGGTGATGTGAACACGTGAAAAATGCGAACAAAGAAATTCGTGTACGAAAATACCTATAAAGAGTATGCACATGGTATGGGTTCGCTAGGATCAACGATTCGTATTAATTTGGTTGATGAATATATCACAATGAATTCTCTTTTTGAGAGCAATTCACCGGAAAAATATCCAATATAACTCAATGAATTCTCCTTTTGGGAGCAACTCATCGGAAGATGCCCTTTTGGGGGTTCAAACAAAATATTCAAAAAGATCGTCGCTAAAGCTATAATACGATATGAAACTCTCTTTTGGAGAGATCAAAACTACGGTATGAAACTCCCTTTTGGGGAGATCAAATCTCGCCCTTTTGGGGCGATCATCAACTAAATTAATTCTTTTGGAATCTAAAAAAGTCGATTTACGAACAAAGATTACAATTTTAGCGACGTTTAACGATTTAGCACAAGGAATTTCTACCAAACTAACACGAATAATATCCCCTAACTACTCCATGCCATGCACAAACAAGTTCTAGCTACTCATAATTTCAGAATAAACAAGTTCCATAGACAAATACTTCAAGTTCATAGCAAAATACAATAGAAAACACCAAAATACGGGATAGAAGTTGAAGAAAGTATCACCAATTCTCCTTGAAAAGACCTCAAACTCTCTGGAAATAATAAAACAAGCCTCTGGAATTTTACAGAATTTTTCAGGGGGAGAATACGGCTTCTAGAGCCTCCAATACGCCCAAAATACGCCCCAAACTGCTTGAATACCCCCCAAAACCCTAGAATACGGTTATATAATAGGCTTGCGGGTTTACTGTGCTTAATGGGTTCCAAACCAACATCCACATCGCTTTAAATCCAAATCCGCAGCCGCTGAGCGATGTCGTCCGTCCGAACGGTCTTCAAAATGCGGGATTTAACGTGGAGTGGACACGTGTCCGCCTTAACGGGTCCAAGCTTCGTCTTACCCGCATCCGCTCTCCGAATGCATCTCGGGTTTAATCCCGACCGTAGGCGCTTGATCGTGCGGTGATCGAAGAGCCACGTTTCCTCGTGAGATCGCAGCCTCGAGTTCAAACTGCGGAGTCGATCTTAACTGTTCGATGTAGATCCGATCGCCGAGATTATGCCACGTCGCCCTAAGTAACGCTGCTTCGATTTTAATTTGCGGGGAAGCTCTTAACCGTTGGATTGACATCCAACGGTCCTAAGTCGACCACGTCGCCCTTAGCAGTTTCAAAACGCGGGTTGGTTTTCCATCGTTGGATCGCGATCGGACGCTTCACAGCTAGCCACGTCGACATGGTTTCGAATTCGAAAGCATCCGCCTTTGGACCGTTGAATCGTTCATCGATGGTGCAAAATAGGCCACGTCGCCCGCTCGTTTTTGCTTCAGCGCGCTTCGTTCTCCGCCGTTGGATCATCATCCAACGGTTATCATCACGCCGCGTCGACCGCTCGTAGAGAGCTGCTTCTGGCCGTCAGATTCGCGGGCGACGGCTCAGATCGAGCCACGTCGCCCGTATTCGCCCCGCAGCTACCCACCGTTCGATGCGAGCGGGAACCGCTCCGATGCTGCCACGTGGCGGCTTCTGATTTGCTGCCGCCCGTATTTTCGTATTTCCTTGCGTATTTCTCCTTTTAAATTGTATTCTGCATTCAAAAATTCATAGAAATTAGCACGGATCTCAGAAAAATACAAATAAATATTCGTTGGAATCGTGAGATCGAGACGGTGCTAGGAAAAATATAAAAAGTGCAGAAATGCGTCGTTAAATGCTGTTTTGTGCTCAAATAGTGTGTTTTCTCTAATAAATAAATGTGTAGAAAATACGTATGGATTAGAGAGCAATGTAACATCATATGAACACAAAATAGGGCTAAATGGGGGGTTAAATATGTAATATTGAACCCGAATCACACCCCCCAACTAGCGATTTGCTAGTCTCTAGCAAAACTAGCGATAAATACGGACGATCAATAAAACAATAAGTTCTTTCGAATTGCTTATGGCCTGGCTCAATAATGCGCATTCCAACATGGTCTTGGCCATCAATATACACATCCATGAGCAAAATCAGTCACACGATATTTTCTCTAATTTAATTTGAATAAATAGCATGCAAGAATCGTTTTGCGCAAGCGAAAGTATAACACGTCGTTTTATCCTAGTTTTCGTGTTTTCAAGGAATTGGCCTATCAAAACAATCACTCAAATTATGGGTATTGAAGTTGCTTAGTATATTCACCATTTCTTTTCTTTTATTCGTTCCGCGTAACGCGCATCAAGCAACATTCGCAGAAAAAAGTATAACTTGGATCGCTCCATCAAATGAGTGAGGTTCCGGTCAATGGCTCCCAAATCAGACGATAATATGGCATTAGGCCAAGAAGGACCCCTCGGACTGTACTACTCGAGCCAACCAAGTTATTTATTAGTGACATACTCATTTATTCATTTTTCATCATTCATTTTTCATTCTTTTCATTCTCTTTTTTTTCTTTTCTTTCTTTGTAAGCAACTCAACACCCATTTTTTTTCAAACATAAACATTAACGACCATGGCCAAATTCCTCTTCAACTTGAAGACTATTCTAATGAATCGTGTATACTTAAGCTTTTTCATCACATTAGCATGCATGAAATATATTCAAACTATTTCGAGATATTAATCATGGAAATTGAAATTTTTCATGAATAGCATATTAACGGCAATTCCATGAAGGAAAAATAATTAACTCAAGCCATAAAAATTTTCAGACCTCAATTAATGTATAATCGTCCGCATTAGAGGCATATGAAAGAGTTTTGAAATGATTAGATTTGGTGATTTATTCTTCTGCCAAAAAAACAAAAAAAAATCCTAAGGTCTCATACACACCCCC
Source organism: Scilla litardierei (assembly GCA_030789695.1). Taxonomy (NCBI): domain Eukaryota; kingdom Viridiplantae; phylum Streptophyta; class Magnoliopsida; order Asparagales; family Asparagaceae; genus Scilla; species Scilla litardierei. Next base: position 169,758,174 of record CM061134.1, on the reverse strand, counting down.
CAACTAAAGATGGACATTGTCCTCAATGTCGGAAGAGGTACGAGTTTATTCAAGCAAGCAACCTAGAAAGCATTTAAAAACTACACTACTGGAAAGAACACACCGTGATCAAATGGCGGATCCCGAATCTTTGATGGTGGAGGAAGTTGTTCAATTTGCTCTTTGCGCTCCTCGGCGATTATTCTTCCTCCAGAACCTAATTTTTACCCCAGCAACACAACTCCAAGCATCTCTATAAGCTGTCTGTCAATGTCCTGCGAGAGACGAGTTATGTCAGTCCAAATTAATTTAAGATTCTTCGCAATAAAAATATTCCAAATATAGTCATCAAAATAAGTGAAAGAAATTAAAGCAAGTTGACGACTACTCCCTGAAAGATTTGCACTACTCTCTGTACGATGCTCGTTCATTGTGGAGAGGGATAAATGATTTTGGGACAAAACTGGAAGAGGGAATGGTTCTGGCTCCATGGCGATAACCTCAAAACCTTTGTCCCTAGCTGTCTCCTCCTCTCGTTCATCCAAAATTGCTAGCTCACCATCTCTTTTGCACAAACTTCCTGCCATGTGGATATTTATATTCGTGTCCTCGCTCGGTATTCCTGCAATAGAAGATGAACTCGTATTTGATTCTTGAAATCGAGTTTCAAAAGCATTACCTTCTTCTAAGCAAGCGGCGATCAAATTAAGATTTTCAATGGAATTGTGAATCTACCGACTCCGAGCAAAGAAATTCTCCTGGAATTGATGGGATGTGGCCTCCTGTGTCTGAATAGTCTGGTAAGCTTCCTCTTTCAAGGATTGCAAAGATACATCTACGCTTTTCTCTTCTTGATCGAGGCACGAAGGCTCCGTTGAATCGCTCTCTGAAGTCTCTTCCACGGTTTCTTCGTTTTCTTGCAGAGACTCCATGTATTCCCACGCCACTGTCGGCGTCATGCTTCCCAATAATTCCTGCAGCTGAGGTTGTAGTCCTTCTAGGAAGAACTCCATAAGCTCTTCATTTGTGAAACCATGCTGCGGATAGCTCGATATGATATTTGTGAACCGTCTCCAGGCCTGAAAGAAAGTTTCACAATCAGTTTGATTAAAATTTACAATCTTGAGCTTTTCCATTCTATGTTTGTGTGCATTAGCATATCGTGCATCATAAAGATTGTTTGTGCAATAGAAGTTCATGTATTCCATTTTGAAATAAAATAAAATAAAATGATAAAAAAAGTTTATGTACAGTAAAGTGGAAAGATCTCACCGAAGGTCCTCTAAATGAAATAAACCGTAGTCACAAACCATTCCTCCCCGGCAACGGCGCCAAAAACTTGGTGGGACCGAAAGGGTGCTCTCTCAAGTGCAAGAGTCCGTACAAGTAGTAAAATCTGGGAGTCCAGATGTCGAATCCACGGGAAGAAATCTGTTGCAACCACAATTCAAATCAAATAGAAATCTATCGGAAAGAGACTAACCACTTCAATGATGATGGCGATGATGGTGATGTGAACACGTGAAAAATGCGAACAAAGAAATTCGTGTACGAAAATACCTATAAAGAGTATGCACATGGTATGGGTTCGCTAGGATCAACGATTCGTATTAATTTGGTTGATGAATATATCACAATGAATTCTCTTTTTGAGAGCAATTCACCGGGAAAAATATCCAATATAACTCAATGAATTCTCCTTTTGGGAGCAACTCATCGGAAGATGCCCTTTTGGGGGTTCAAACAAAATATTCAAAAAGATCGTCGCTAAAGCTATAATACGATATGAAACTCTCTTTTGGAGAGATCAAAACTACGGTATGAAACTCCCTTTTGGGGAGATCAAATCTCGCCCTTTTGGGGCGATCATCAACTAAATTAATTCTTTTGGAATCTAAAAAAGTCGATTTACGAACAAAGATTACAATTTTAGCGACGTTTAACGATTTAGCACAAGGAATTTCTACCAAACTAACACGAATAATATCCCCTAACTACTCCATGCCATGCACAAACAAGTTCTAGCTACTCATAATTTCAGAATAAACAAGTTCCATAGACAAATACTTCAAGTTCATAGCAAAATACAATAGAAAACACCAAAATACGGGATAGAAGTTGAAGAAAGTATCACCAATTCTCCTTGAAAAGACCTCAAACTCTCTGGAAATAATAAAACAAGCCTTTGGAATTTTACAGAATTTTTCAGGGGGAGAATACGGCTTCTAGAGCCTCCAATACGCCCAAAATACGCCCCAAACTGCTTGAATACCCCCCAAAACCCTAGAATACGGTTATATAATAGGCTTGCGGGTTTACTGTGCTTAATGGGTTCCAAACCAACATCCACATCGCTTTAAATCCAAATCCGCAGCTGCTGAGCGATGTCGTCCGTCCGATCGGTCTTCAAAATGCGGGATTTAACGTGGAGTGGACACGTGTCCGCCTTAACGGGTCCAAGCTTCGTCTTACCCGCATCCGCTCTCCGAATGCATCTCGGGTTTAATCCCGACCGTAGGCGCTTGATCGTGCGGTGATCGAAGAGCCACGTTTCCTCGTGAGATCGCAGCCTCGAGTTCAAACTGCGGAGTCGATCTTAACTGTTCGATGTAGATCCGATCGCCGAGATTATGCCACGTCGCCCTAAGTAACGCTGCTTCGATTTTAATTTGCGGGGAAGCTCTTAACCGTTGGATTGACATCCAACGGTCCTAAGTCGACCACGTCGCCCTTAGCAGTTTCAAAACGCGGGTTGGTTTTCCATCGTTGGATCGCGATCGGACGCTTCACAGCCAGCCACGTCGACATGGTTTCGAATTCGAAAGCATCCGCCTTTGGACCGTTGGATCGTTCATCGATGGTGCAAAATAGGCCACGTCGCCCGCTCGTTTTTGCTTCAGCGCGCTTCGTTCTCCGCCGTTGGATCATCATCCAACGGTTATCATCACGCCGCGTCGACCGCTCGTAGAGAGCTGCTTCTGGCCGTCAGATTCGCGGGCGACGGCTCAGATCGAGCCACGTCGCCCGTATTCGCCCCGCAGCTACCCACCGTTCGATGCGAGCGGGAACCGCTCCGATGCTGCCACGTGGCGGCTTCTGATTCGCTGCCGCCCGTATTTTCGTATTTCCTTGCGTATTTCTCCTTTTAAATTGTATTCTGCATTCAAAAATTCATAGAAATTAGCACGGATCTCAGAAAAATACAAATAAATATTCGTTGGAATCGTGAGATCGAGACGGTGCTAGGAAAAATATAAAAAGTGCAGAAATGCGTCGTTAAATGCTGTTTTGTGCTCAAATAGTGTGTTTTCTCTAATAAATAAATGTGTAGAAAATACGTATGGATTAGAGAGCAATGTAACATCATATGAACACAAAATAGGGCTAAATGGGGGGTTAAATATGTAATATTGAACCCGAATCACACCCCCCAACTAGCGATTTGCTAGTCTCTAGCAAAACTAGCGATAAATACGGACGATCAATAAAACAATAAGTTCTTTCGAATTGCTTATGGCCTGGCTCAATAATGCGCATTCCAACATGGTCTTGGCCATCAATATACACATCCATGAGCAAAATCAGTCACACGATATTTTCTCTAATTTAATTTGAATAAATAGCATGCAAGCATCGTTTTGCGCAAGCGAAATTATAACACGTCGTTTTATCCTAGTTTTCGTGTTTTCAAGGAATTGGCCTATCAAAACAACCACTCAAATTATGGGTATTGAAGTTGCTTAGTATATTCACCATTTCTTTTCTTTTATTCGTTCCGCGTAACGCGCATCAAGCAACATTCGTAGAAAAAAGTATAACTTGGATCGCTCCATCAAATGAGTGAGGTTCCGGTCAATGGCTCCCAAATCAGACGATAATAGGGCATTAGGCCAAGAAGGACCCCTCGGACTGTACTACTCGAGCCAACCAAGTTATTTATTAGTGACATACTCATTCATTCATTTTTCATCATTCATTTTTCATTCTTTTCATTCTCTTTTTTTTCTTTCTTTGTAAGCAACTCAACACCCATTTTTTTTCAAACATAAACATTAACGACCATGGCCAAATTCCTCTTCAACTTGAAGACTATTCTAATGAATCGTGTATACTTAAGCTTTTTCATCACATTAGCATGCATGAAATATATTCAAACTATTTCGAGATATTAATCATGGAAATTGAAAATTTTCATGAATAGCATATTAACGGCAATTCCATGAAGGAAAAATAATTAACTCAAGCCATAAAAAATTTTCAGACCTCAATTAATGTATAATCGTCCGCATTAGAGGCATATGAAAGAGTTTTAAATGATTAGATTTGGTGATTTATTCTTCTGCCAAAAAAACAAAAAAAATCCTAAGGTCTCATACACACCCCCCAACTAAAGATGGACATTGTCCTCAATGTCGGAAGAGGTACGAGTTTATTCAAGCAAGCAACCTAGAAAGCATATAAAAACTACACTACTGGAAAGAACACACCATGATCAAATGGCGGATCCCGAATCTTTGATGGTGGAGGAAGTTGTTCAATTTGCTCTTTGCGCTCCTCGGCGATTATTCTTCCTCCAGAACCTAATTTGGACCCCAGCAACACAACTCCAAGCATCTCTATAAGCTGTTTGTCAATGTCCTGCGAGAGACGAGTTATGTCAGTCCAAATTAATTTAAGATTCTTCGCAATAAAAATATTCCAAATATAGTCATCAAAATAAGTGAAAGAAATTAAAGCAAGTTGACGACTACTCCCTGAAAGATTTGCACTACTCTCTGTATGATGCTCTTTCATTGTGGAGAGGGATAAATGATTTTGGGACAAAACTGGAAGAGGGAATGGTTCTGGCTCCATGGCGATAACCTCAAAACCTTTGTCCCTAGCTGTCTCCTCCTCTCGTTCATCCAAAATTGCTAGCTCACCATCTCTTTTGCACAAACTTCCTGCCATGTGGATATTTATATTCGTGTCCTCGCTCGGTATTCCTGCAATAGAAGATGAACTCGTATTAGATTCTTGAAATCGAGTTTCAAAAGCATTACCTTCTTCTAAGCAAGCGGCGATCAAATTAAGATTTTCAATGGAATTGTGAATCTGCCGACTCCGAGCAAAGAAATTCTCCTGGAATTGATGGGATGTGGCCTCCTGTGTCTGAATAGTCTGGTAAGCTTCCTCTTTCAAGGATTGCAAAGGTACATCTACGCTTTGCTCTTCTTGATCGAGGCACGAAGGCTCCGTTGAATCGCTCTCTGAAGTCTCTTCCACGGTTTCTTCGTTTTCTTGCAGAGACTCCATGTATTCCCACGCCACTGTCGGCGTCATGCTTCCCAATAATTCCTGCAGCTGAGGTTGTAGTCCTTCTAGGAAGAACTCCATAAGCTCTTCATTTGTGAAACCATGCTGCGGATAGCTCGATACGATATTTGTGAACCTTCTCCAGGCCTGAAAGAAAGTTTCCCAATCAGTTTGATTAAAATTTACAATCTTGAGCTTTTCCATTCTATGTTTGTGTGCATTAGCATATCGTGCATCATAAAGATTGTTTGTGCAATAGAAGTTCATATATTCCATTTTGAAATAAAATAAAATAAAATGATAAAAAAAGTTTATGTACAGTAAAGTGGAAAGATCTCACCGAAGGTCCTCTAAATGAAATAAACCGTAGTCACAAACCATTCCTCCCCGGCAACAGCGCCAAAAACTTGGTGGGACCGAAAGGGTGCTCTCTCAAGTGCAAGAGTCCGTACAAGTAGTAAAATCTGGGAGTCCAGATGTCGAATCCACGGGAAGAAATCTGTTGCAACCACAATTCAAATCAAATAGAAATCTATCGGAAAGAGACTAACCACTTCAATGATGATGGCGATGATGGTGATGTGAACACGTGAAAAATGCGAACAAAGAAATTCGTGTACGAAAATACCTATAAAGAGTATGCACATGGTATGGGTTCGCTAGGATCAACGATTCGTATTAATTTGGTTGATGAATATATCACAATGAATTCTCTTTTTGAGAGCAATTCACCGGGAAAAATATCCAATATAACTCAATGAATTCTCCTTTTGGGAGCAACTCATCGGAAGATGCCCTTTTGGGGGTTCAAACAAAATATTCAAAAAGATCGTCGCTAAAGCTATAATACGATATGAAACTCTCTTTTGGAGAGATCAAAACTACGGTATGAAACTCCCTTTTGGGGAGATCAAATCTCGCCCTTTTGGGGCGATCATCAACTAAATTAATTCTTTTGGAATCTAAAAAAGTCGATTTACGAACAAAGATTACAATTTTAGCGACGTTTAACGATTTAGCACAAGGAATTTCTACCAAACTAACACGAATAATATCCCCTAACTACTCCATGCCATGCACAAACAAGTTCTAGCTACTCATAATTTCAGAATAAACAAGTTCCATAGACAAATACTTCAAGTTTATAGCAAAATACAATAGAAAACACCAAAATACGGGATAGAAGTTGAAGAAAGTATCACCAATTCTCCTTGAAAAGACCTCAAACTCTCTGGAAATAATAAAACAAGCCTCTGGAATTTTACAGAATTTTTCAGGGGGAGAATACGGCTTCTAGAGCCTCCAATATGCCCAAAATACGCCCCAAACTGCTTGAATACCCCCAAAAACCCTAGAATACGGTTATATAATAGGCTTGCGGGTTTACTATGCTTAATGGGTTCCAAACCCGCATCCACATCGCTTTAAATCCAAATCCGCAGCCGCTGAGCGATGTCGTCCGTCCGATCGGTCTTCAAAATGCGGGATTTAACGTGGAGTGGACACGTGTCCGCCTTAACGGGTCCAAGCTTCGTCTTACCCGCATCCGCTCTCCGAATGCATCTCGGGTTTAATCCCGACCATAGGCGCTTGATCGTGCGGTGATCGAAGAGCCACGTTTCCTCGTGAGATCGCAGCCTCGAGTTCAAACTGCGGAGTCGATCTTAACCGTTCGATGTAGATCCGATCGCCGAGATTATGCCACGTCGCCCTAAGTAACGCTGCTTCGATTTTAATTTGCGGGGAAGCTCTTAGCCGTTGGATTGACATCCAACGGTCCTAAGTCGACCACGTCGCCCTTAGCAGTTTCAAAACGCGGGTTGCTTTTCCATCGTTGGATCGCGATCGGACGCTTCACAGCTAGCCACGTCGACATGGTTTCGAATTCGAAAGCATCCGCCTTTGGACCGTTGGATCGTTCATCGTTGGTGCAAAATAGGCCACGTCACCCGCTCATTTTCGCTTCAGCGCGCTTCGTTCTCCGCCGTTGGGTCATCATCCAATGGTTATCATCACGCCGCGTCGACCGCTCGTAGAGAGCTGCTTCTGGCCGTCAGATTCGCGGGCGACGGCTCAGATCGAGCCACGTCGCCCGTATTCGCCCCGCAGCTACCCACCGTTCGATGCGAGCGGGAACCGCTCCGATGCTGCCACGTGGCGGCTTCTGATTCGCTGCCGCCCGTATTTTCGTATTTCCTTGCGTATTTTTCCTTTTAAATTGTATTCTGCATTCAAAAATTCATAGAAATTAGCACGGATCTCAGAAAAATACAAATAAATATTCGTTGGAATCGTGAGATCGAGACGGTGCTAGGAAAAATATAAAAAGTGCAGAAATGCGTCGTTAAATGTTGTTTTGTGCTCAAATAGTGTGTTTTCTCTAATAAATAAATGTGTAGAAAATACGTATGGATTAGAGAGCAATGTAACATCATATGAACACAAAATAGGGCTAAATGGGGGGTTAAATATGTAATATTGAACCCGAATCAATAGACGCATCTACTAAGTGGTCACATGTGTGCCTACTGTCCACCCGTAACCGAGCACTATCTAAGCTTTTAGCTCAGATAATAAAGTTACGTGCCCACTTCCCCGACCACCAGATAAAGAAAATTCGTCTGGACAATGCGGGAGAGTTTACGTCACAAGTCTTTCTAGACTATTGCCAAGCTCAGGGAATTGAAGTCGAACATCCTGTAGCGCATGTTCACACCCAAAATGGGTTAGCAGAATCTCTAATTAAGAGACTGCAATGGATCGCTCGTCCATTATTACTTCAATCCCAGATGCCAGTTAATGCGTGGGGTCATGCAATTTTGCATGCTGCATCTTTAATAAAATTAAGGCCCTCTGGAGGTCAGTCATCTTCTCCAATGCAACTAGCACTTGGAGCCCTACCAAATGTCTCACATTTGAGAATATTTGGTTGTGCAGTATACGTCCCCATAGCACCACCGCAAAGGACAAAGATGGGTCCACAACGTCGCCTAGGCATTTATGTTGGGTTTGACACCCCCTCCATAATTAGATTCCTAGAACCCTTTACGGGGGACGTCTTTAAGGCACGTCTAGAAGACTGTGAATTCGATGAAACATCGTTTCCAATACTAGGCTCACAGACAAAGAAGCCCGAAGCTTCAGAAAGTATCACTTGGGATACAAAAAATTTATGTCACTTTGATCCGCCAACAAGCCAGTGTGAGGAGGAGGTCCTGAAGATTCTCCACATCCAAAACACTGTCCATCTCTTGCCGGACAAATTTACTGACAACTAGAAGATTGTCAAATCACACGTCCCTGCTGCTAACACTCCAGCTAGGATTGACATACCGCAAAATGGATGCAATCCGCCTGCAGCAGAAATGGTTGGACCTCTCAAAAAGAGAGGACGACCACCGGGATCCAAGGACCAAGTCCCTCGAAAGAGTAGGACCCTTGGCAATGGTAAAAAAATACCACCACAGGATGCTAATTTAAGCCCTGCTACCCCATCTCTCCCAAACTCTCATGAAGAGGAAAAACCGGGAGAAAATGAAGTATCGATACACTATGTACGAACTGGGGAGTATTGGGACAGAAAAAGCACAACAATAGATGACACATTTGCGTGTAATATTACCATCATCGTCGCGTTCTGCGATGATGATATTGAACCACGCTCTCTGACAGAATGTCAAAGCAGAGATGATTGGCCAAAGTGGAAAGCGGCAATAGGAGTGGAGTTGGATTCACTCACCAAACGCAAGGTCTTCGGACCAATAGTCCAGACACCAAAAGGTGTAAAACCTGTGGGTTATAAATGGGTATTTGTTAGAAAACGAAATGAACAGAATGAGATCGTACGCTACAAAGCAAGGCTTGTAGCGCAGGGTTTTACCCAACGTCCTGGGGTGGATTTTGAAGCCATATACTCCCCGGTCATGGACGCGATCACCTTCCGATTCCTCATTGGCATAACAGCACAAGAGGGTTTAGATATGCAACTCATGGACGTGGTTACTGCATACCTATATGGCAACCTAGACCGAGACATCTATATGAGATTGCCTAACGGTTATTCTTTGCCTGCAGCATTAAAAGAGAGAGAACGTGACATCTACTCAGTGAAACTACAAAGATCATTATATGGTCTAAAACAATCTGGAAGGCTGTGGTATAACAGACTGAGCGACTTCCTTGCACAGCAAGGATTTAAAAACGACCCAGTCTGTCCTTGCATCTTTATAAGAGCAAAGGCAACATGATTTATAATTATAGCCGTCTATGTAGACGAATTAAACCTCATCGGATCTCCTGAAGAGATCGCAAAGATTTCTAGAAGCCTGACAGAAACTTTCGAGAAGAAAGACCTCGGAAAATCAAAATTCTGTTTAGGCCTTCAGATAGAGCATCTTAAAGATGGGATCCTGTTACACCAGTCAACTTACACATCGAACTTATTGAAAAAGTTTCAGATGGATAAGTGCCACCCCCTCAGCACTCCGATGGTCGTCAGATCATTGGATGTACACAAAGACCCCTTCTGGCTGCTGGAAGAGGGGGAGGAAGTAATAGGCCCCGAAGTGCCTTATTTAAGTGCTATCGGTGCACTCCTTTACCTGGCTAACTGTACTCGCCCTGACATAGCGTTTGCAGTAAACTTACTAGCCAGATATAGTGATGCACCTACACAGCGGCACTGGGCCGGAGTTAAGCATCTTCTGCGCTACCTCCAAGGGTCCATAGACTTAGGTCTATTCTACAGGAAAGGGGCATCAACTGGTTTAGTTGGTTATGCTGACGCAGGTTACAGGTCCGATCCTCATACAGAGAAGTCTCAGACCGGATACATGTTCACATATGGCGGCACTGCCATATCCTGGAGATCTGTGAAGCAGACCATGACGACCGTCTCATCCACCCACTCAGAGCTACTAGCGATCTTCGAAGCAAGCAAGGAATGCTTCTGGCTACGCTCGGTGATCCAGCACATACTCACCTCCACCGACCTGACGACCGGCGTTCTTGCACCCACTACACTCTATGAAGACAATGCAGCATGTATAGCCCAGCTACAGGACGGCTACATCAAAGGTGACAAGACGAAGCATATCTCCCCCAAGTTCTTCTGGACGCACGACCTTCAGAAGCAAAAGAAGATTGAGGTACAGAGGATCCAATCATGTAATAACTTGGCGGATTTGCTTACCAAATCCCTGCCTACTAGTATCTTTGATAAACTTGTATATGGGATTGGGATGAGGAGGGTGAGTAAATATAAACTGGGTCAGGATGAGAGAACTATGAACTCATAGATACATAGGAGACTGATGTATAGATTCATAGGAAATCTGCAAGCCTGAAGCTTGGTCAAATAAGGGGGAGTCAACTGCAGAGTTGTACTCTTTTCCCTTGGCTACAGGTTTTTTCCCACTGGGTTTTCCGTAGTCAAGGTTTTGACGAGGCAACCTCGTTGACTCTGGATCCTGAAGTATCCACCCCTAGACACATCCCCAAAACAGGGGGAGTTATGGGCTAACTGTTCTTTCTTTAACAAGACAGTTACCCTAACTCGGATCCTGAAGAATCCACCTCTTATTTCAATGATGATTGGATAAGGGGAAGTGTTATGAATAGGCCCATTGGGCCAATTGGGTATCCAACCCACTATTGAAAGTTATAAATACAAGGGTAGGGGGCTCTTAACCCTCTACACCTATTCTCCCTAAATTTCCCTTCACAACAATTTATATATTAGATCTTCCAAAATCACATGAACAATGTCTCATTGCCAACACAAGTGAACAACACTTATGGCATCGACGTTTTGGTCCTGTGAACTTTGGAACACTTTTTAAGCTTTTCAAGTTAAATTCTATTAAAGGCTTTCCTAAGCTTGTCTTTCAAAAGAAAAGCTTTTGTGACTCATGTCAACAAGGTAAGCTTCCAAAATCGTCATTTAAACCTAAGAAAAGCATTTCATCTAAGCGGCCTCTAGAGCTATTACATCTAGATCTTTTTGGGCCAACTAGAGTTGCTTCATTAGGAAATGCACGGTATGGACTTGTCATCGTTGATGACTTTTCTAGATTTACTTGGGTATTTTCCTTAAGTAATAAAAATGATGCTTTTGAAAACTTCACAATATTTGTTAAGAAAGTACAAAATCTCATTGGAACCACCATTGTCACTATTCGTAGTGATCATGGAGGGGAATTTGAGAATGAGTATTTCTCAAATTTTTGTGATGAAGTTGGTATTACTCACATCTTTTCTTTCCCTCGTGCACCCCCTTAAAATGGTGTTGTTAAGAGGAAGAATAGGACGCTAGTGGAATGTGCTCGCACTATGCTTGATGATAGCCAACTTGGCCATCAATTTTGGGTGGAAGCGGTACATACCGCTTGCTATGTGTTTAATAGAATACTTTTGAGGCCCGGCACCAAACAAACGTGTTATGAATTGTTGTTTGGTAGATTGCCTCAAGTTAAACATTTTCGATTTTTTGGCGCAAAATGTTTTATTAAAAACACGTATGGTAGTTTGGATAAATTTGATCCAAGATCCAATGAGGGGATATTTGTTGGATATTACTCCCGTAGCAAAGCCTACCGGATATACAACAAACGAACCTCAACGATCGAGGAATCACTTCATGTTTCATTCAATGAAAATTTTGTCCCTACTAGAATTACTAATGATGATGACTCCATGGATGTTTTATGTGATTCTATTGGTAATTCTAAGTCTATTGATTCTATTGATACTAAACATACTGATGATACTTTTGAGAATGTTCCTAGTGATCAGGGAATTCCCAAACGGCTTCATACAGTTCGTGACCATCCCCATGAGCAAGTCATTGGCAACATACTTGATAGTGTCAAGACGAGATCTCAAGTCAACTACTTCGCTCATTGTGCCTTTGCCTCCTCAATAGAGCCAAAGAATATTAACGAAGCATGCGAAGTAGTGCTTGGATCCTAGCCATGGAGGAGGAACTCATTCAATTTGAGAGGAATGAGGTTTGGGAGCTTGTTCCATTGCCTTCGAAGAACCACACCGTTATAGGAATGAAGTGGATTTTCAAGAACAAGACCGACGAGAACCAAATCGTCGTCCGGAACAAAGCTCGGTTAGTAGCTCAAGGCTACCGGCAAGAGGAACGTATAGATTTCGAAGAATCCTTTGCTCCGGTAGCTAGATTAGAATCTATTAGGTTATTGTTATCTTTTGCATGCCATAATGATTTTAAACTCTTTCAAATGGATGTAAAAAGTGTGTTTTTAAACGGAGATGTCGTTGAGGAAGTTTATCTTTCTCAACCTCCGGGTTTTATAAATGAAAAATTTCCAAATCACGGTTTCAAACTTAAGAAAGCACTTTACGGTTTGAGACAAGCTCCTCGAGCTTGGTATGACCGCCTAAAGAACTTTCTTTTGGATTTGGGTTTTAAAATGGGTGAAGTTGATTCTACATTATTTGTTAAGTATTCGAATAATGATATTATTTTAGTTCAAATTTACGTTGATGATATCATTTTCGGTGCTACTAACTTCACTCTTTGCGAAGATTTTTCTAATGTCATGAAGGATCAATTTGAGATGAGCCACATGGGTGAGCTCAAATATTTCTTAGGTCTCCAAATTCGCCAAATGAACGATGCAATCTTCATCCACCAAACCAAGTACACGGTGGAGTTGCTAAAGCGATTTGGAATGGAGAATGCCTCGGGCAAGAAGACTCCAATGAGCACTACTACACATCTTGATAAAGACTCGGGCGGCAAGGATGTAGACATTCGTCTATATCGATATATGATAGGTAGCTTATTATATCTTACTACTAGTAGGCCCGATATTATGTTTTCTGTATGTGTATGTGGTCGTTATCAGTCTCAACCTAAGGAATCTCACTTAGTAGCAGTAAAACGTATTTTCCGTTATTTAAGTTACACCCTCGACTACGTATTATATTATCCAAAGTCTAGCACATATGAGTTAATCTCATATAGTGACACAGATTATGCGGGATGTAAATCCGACAGGAAAAGTACTAGTGGCACATGCCATTTTATAGGAAATTCTCTTATCTCTTGGTTTTCCAAGAAGCAGAATTCTGTATCACTTTCAACCACCGAGGCAGAATATATTGCTGCCGGTGCTGCGTGTGCTCAGGTTCTTTGGATGAGACACACTCTTAAAGACTTTGGTATAAACTGTGATACTTGTCCTATCATGGTGGACAACCAAAGTGCAATATGCCTCTCTAAGAATCATGTACACCATTCCCGTTCTAAACACATAGATGTCCGTCACCATTTCCTTGATGATCATGTTGCTAAAAAGGACATCATTTTAGTGTACGTTGAAACCCAGAAGCAAATCGTCGATATTTTCACGAAACCACTCAAGGAAGACTCCTTTGTGCGGTTACGTCGAGATTTGGGGATTATGGGTGAATCCGAGATTTAGGATTCATATTTTTCAATAATCTTGCATGATAATATTTTCGTTATATTTGCTCATGTTAGATGTGTTGAGATTTTCTGGATTTTTGGTTGAATTTTCGGAATTTATGCTCGAATTATTCATGAACGTCATATTTAAGATTTTCGATATTTTATGGGGTAGTATAATGATGTATGAGAGTATTTCGATGTTTCGTCCAAGTGCGATTAGGAGAGAACTCAAAATTTCTAAATTTCAAATTTTTGGACTCTCTTAGTCGGTCCAAGTTCATTGGCCGACCGACTAGATTGCGTTCTAGGCGGTCAGTGAATGAACTCAGACCGACTAACGCATGCCCTACTTTTGGCTTCAGTTACTGTTTGCACTTAGTCAGTTCATGTTCATTGGCCGACCGACTAGATTGCAATCTAGTCGGTCAGCACTTGAACTGTGACCGACTAAATGCGTCAGGGGCTGTTGCGTCTTTTGGTCTCCTAGTCGATTTAATCTCTTCCGCATCGATTAGATCTCTTTCTAATCGGTGCAAATTCCTTCAACCCCCGAAAACCCTTCGTCTCCCTCAGTCTCCTCCGTTGTTTGCCGCGATTTCCGGCCATCTCCGGCCGTCGATCTCCCTCTCTCCTCCACCTAGGGTATCACTCTCACCTTCTCTCTGTGTTTTAGGGTTTCATTCTAGGTTTATCTTCGATTTACGTTGTTGATTAGGGTTTGTCCTAGTTGTTTTCCGACCTAGCTTTCGATTTCTAGTTCGATTGAGCATTGTCTCGTCTCGATCATGGCGAAGACTCGTATTCCCATCCGTCCATCTAGTCTGTCTCCCATGACCGTAGAGTCGCCTTCTACCGACCCTCCTCAACCCAAACGCCGAGCCAAAACGACCCATCCGTCTTCCTCTTCGCCTCCTCTTAAGAAGAAGAGGACGGCGACTGCGAAGCCTAGAGCCCAATCTCAGCCCAAACCCAAGCCTAAGAAGCAGACTGTGTCTCCAGCCTCATTTTGTGTACCCACTCCTCCCGCTTCTGACTCTGACGACGAGTATATTCCTGAGTCTGAGCCTACCGCTAGGGCTCCTACTCCTCCACCGCTATCTAGCACTCATCCGTCTTAGGGGAAGGCTCCCATGCCTTTGGTCGGTGTCGATATATAGTTGTGTCGCGATGACCCGATGTGTCTCGCAGCATATAATCGTATCGAGCACTGTCCACTGATATTGGAGCACTTCGTTCAGTTCTCCGATTTTTCACATCTCGCCGATCTTCTTTCCTACATCGGCCTACTTGACAATCTTCGCCATGACCCCAAGGCGAATCCTCCCCCGTACCCCCGTCTCGTCAAATTATTCTACGCAAATCGTGTTCGGGGTCAGTATGACGACACCCACTCCATTGAGTCCACTGTCTTGGGGACACCTATTGTCCTCACTGCAGAGATTTTAGGGGAGTTGATAGGTGTCTCATTCTCTGGCCTGCTTCCTGCCGATATCTCCGTGGATAATATCCACGATCTTAACCAGACCATACTTGCCGAGATGTTTCATGTCATCCCTCCCGCCATGATTGGCGTGCCCTCAAAATCTTTTAAGTCGAATGCTTGGGTCTTGAATCTTATCTTGAAGTCGTGCCTCCTTCCGAAGTACGGCTCATCTAGCTTGCCCTCTCAGCCGTTCCTCAAGCTGATCTACGCTCTTTTCATAGGGAGCAAGATCAATTGGGATCGTATCATCCTAGATAAGATGAAATATTTTGAATGTATCCGAAAGTCCACCAAATCCGGTCACATCCCATATCCTTGCCTTTTGACCCTTGTATTTCATCACTTCGTGGTCCCTCTCCCTTCCGATGACTAGCGTCCGTTGGGTCCTCCTCTGAATGCGACGGCCTTCAAGAAGTCTCTTGCGGCGCTTCGTCACGTTCAGAGGACTGATCACTCCATATTTTACACTCTTTTTCTGCATATTTGCATGCCACTTTGATCGCTCATATCACGGTTTTCACGATTATTCGACAATATTGCGATGCTTTTCACGATTTCTTGTTTTTTTCGTATTTCAGGAGATATGGAGTGATTCGGAGTGATTTTGAGATCAAGAGGATTTGCACCCACTCCGGAGTGTCACCCAAGGCTCTTTTGAGGGCTATTCGACGATGGAAGACAATTGGAAGAAGAAGGAACTTCACAGGAGCGACAAGGAAGCGAAACGATGAAGATTGGGCATTTGCAGCATCTCACTCGGCCGAGTGAATCACTCACTCGGTCGAGCCAGAAGACCACTCAGCCGACCAGACCGGACACGCATCAACAGAAGGAAATCGGCGTGCACTCGGCCGAGCATGGAAATCCCCTCGCCCGAGTGGCATGGGAAAATCCACATCAAAAGAGGCCGACTTTCTGGAAATGTACAGGCGATTCAGGGTTTTCACTCGGTCGAGCATGAAAAGCACCTCGGCCGAGTGAGTAAATCCACTCGGCCGAGTCACATCCGAAGACAGACCCCCAAAAATCCCCAACTTACTGTAATTGTACATGGTTTGTCACTCGGCCGAGTGACATTTGTCACTCGACCAAGTGAGCCGCCCCGCCTGATGCGTAAACTGCGATATCTGGGCTGCGCAGGGGCATTTTTGTCACGATTTTTTGGGTGATTTTGAGGGGTATTTAAACCCAATTTTTGCCCTAGTTTACAAGAACTTTTTGATACTTTTGGCAGCCTTTTTAGAGAGCTTTTTAGATCAATAGATTTAGATTTTCTCTTGGAGATTAAAAGGTTATTTTTGTTGGATGCTATTGGGTTCTCATTGGTTTGTCTCTCTTCTTATCAAAAACCCTATTTTTGTTGATAATTTCTCTATTGCAATAAATTGTGCTGATTTTGCGATTGATTTTCTCATGAATTGCATGATGATTAGTGAGTAGTTTTATTGTCCTAGGGCAAGGGGATGAACCCTACGAACCCATTTCTAAATTGTGATGAATTTGTGAAATTCTTGCTAGAATTGATTAGGGTTAGGTTGGGATTGATTAATTACGGATAGCTAGGGATTCATATTGATTGGGATTTGCAAGAGATTGGATCCCAATTGATAGGAAGCCCTAGAAATTCGATTTAGATTTACGATTGGACTTCCCTAGAATTGGTTTGCAAGAGATTGGGCCAAAGCTAGGGTTTTTAATCGTGCTTCTATACCAATATCCGTTTGTAAGAGAATGGACGGGTAGGAACTATCTCAACCTAGGTCGTAGCTTGAGTTTGCACGAGAGTGTGCTCGAGATACAGTTGAACGATGATGTCATTCTTCACGCTAGCGGCTTAGGTTAGGGTTTGCAAGAGATTGGGCCCTACCCTAGATTCGCTATAGACCGGCAATAGCGAGAGAGCATGAGCTTGGTTCTACATTTAGTTGCGACTAGTTCACCTAAATTCAAGTCTAGCAATGATGTAACCTATGAATCACAACGATGAGATACGGTCCGTAGCGGGGATTCCCTATCCCTAGGCGCTTTATTTCATTGATATTTCTATCGACATTCGAACGATTGTGACAATTTTACCCCAAATTATTCTTGACCATTTTGATAGCTAGGTGATTGGAAAGAGACACTGTCATTGTTCCTCCCTGAGTTCGATACCCGCTCTCCACTATGCCGTGAGCTTGCGGTAAGACTACGAGTCGCTCGTCCCAGGTGCGTGTGCATACCAGGGCATCGATCAAGGACTACCCCTTCTTCCACCGAGGGTACCTCTTCAGTTGCTCCTCCACCTCCTGCTCCTACTCTCGCTGAGTTTTCAGTTACTCTGAGACGTGTGGAGTCTCGTGTTTCTCGTTCTGAGGAGATGCTGGCTCGCATCTGCTCTCACTTGGGCATTGAGATTCCTCCTTCAGTTTCTGACGAGGAGAAAATGGATGATGCTGATCTCCAGGAGCTTGTTGGATCTCCTGTCCATGCCCCTGAGGGTACGTCTGCTGCTGCTACATCTGCTGGTGCTCCCGAGAGCACACCTGCTGCCACCATTCCTTCGGTGGATACTTCTGTTGTTGCTCCGAGACCACTCCTGTCGCCCCTGAGATCTCCACTCCAGTCGTTCCCGAGACCACCACCCCTTCTGCAGAGCCTGATGCTGCTGCTGACCCTGCCTCCACCTCCTGAGCTTGCGTTGGAGGACTCTCCCATGTGCACTTTGGATGATATATTTAGTCGTGAGAGAGTGGGGTAGGATAGTTGGTGGTTATGGATTTTTGACATTTTTAGATGTTATGATGATACACTTTTTGATGTATGTTCATTTTGATGTCTGTGAGACATATGTTGTATGTGTGCACCGATCTTTCGATCGTGTTTTTGTATATTGGCGGATGTATACATTTTGGTGTACCATGTTATATATATATATATATATATATTGAAAGATAAGTTAGAGATTATATTGAGTAATATACAAAATTACAACAGGGGGGAATCGTATAGTTGGTGTTAATAGGGAGAGGAGAGGACACAGGCGTCGTCACTCGCCACTATCAATTCCAACCTATACTCGTCCGCCACCACCAAATCATCACACCAAACAAGATGCAAAATTTAAAGTAAAATTACAGATCACCCATCACCCATTGTCAAGGATATCCCAGTTTTTGTACGCTTCAACAGCATCCTCCTCATCCACCTCCTCATCTCGTAGGGTAATTCTAATGTCTGCAGATATCTCCTCAAATAGCGCTATTTTAGTCTTCTCCGCATTCTCGAACACGCGCCTATTGCGCTCTTTCCACAAGTGCCATACAATTGCCGAGAGGACAGTTTTTGCTAGTCGGCCAAGAGCTCTTTTTTTCCCAAATTTCCCCAATATCAGCTCGCCTACTTCCAGCAAGCCGTGGCTTTGCAAGACCCCCACTTCCATTCTCAACATAGCTCGGCTAAGTAGATATTTGGTATATGAGCAGGTGAAAAATAGATGTTCATGAGTCTCCGGCCTTCCCTCCCTACACAGCACGCAATCAATTGATGTTTGAGGGCTCCACATTGCAATCCGGTCTTTTGTGAGTAATTTTCTTTTAAATGCACGCAGGAGGGCAATGGACATTTTTGGCACATGTTTGCTGAACCATATTAAGTTGAAAAACTTGAAAGGAGTTGATTTGGTACGGACTGATTGCCATACATCCGAGAATTTGAATTTTGTTCCAAGCTTCCATCCCCAATAATCTTCCACTGTGCTAAGCTTCACATTTTGAAGAAGCGGCTTGATAGCTTGTAAAACCGCACCCTCCTTCCAAGAAGAGCCATCCCAATACTCACTAACTCGCTTCCCAATTTCCCCATCCGGAACAGGAAATAATTTGTTAAGGGGGCCACACGGTAACCAATTGTCATGCCAGAATAGAGTTTCTTTACCATCGCCCACTTTCCTCTCAATAATCTTCTGTGACTCATCCCTGCATTTTAGCAGGAACTTCCATGTTCCCGATTGCAATGCATTCCCTTTTGTTTCATAAAAAGAGTTTATTTCTTTGTACCTGCTCCTCATGTGCTTTGCCCATAAACTTTCGCCCGTAAGCATTCTCCATGTTAACTTTACCCCAGACACAATATTCAAATCCTTTAGGGGCCTTAGGCAAACGCCTCCCTCATTTTTAGGTTTGCAGCATTCATTCCAGGCCCATGTTTTAGAGCTCCCCCAAATAAACCTTCTACACATAGATGTCAAAGTACGCAGCACAGTAGAGGGAATACTATTGACGTGCGTCTATATTTCATATATTCACGCACGTTTTCTTTTGTGTTTCTCCGTGTTTTTCCGCCGTCTCTTATTCGTTTTCGTATGTTTTCCCGTTTTCTTTCACTTTTCTTTGTTTGTCCATGATTGCAGGGGATTGACCACGTAGGGGACGTTTAATGATGATATCCCAAGTCCCCGGAGCAACGGGAGAAGTCACGCGTGATCCAGGGGGTCAAACGGCGAAGTATTCATCTTTCAGCCCCTCACCCGGTCGGTTGGTCATCTCCAATCGATCGGGTGATGCACGCGTGCACCAACCGGTCGCTACCGCAGCTCACAAAGAAGTCACCCGATCGGTTCACAGACCGGTTCTGCGGGCGGCTGTTCTCTGTTTTCTCGAGCAGAATTCCAACCGATCGGGTGACTCTCACCCGATCGGTTCATCTATAGCTGAAGAAGATGAGCTGAAGACACGGGCGTTCAACCGGCCGATTCACCCGACCGCTCCAAGATCCAACCGGTCGCTCAAGAACTCACCCGATCGGTTCATGTGATCGGGTGAAAACTCGCCGTTTTCTGATATTTATTTGTAACGGATCAATCGATCGGTTGACTTTTCAACCGATCGGTTGATGCGACGGCCTATATATAGAGCACCTAGGGTTCCAGAAACGAGAGTTGCTGTTTTTCTACTGTTTTATTTCCTTGTGACGGCTATAATTGTTACTCTTTTGTAAGTTTTCAGATCTTTCTCAAATTTTAGTATTATCTTTATGACTCTATCACTTCCGCATTGCAATTGTCCGATTACGATTCTAACGGTTAAATTTCATTTAGATTGCTTTTTCATGAATTTTTGTGAGTAGTTCCCAAATCTGGGATTTTGGTGGAAACCCCTTCGGGGGCTCTTCCCGATGCGTCCGTAGGGTTAGGGAATCGATAGGGAGTAGGAATCTAACGGTTACGCGGGGTGTTTCATTGTCATCGGCGGGAAAAAGACCGCCTTTGACCGTCGGGCTAAGGGGGAATAAACTTGGCGGTTGACTCCCTAGCCATAGCTCACACCCTTAGCGTAGACGTCGAATCCTAGCACGAGGGAGCGGCAGGATGAGATGTTGGGAGTTATTGTTGCGGGCTTAGTGCTCCCGGGATCGATCAGTGTTTATGGACACGGGAGTGCCCACTGATCGAATCCGGGAAGTCCGGTGTATCATCCTGGGCACCGACCGGAATATCGGGCCCATGGGACGCCGGTACCACTTTTAGAGGCAACGTCCCACCATTAGACCCTAATCCCGATCGCTATCCATACCCGTAGGCCGCGTCGGCGAGAGTCTCTCGTCGGGTTGGAAACCAAAGTCCCCGGTTTACTTTCTTTTCGTTCTTATGCTTTTATTTCCTTTCGTGACAACCATCCACCGATTCGGGCTAGCTCGCCCCTCGGGGTGATTTAGGTCCTACCTGACCCAAGCACAACCTCGCCTCCCTGAGTTCGATATTCCCGCACCCTACACTAACCGTGAAACTTGCGGTAAACGACACCGCGCCCATACCGTAAACGGGGCGCCGGTCAAGTTTATGGCGCCGTTGCCGGGGAGGCAACGTGCTTGATATTTTAGGATCTCTTGAACCCTCGTGTCTAGCTCACATCCCTACCTCGCGATAATTTTCGCATTCTCCTTTTTCTTTTTCTTTTTTGTTTTCCTTATTTTTATTTCTTATTTTATCTGTTTCTTTCCCACTTGTCGCTTCACGGGTGTTTGTTGTTTTTCATGCGCAGGAGTTCAAGGAGTCTTGACGACTTGATTCCCCTCGATCCAGAGATTAACGCCACCCTTAGGCATTTGGCCGCTGAGAAGCGAAGTGAAGAAGATGTTGCACGCAGTTTCAGGAGACATCTGGGATCACTCTCACCATATCCGCTGCTTGGCGCAGAGCTTAGCAGAATCACTGAATACTTCAAATATACTATCCCTCCTGTCTGCCGCTGTGGAATGCCAAAGATATCGAGATGCGCAGGAGTACCTTGCCATGGCAGCTCCCTTTCCCCACGGAGAAATGGCGTGTATCGACAACCATGGTCTCGAATGTAGTGAAGAAGGGTCAGCCGCAGAGTTGTGTCAGGAGAACCACCCGACCAGGTTTGGAGGCGACGCTGAACAGGAATCAATCTACCCCTTGCAGACTTCTATTGAGTGTCCCCGGTCCTTGAACGATGGAGATGCTGGAAACGGTTGTGGAGAATCATCGATGACTGAAACCTGTTTTCACCTACAAGCTTTCTTCCCGGATAATTATGGTGAGCTCAGAAGAGACCCGGTGCATCTCTCGATCGTCCCCACTGTACCCTGCGAAATTTCACCGCTAGGAGCCACGGCCGAGGGGGAGATTCCGGATTCTGGCTTCAGTGAAATCCACGAAGAACTCTGTTCCCTTGAGGATGCTCAGCTTGAAAAGTATGCGTCAGGGCCCCAAGAAGTTGAGATGAAAGAATTACCGCCGGGACTTAAAATATGAATATTTGGGAGCAGGGTCGACCCTTCCGGTTATAATTAACTCTTCACTACCTGAGGAGCAAATGACCAAACTTCTTGGAGTTCTAAAAAGGTTTAAAGGAGTTTTCGGATATGCAATTGAGGATTTAAAAGGGGTTAGCTTAGGCCTCTGCTCACATAGAATTCTACTTGAAGATGAGCAAGCCTCCTCGATTGAGCCGTAGCGGAGGTTGAATCCCATAATGATGGAAGTTGTGAAGAAAGAGATTGTAAGGCTTCTACATGCCGGTATTATATACCCTATCTCCGATAGTCGCTGGGTTAGCCCCGTACACGTTGTACCCAAGAAGGGAGGAATGACGGTGGTTCGCAATGAAAAGAACGAGCTTATACCAACGAGGACCGTTACAGGGTACAGGATGTGCATTGACTATAGGAAGCTGAATAAGGCTACAAGGAAGGATCATTACCCCCTCCCCTTTATTGACCAGATGCTCGAGAGGCTGGCGAAGCATAATTATTTCTGTTTTATGGACGGGTATTCTGGATTTCTTCAAATCCCTATTCATAATGATGACCAGGAGAAAACGACTTTCACCTGCCCGTTCGGGACGTACGCCTATAGAAGAATGCCGTTCGGGCTTTGTAACGCCCCTGCTACATTCCAGAGACTCATGTCCGCTGTCTTCTCCGACTACTCCCAAGACATCATGGAAGTTTTCATGGACGACCTCTCAGTCTACGGAACTGAATTTGACTCGTGCCTCAGTAATCTCACTAAGGTCCTGAAGAGATGTCAGGAAAAGGGACTAGTCCTAAACTGGGAGAAGTGTCACTTCATGGTCCAAGAGGGAGTTGTGCTGGGACACATCATCTCTTCGAGGGGAATCGAAGTTGATAAGGCTAAAATCGAAGTGATTGAAAAGCTTCCACCACCGCACAATCTTCGAGGAGTCCGTGGTTTCTTAGGACATGCGGGATTTTATCGCCGCTTTATAAAAGACTTCTTGAAGATTTCCAGGCCTCTGACCCAACTCCTCGTGAAGGACGCACCTTTCGTCTTCGGCGAGGAGTGTGTGGAGGCCTTCCGCACTTTGAAGCTAGCCTTGATTTCCGCACCCATAATACAACCACCAGACTGGGAACTCCCCTTTGAGCTGATGTGTGACGCAAGTGATTATGCGGTTGGTGTCGTCCTAGGGCAGAGGAAAGATAAAAACCTTCATGTCATATATTATACGAGCAAAACCCTTGATGCCGCCCAAAGAAATTATACTACAACGGAAAAGGAATTGCTCGCGGTAATCTACGCCATGGATAAGTTCCGACAATATCTTGTTGGCGCCAAGGTGATCGTACACACGGATCACGTGGCCCTTAAATATCTATTGAACAAGAAGGAAGCCAAGCCACGACTCATCAGATGGATCCTCCTCCTCCAGGAGTTTGACCTGGAAATCAGAGACAAAAAGGGGGCGGAGAATGTCGTTGCCGATCACCTGTCCCGGATGCCCACTCTCGATTTGAATGCTACACCAATCGATGATTCACTCCCTGACGAGCACCTCTTCTCTGTATCTTCCTCCTGGACCCCCTGGTACACCGACATCGCAAATTATCTGGCGTGTGCCATCGTTCCCCACAATGTGAGCTTTCAGCAGAAGAAAATTTTTTTCCATGAGGTCCGCAAATTCTATTGGGATGACCCCCACCTATACAAAACCTGCAATGATGGGGTGATACGAAGATGCATCCCTGAAACTGAAGCGACTTCCATCATTTCCCACTGCCACGGACAGCAATGTGGAGGGCACGCGAGCACCTACATGACCACCGCAAAAATCCTCCAAAGCGGATTTTACTGGCCTACGCTCTTCAAGGACACACATGTTTATGTACAAGCCTGCGATAGATGCCAAAGAGCCGGGAATATCTCCAAAAGAAATGAGATGCCTCAACACTACATCCTAGAGATAGAAATCTTCGATGTGTGGGGAGTGGACTTCATGGGGCCGTTCCCTTCTTCCTCGGGGAACCAGTACATCTTGGTGGCCGTAGACTACGTGTCGAAATGGGTTGAAGCGGTGGCCAGTCCAACCAATGACTCTAAAGTGGTGGCCAAGTTCTTTAAAAGCAACATCTTCCCGCGGTTCGGTGTGCCTCGTGTCCTGACCAGTGACGGAGGAAGCCACTTTATAGAAAAGAAATTTGAGGCCCTCTTAAGAAAATACGGGGTACAACATCGGGTGGGGCGTGCCTACCACCCGCAGACCAGCGGTTAGGCGGAAGTCTCTAACCGGGAGATTAAAAGCATACTAGAAAAGACTGTGGCCAACTCCAGGAAGGACTGGTCATCAAAGCTCCCTGACGCGCTTTGGGCCTACAGGACGGCATTTAAAAATCCCATCGGCACAACTCCCTACCGGCTCGTCTATGGGAAAGCTTGCCATCTTCCTGTGGAATTGGAACATAAGGCATATTGGGCGGTTAAGAATCTGAATTTCGACACCAAGAAGGTAGGAGTGCACCGGCAGCTACAACTCAACGAACTCGACGAAATCCGGCTCAATGCCTATGAGAACGCCAAGATCTACAAGGAGAAACTGAAGCGGTGGCACGATAAGCGAATCTTAAGGAGGGAATTCAAAGAAGGGGACTTAGTTCTCCTGTTCAACTCACGGCTGAAGCTCTTTCCTGGGAAACTCAAGTCAAGATGGTCGGGACCGTTCCGCGTCACCAAGGTTTTCCCGCACGGGGCTATCGAGATAATGGGAAGGGATGAGCCGTTTAAAGTAAACGGGCAGCGTCTGAAACACTACGCAGTAGGAGAACCAGAATTCTCTCCGGTCGGACCCCCCACGAGCGACAACTCTTTCTCCAACCCTCCGGATCCAACTTGACCACCGCTGCGGGCGTCGAGCCAGTGACGTTAAACAAGTGCGCTTCAAGGGAGGCAACCCATGTTCTGAACTTTTTTCCCACTTTTTAGCGTTATTTTTTTACTTTATTTTATCTATTTTTATAAATAAAATCAGCCGCGAGATCATCCGTTCGGGGATTTAAGCAATTTTCTTGGTTTTTGCAGGAAACAAGCCCCAACCGATCGGGTGATAACTCACCCGATCGGTTGGGATGTATCAGATACATGCCGCGATCTGTCCCCGATTGAACCGATCGGTTGAGTAATGAAGAGACCGGGTGGAAGACCGGGTGAGCTGGGGAGAACTCTCGGAAATTTTTGGGGAAATATCAACCGATTGGTTGAGTTCGAGCACGATCGGTTGAAGCGACCGGGCGGGCAGCTCTCAATTCTCGGGAAAAACTTGGTAAGCGGCCAACCGATCGGTTGACTTACCACCCGACCGGTTCACCTGTAGCTGTTGACCGACTAGAACTTTCGAATTTTGGCTACCCGATCGGGTGGGTTTCCACCCGATTGGTTCATTTTCGACCCTATAAATAGGCCTTGGCACACGGCGACCGCCACCCGACCTCAGAAAACCCCCTTCACGTGATTTCACACTCTCCAGCTGTAGAATCGATTTTCTCGACCCTACATACTGTGCCTAAACCCTCATCCCCACTCACTCCCATACTTCCCCACCTCCGCCACCTCGCCATCGAGGACATTCCATCATCAAAACCCCCAAACCCTAACCCTAGCCCCAAAATTCTCAAAATTCTGTTCTTGTCGGATCAGCGGGCTGCGGCTTCCCGAGTTGTTCCCTCCTGCTACGCGAGACCCCCAGGCGCTTGATCTTGCTACATCGATGGGTAACATTCTTCCACTCTGCACATCTTCAACTTTACCTGTAATATCGTAAATTGGTGTGATAACTGTTTCACTTGCCCTTTATTCATCTCAAGTTCGCCACCCACATAGCAGCCATGTCTAAGAAAGGGAAGGACATTGCATCATCTTCGCACCGTGATCCGATCCACGGCCCCTTTTCCCCCTCTTTCCTTGGCATTAACCCTTCTACGGAAGAGCAGTCTGACCGGTTGCGAGCACTGCTTCATCGTCCGATGAGACCTACACTCTTCGCCGATCGCCCCACGCTCGAAACTCTAGGGCTTTCGAACGGCGTCGGCAGAATTTTCAACTGTATCGGGTGCCATACCCTCTCTCACATCCATGCTCACACACACAGAAATCTCACGCTTGAATTCCTCAGTTCCATCGAGTTGTGTGATGGAGGTTTCTCCTTCCGAGCTTTCAATTGTGACTTTTCTCTGGGTTTCATCGAGCTGAACAATATCCTTAATCTACGTCACCCCGATCTTAACACTGAACATTCCACCCACGATCGAACTGACATTTACTCTCGATTTCGGGCTGATGGTGTTTGGCAACGATTTACACGGCACACTACCTTTCCACCTGAGGCTCCTGCCTCTTACATTATCCACCCGTGTTACCGCCTCGCCCATTGCATCCTCGCCAACACTGTTTTCGCTCGCGTGGATGTGTCCACTGTATCTAGGGACGAGCTCTTATTTCTCTATGCCATGTCCGATGAGAGAATCCTCGGGCACGTCCCTATGCCCATAAACACCGCTCATTGGATCATCCACGAAATTTTCACTGTTAGCCACGCCACTTCTGGTTCCATCTGTTGTGGTGGAATGGTCACTCTTATTGTCAGCTGTGTTTTGAGGGTATCCCCCGACCTCCCTATTCTACCTGGCCGTAGCCGTATTGATCGCGATTACTTGATCGACATCAATTTGCTCACTCCCTTCGGTGAAGACCGTACTGTCTACCTCTACAGCCCCGCCTGCGAGCATTTCACAATCCTGCCACCTTTGGCCCCTTTGCGGGTACCATATACCCCGTCTCACCTTCCTTGGGAGTTTTACCCCGATCCTTGGTATTATCCACTAGTGCATCTACCACCCTTGGATCCTCCCGATTGGCACCCAATTGTCGGCCCACCTAGTACGGTTTTCTTCCACCACAGCCCTCCGGTGCACATCGATCCTCCCGTGCTCCAGCCTGTCGCCCCTCCTTCACCCATAGGCACACCCTCCTCTTCCCCTGAGGATTCTTTCATTCACTATTCCACTCCCTCCTCCCCCTCCCCCTACCATTCCAGTACCAGCGAATCAGACTGATTACCCCTTGCATATATCTGGAGTTCATTGATCATATCATTTCGCTAGCACTTTCTGGTCTATCTTGGGGGACGTCTGTTTTGGTGCGCTGTCGTGTTTTGTCTGTTTTTCTCATTTTTGTGTGTGTGCTTGCTTTTCACTTTTTGAGTGTCGTGTCACGTGATTTTATTTTATTTTTATTTTCGTATTGTTTGATTTTGATTTTGTCCTTTCTTTCTTTTTTCAGTTTCATCTGTGTGGTTTCCTCGTTTTCATTTCTTTTCGTGTCTGTGCGTATTTCCCCCCCATTTTCATTGCCCTCCCGTACTCACTCATATTGCATTGAGGGCAATGCAAACTTCAGCTTGGGGGAGTCGCACTTCGTGCGTCATTTGTGTTGTCTTTCTACGTTATTTTAGTCGTTTTCCATCGTGTTTTTCCTTTTTTTTTCTTTTTCCTTCTTTCTTTAGCTCTTTCTCCTAGAAATGAATCCTATGATGAATCTCCACAAAGTCACACACACACCTAGCACTGCACCGACAATCGCACTCACTAACCCTAGGATTTCGAGTCCTCTTGCATTTCACGCATCGTGGGTCCACTTAGCTTTTTGTGAGTCGTGTGTCGTGACTAGCATTTGGTGTGCTTCTGCTTTGTGATTTTACTTTATATACCTGTCCAGGAATGACCCCTAGATTATCATGCTTCGATATTGAATATGCGGTATTTTCTTCTAATGTCTGCTTCTATATGCATGCTATATATATATCGTATACTTCATTTCGCATGCGTCGGGATTCCACAACTAAGGACTAGGATAACCCATTTAGCCTGAGCTCTATTTAGCAAGAATAGTCGCCTTTGCCCGAGTGTTTAGATTTCGACTTCTTTTTTTTGTTTTACTTGGTGCAAATCCCCTCGTTGTGTACCGTTCTCCCACTTGGGAGAGTACACAAGTTTATAGCCAAAAACCCAAAAATCCAAAAAAATGGGAGAAAAGAAATGAAAAACCCAAAAAGAAAAGAAAAGAAAAAGATTGTATAGCCAAAAAGCCAAAAAATATGCAAATACCCAAAACCCAAAAAAATTCCCGTGTAAATATTTTCCTACTTGCCGAGAATAAAGGGAAGGTGAGAATTTGCGGCGAGAATTTGCACCGAGTGTTCTTCTCCACATCATCTCAACCTCCGTCGTTATCGAAAACGCTTGGCTTAGGAGCTATTTAGCTTGTATCTAAGCTATAGTGGCGTGATTTTCTTGACCCTAGTTGTGGAGTCCCCGATGCATGATACGCTTCTTTTCCCACTCTTCTCATGCATGCTTGAACTTATATTCGCCGCTTAATTCAATTCGGATCGATATTTTGGGTCATTTCTTGGATTTTTGTATATCGAGCCTCATTGCACATCGTAGAAAGCTTCACCATTTGCTAGCACACGACCATGCTCACTCGCGCTTCACTGCGTGGAGCCACGACACTTATTTGGACTCGCTTTCCTAGGTTTAGTGGTGTGATTTGGCGTTTGCTTGCTTGGTGTGTCGTTTTTTATTTTGATGGCTCTGATGGACGATCTAGGGCTTAGAGTTTTCTTTTTCTTTCTTCCTCTCTATTTTCCCCTTCCGAGCTCCTACTCTCACTCGTCTTCCTCGAGGACGAGGAAGAGTTCAGCTTGGGGGATTTTGACGTGCGTCTATATTTCATATATTCACGCACGTTTTCTTTTGTGTTTCTCCGTGTTTTTTCGCCGTCTCTTATTCGTTTTCGTATGTTTTCCCGTTTTCTTTCACTTTTCTTTGTTTGTCCATGATTGCAGGGGATTGACCACGTAGGGGACGTTTAATGATGATATCCCAAGTCCCCGGAGCAACGGGAGAAGTCACGCGTGATCCAGGGGGTCAAACGGCAAAGTATTCATCTTTCAGCCCCTCACCCGGTCGGTTGGTCATCTCCAATCGATCGGGTGATGCACGCGTGCACCAACCGGTCGCTACCGAAGCTCACAAAGAAGTCACCCGACCGGTTCACAGACCGTTCTGCGGGCGGCTGTTCTCTGTTTTCTCGAGCAGAATTCCAACCGATCGGGTGACTCTCACCCGATCGGTTCATCTGTAGCTGAAGAAGATGAGCTGAAGACACGGGCGTTCAACCGGCCGATTCACCCGACCGCTCCAAGATCCAACCGGTCGCTCAAGAACTCACCCGATCGGTTCATGTGATCGGGTGAAAACTCGCCGTTTTCTGATATTTATTTGTAACGGATCAACCGATCGGGTGACTTGTCAACCGATCGATTGATGCGACGGCCTATATATAGAGCCCCTAGGGTTCCAGAAACGAGAGTTGTTGTTTTTCTACTGTTTTATTTCCTTGTGACGGCTGTAATTGTTACTCTTTTGTATGTTTTCAGATCTTTCTCAAATTTTAGTATTATCTTTATGACTCTATCACTTCCGCATTGCAATTGTCCGATTACGATTCTAACGGTTAAATTTCATTTAGATTGCTTTTTCATGAATTTTTGTGAGTAGTTCCCAAATCTGGGATTTTGGTGGAAACCCCTTCGGGGGCTCTTCCCGATGCGTCCGTAGGGTTAGGGAATCGATAGGGAGTAGGAATCTAACGGTTACGCGGGGTGTTTCATTGTCATCGGCGGGAAAAAGACTGCCTTTGACCGTCGGCCAAGGGTGAATAAACTTGGCGGTTGACTCCCTAGCCATAGCTCACACCCTTAGCGTAGACGTCGAATCCTAGCACGCGGGAGCGGCAGGATGAGACGTTGGGAGTTATCGTTGCGGGCTTAGTGCTCCCGGGATCGATCAGTGTTTATGGACACGGGAGTGCCCACTGATCGAATCCGGGAAGTCCGGTGTATCATCCTGGGCA
This sequence comes from Scilla litardierei, assembly GCA_030789695.1. Lineage (NCBI taxonomy): Eukaryota > Viridiplantae > Streptophyta > Magnoliopsida > Asparagales > Asparagaceae > Scilla > Scilla litardierei. The sequence continues at coordinate 169,728,261 of CM061134.1, read as the reverse complement.
CCGACCGGAATATCGGGCCCATGGGACGCCGGTACCACTTTTAGAGGCAACGTCCCACCATTAGACCCTAATCCCGATCGCTATCCATACCCGTAGGCCGCGTCGGCGAGAGTCTCTCGTCGGGTTGGAAACCAAAGTCCCCGGTTTACTTTCTTTTCGTTCTTACGCTTTTATTTCCTTTCGTGACAACCATCCACCGAGTCGGGCTAGCTCGCCCCTCGGGGTGATTTAGGTCCTACCTGACCCAAGCATAACCTCGCCTCCCTGAGTTCGATATTCCCGCACCCTACACTAACCGTGAAACTTGCGGTAAACGACACCACGCCCATACCGTAAACCTGAGACCTCTGTTCCCTGCAAAAAAACCCTACTGGGGAGCCATTTACCATCACTGAGAACGTCGCCGTTGAAATACACTCCTTGATCCAAGTAAAAAAGGAAGAGATATGGGGACAAAGGGTCTCCCTGCCAGATTTCATCACTCACAGCACCTCTTTGTTGGCACTCCCCCTTTACTGGATCTGGGCATCTCCAATTACTGATTTGTCCACACTTCCAAGCTCTGCGCTGGAGCACTGCCCAGGCTCAAATTGGACGGCTTTATTCGTTGTAGGCAAGACTTACGCTTGCGTATGTGGCACGGTAGTCTACGAACTTCACCTTCGGATTCGCCACGACGGATCGAGTCTTCTCACAAACGGAGTAAGGCTACTAATCCACAATCTAAATCTCTACTTTAGATTAAGAACTTGGATAAGAGGGAGAGAAAGGATTTCTGCAGAGCTTCGCTAGGATGAAGATGCATGCATGAATTTCATGCAAAAGATGTAAGAAATGGCTTACCCTTGGGTCTTATTTATAGCCCCCAAGGTAGTTATTTTAGGGTAAGTTGTTCCTTTGGAACAACTTAATTAAGGAGTACCATGATACATGGCACATTATAAGCTTAAGTTGTACCATATGCATGGTACAACATAAGCTTAAGATATTCCCCCTTTATTAGCCATATGTCGCATGCACTTATGCATATATAATGCGACTTTCCCACTCATCCAGAGATCCTCTCCGCAAGGGAACAGATTCCCTTTGCACACGACTTCGTGTACGCGACGTTCGAGGTCCGTATTCCCTCGTACATCCCCCACAAGGGTGTACAAACGTCTTCCATATCCAACATCTCCCACTCACACTTGAGGGGATTGTAAGAGAACGTCTTTCTCTTAGTTCTTTCATCTATCATACCGAGAAATAGACCGTGCGACCGTCATGCGCGTAGAGTCTGTTGTTGTGCACTTGTTAGAGATACACAACGACCTCGAAGGTGCAAAGTTGAGTAGTTCAACGCATGCTTTACCCTAGATTATTTCTTCACATTTCTTATACTTTATATTCAACAATTGAATCCCATCTGGATCACAATTGGCTGGCCAGCTTTGAATCATTAAAGTCCAAATGCGAATATGAAATCAATCTTCCTCTTCTTGCGAACCTTCTGATCTTGACTTGATTCGCTTTTCTAACGTGCCCCGCCGAGCCGAATTATCATAGCCCATAAGTAACACGCTAAGATAGCGATCATCTCGTCAAATCTAAAGGAACCAATTGGAGTCCTTGAGGGTAAGAGTTAAGACCCGTATGGCCTTTGAGTCTCACATAATAGCAAACACTATTGCTACTAACTCAGTGGTCGAAATGCATACGTGGTATGAACACGTATTACAACATCACTCCTTTCCCAGGGAGAGTATGTCTTAATGATGTTGTACGGATGAAAAGATCAGACACCACAGTGCCTATCTTTTTTGAGTCCCCTTACTACTCGTGAAATATTCACGGACTCTCATCCTGCATAAGACAGATAGGATTTGAAAATCCTATGAGATCTCTTTCAAATATCCTTGTGATACAGATCTCAGATCTTTTGTAAGCATCCATATGATGCAGATCTTTCATTCGACTATCTTGTTTAAGTCATGACTCTAAATCATTCGTCCAATGATTTTGACTTTAAACTAGTCTCATATCTATCTTATCCATCTGATAAGATAAGGCGGTTGCTCATGTGAGAGAGCCAACCTTTATCTGTCCGACATACACACAATTCAGCTGAGATTACAAAAATGTACACAAACATTTCTTAAGAAATTCATGTGCAATGTTTGAAAAAAGAACTTATTCTTTTATTAAATTTGATATTTCTTAGATATGGGAATATATATTGGTACAACTCAGCTCATACGCAATCCTTGGGATGATAAGTGTTTATAAAACACATTTCTGGGGATCGCTTTCGTAAGCTGATCCTCTATCATCTCATGCGTAGATATGTACCTTATGTCTACCTTATTGGTTTTATCATAGTCTTTTGCAAATCTGCAGTTCCTTTAAGATACTGCATTATCCTCTTAACCGCTTTCCAGTGTTCTTGCCCTGGGTTGGATTGGTAACAGCTTACCATTTCCAACGGCAAAACAGATGTCCGGTCTCGTACACACCATAGCGTACATAAGACTATCAATTGCACTGGAATATGGAACTTTTTTCATAATTTCCTTTTCCTTTTGGTTCTTTGGACACGATTCCAGATATAAATTATCGCATATGTTTATATGAATATCAATGGACTTGCAGTCCTGCATATTAAATCGTTCTAGAACCTTCTTTATATAAGTCTCCTGTGAAAGAGAAAGAAGTTTCTTCGAACGATTCCTTGAAATCTTAACTCCAAGGATATATGCGGCTTTTCCTATGCCTTTCATCTCAAATACTGATGAAAGCCAAGCCTTGATACTCATCACAAAGCCCTTGTCATTTCTGGCTATTAACATGTCATCTACATATAGAGACATGATAATATACTTGCTTTTAATCCTTTTGATATATACTCAGTTATCTTCTTGAGATCGTATATACAATTGCCTCGAGGATTATTTAAGACCATATATGAACTTACGAAGTTTACAAACCTTATGTTCGTTTCCTTCTTTTACAAACCATGTTGGTTGTTCCATATAGATCTCCTCGTCCAATTCTCCATTGAGAAAGGCAGTCTTTACATCCATCTGATGTAATTCGAGGTATAAGCAAGCTACCATTGCCAGAATCATGTGAATCAAGGTAAAACGCACAACAGGTGAGAAGGTCTCTTCGTAGTCTATCCCTTCCTGTTGCGTAAAACCTTTCGCGACAAGGCGAGCTTTATATCTGTCATTAGAGCCATCAGCCTTATGCTTGATCTTGAGAACCCATTTGTTCCCAATTGCTCTATGTCCTCTGGGTAAGTTAACTAAGTCCCAGACTTGGTTAACTTTCATGGATTTCAATTCCTCCTTCATCGCTTCCATCCATTTGTCTTTTGCAGGGCATGATACAGCCTGTTTGAAAGTAGCAGGCTCGTCATCATCTTGTAGTAAAGTCATAACGGTTTACGGAAATTCATCCTCAAATCTTAGAGGAGCCAACCTTGTACGACTACTACGTTGTATTTGAGATTTCTTCAAGTCCTTGTTGACTCGAATTTAGATCAATTCTAATATCACTCCCACTTGGAATGTCGTTAGAATTGCTCCCACTTGGATCATTATTCCCGTATGGAATAGGATAATCGTCATTCGTATAATCCATTGGTGAAGGTTGAAACGTATTTTCGTTTTCACCAAGAATTCTCCCACTCGAATGAGGTAATCCTTCTTGATCATAAATCTCAAATAAAGATAAGTCCTGACTTATCTCGCCCTGTCTTGGAAACTCGTTTTCCAAGAAAGTGACATCCCTCGACTCAAACTCAATTAGCCCACCATTGTCTTCCTGACTAACAAAAGTATAACCTTTGGAGTTTTCTGCGTATCGTATAAAGATACGTTTTCTTCCCCTTGGCCCAAGTTTGCCATACTTATGGGAGGAAATATGTGCGTAGAATGCACAACCCCAAGGTTTCAAAATGTCTAAGTCAGGAGACCTTTGGTTCCACAACTCATAAGGAGTGGAGCTAACTGATTTCGAGGGTACGCGGTTCAAAATGAAAGCGGCCGTCAATAATGCATCACCCCAAAAGGTGATTGGCAAGTTAGCTTGCGCCAACATTGAACGGACCATTTTTCATTAAAGTCCTATACCTCCTTTCTGTAACACCAATTTGTTGAGGAGTATAAGGGCATAGTTACCTGATGTACTATGCCTTTTTCATCACAAAGTTCCTTTAAACTTGTTGACTGATATTCACCGCCCCTATCGGTTCGCATGACCTTAATCTTGCGATCTATTGATTCTCCACTAAACTCATATAGTTTTTAAAGCAGGTTTAGTGCTTTCACTTTGTGGGATATCAAATAGATATGACCGAATCGGGTGAAATCATCAATAAAAGTGATGAAATAGGACTTCCCGCGTCTTGTCTTGACATTCATTGGACCACATATGTCCGAATGGATTAGCTGTAATGGAACCTCGGCCCTTGTGCCGGTTCCAAACGGCTTGCGACAAGATTTCCTCACAAGGCAATGTTCGCAGGTCGACATTTCAACCTTTGAAACATTGGATAGAAGGCCACGTTTGGCAAGTCTATCTATACGCATTGGTCCAATATGACCAAGCCTTGCGTGCCAACAAATTATATTAGACTCATTAGTCAAAGAATTTGTCACAAGGAAATTTTCATTACATGAGGAAATACATTGTACTTATTACAATAAATCCTTTGAAATACAAACCCAGTACCAATAAAGGAATTATTACAAAATAGGTCCATATTACAATCATGAAGGAACCAACTATAACCAAGACCCATTAAATTGACCACAGTATTAATATTCCTTTGAATATATGGAATGAAGAGAACATCATAAAGTAGGAGAGTGTGGCCGTTGTCCAAGTCTAGCTTGCAATTCCCAACGCCTTTCTCTACAACACTTGTGTTGTTTCCTACATTGATCCACTTCATTCCTTGGGGTATCCGGTGATACTCCACGAAGGACCGTCTGTCCTTTGCTATGTGGTCGGTGGCACCTCGTCACTTCCACTCGTACACGAACGAGCATAGTGACCGAGTTTGTTGCACTTGAAGCACTTGATCCTTTTCAAGTCTTTCTTCTTGTGCCATTTCTTGTGCCCACCCTTATGTTTGGGTTTCTTGGTAGACTCAGGTTGCTTATTACGTTCATTAGTGAACTTCGAACGATTTTTCCGTTTCTTTCCCCCGTGTGAGGAACTAGCAACCATGTGCACTTCTGCACTTGGCTTGGCAGCCGCAAGCCGCTCTTCCTCTAATTCGAGGTGCTTGGAAACATCGTCGAAGGTCTTGATGCTCTCATTGTGAGTGAGATGCATCTTCATTTGGTCCCACCCATTTGGTAGGGAACGTATGACTGCTTGGATTTGTTGCTCATCCGTGAGCACATGACCTGCGTCCTTTAACTTTGAGATAAGGTTCGCCATATGTCGCAGATGTTTCCCCATGGAATGATCTGGACGTTTCTTATATGTATCGAACTTTATAGTTAAGGCGCGAAGTTTGGACACTGATGTGCCACCGAACTTCTCCTCTAGCTTGGACCATATGTCCATGGCTAGGTCATGTTCTCGGAAGATGCGCATTATGTCATAAGCCATACTGCTTAATAACGTAATGCGTGCTATCTTATTCTTCCGAGACCAAGCATCAAAAGCTTCCTTGTCTCTTCGGTGTTGGGCCGTAGTGCCCAACTCCGGTTCAATCATAACGTTCTTTAGAGTTTCGAGCACTTCTTGCTCCTCTAGAACGTATTGTATCTTAATGGACCAAAGTTTGTAATTATCACCGTTGAGTTTTTCACCTTTGTTTAACTCAGCGACGATATTCTTTGAAGCGGAAGACATTTTACTTTTAAAATGCTGCAAAAGACACAAAACCGAAGGTTCGATCAAAACATTGCATAAAAATTCTTAAAATATAACTCCCACTTGAAATGATAATAGAGTATCCCATTTGGATAGTTCTAAAAATTCAAATCCCACTTGGAATTATATTATATTTGATAAGTTACTTTCGAAAAATATTGAAGATGTTGTTCTAGAATCGAAAAGGTCTCTTTGATTCCAATCACCATCTAGAACAACTTTCAATATTCCCCCATCACTTATCAAACAATAGTACTCCCTGGCAGTGGCCAGGGCCTGGCCGGCCCTGGCAGGGGCCAGGGCCAATGCCCTGGCCTCGGCCAGGGCCTGGCCGGCCTTGGCCGGCCTCGGCCAGGGCAGAGGCCCTGGCCGAGGGGGCCAAGGCTCCTGGCCGGCCAGGGCAGAGGCCCTGGCCGGCCCTTGGCCAAGCACCGGCCAGGGCAGAGGCCCTGGCCGGGAAGAAGTTGCAATTCGAAAAATTGGTCGACCAATTTAGTGTTTTTGGTCGACCAATCCGACAGAGGGTCAGGGTCGATTGCAAACTTGCCAAATGACGCATACGGGGTAACAAAAGGCCTTGGTCAAACTCGAATGTGTCGATTAGTCCATACGGGGCTAACCACAGTGCCAACTAGTTCATACGGGACTAACGTTTTAATGAAGTTTTTTGGGCTCTACTCCTTGAAGACTAGCCATAGTGCTCTACTTCATGCGAGATTAGCCAAGTCATTGTGCTCTACTCTACGGAGATTAGCCAATGTACTTATGACGTTGTGCTCTACTCTACGGAGATTAGCCAATGTATTTTGAATTTTTTGAAAAATACGTTTTTCAAAAACGCTTTTCCGCTGCAAAGTACTATAAGAGTACTAACATTTGATAAAGTGAGGGAGAAATATTGAAAGTTACTCTAGATGGTGATTGGAAACATAGTGACCTTTCCGACTCTAGAGTAACATCTTCAATATTTTTCGAAAGTAACTTATCAAATTATGAATATCATTCCAAGTGGGAGTTGATTTTAGAACTATCCATATGGGATATTCTATTATCATTTCAAGTGGGAATTATATATGAAAAATACGTTTTCAAACTCGTTTTTTCGCTGCTAGTACTATAAGAGTACTATTGTTTGATAAGTGATGGGGGAATATTGAAAGTTTTTCTAGATGGTGATTGGAATCAAAGAGACCTTTTCGATTCTAGAACAACATCTTCAATATTTTTCGAAAGTAACTTATCAAATATAATATAATTCCAAGTGGGATTTGAATTTTTAGAACTATCCAAATGGGATACTCTATTATCATTTCAAGTGGGAGTTATATTTTAAGAATTTTTATGCAATGTTTTGATCGAACCTTAGGATTTGTGTCTTTTGCAGCATTTTAAAAGTAAAATGTCTTCCGCTTCAAAGAATATCGTCACTGAGTTAAACAAAGGTGAAAAACTCAACGGCGATAATTACAAACTTTGGTCCATTAAGATACAATACGTTCTAGAGGAGCAAGAAGTGCTCGAAACTCTAAAGAACGTTATGATTGAACCGGAGTTGGGCACTACGGCCCAACACCGAAGAGACAAGGAAGCTTTTGATGCTTGGTCTCGGAAGAATAAGATAGCACGCATTACCTTATTAAGCAGTATGGCTGATGACATAATGCGCATCTTCCGAGAACATGACCTAGCCATGGACATATGGTCCAAGCTAGAGGAGAAGTTCGGTGGCACATCGGTGTCCAAATTTCGCGCCTTAACTATAAAGTTCGATACATATAAGAAACGTCCAGATCATTCCATGGGGAAACATCTGCGACATATGGCGAACCTTATCTCAGAGTTAAAGGACGCAGGTCATGTGCTCACGGATGAGCAACAAATCCAAGCAGTCATACGTTCCCTACCAAATGGGTGGGACCAAATGAAGATGCATCTCACTCACAATGAGAGCATCAAGACCTTCGGCGATGTTTCCAAGCACCTCGAATTAGAGGAAGAGCGGCTTGCGGCTGCCAAGCCAAGTGCAGAAGTGCACATGGTTGCTAGTTCCTCACACGGGGGAAAGAAACGGAAAAATCGTTCGAAGTTCACTAATGAACGTAATAAGCAACCTGAGTCTACCAAGAAACCCAAACATAAGGGTGGGCACAAGAAATGGCACAAGAAGAAAGACTTGAAAAGGATCAAGTGCTTCAAGTGCAACAAACTCGGTCACTATGCTCGTTCGTGTACGAGTGGAAGTGACGAGGTGCCACCGACCACATAGCAAAGGACAGACGATCCTTCGTGGAGTATCACCGGATACCCCAAGGAATGAAGTGGATCAATGTAGGAAACAACACAAGTGTTGTAGAGAAAGGCGTTGGGAATTGCAAGCTAGACTTGGACAACGGCCACACTCTCCTACTTTATGATGTTCTCTTCATTCCATATATTCAAAGGAATATTAATACTGTGGTCAATTTAATGGGTCTTGGTTATAGTTGGTTCCTTCATGATTGTAATATGGACCTATTTTGTAATAATTCCTTTATTGGTACTGGGTTTGTATTTCAAAGGATTTATTGTAATAAGTACAATGTATTTCCTCATGTAATGAAAATTTCCTTGTGACAAATTCTTTGACTAATGAGTCTAATATAATTTGTTGGCACGCAAGGCTTGGTCATATTGGACCAATGCGTATAGATAGACTTGCCAAACGTGGCCTTCTATCCAATGTTTGAAAGGTTGAAATGTCGACCTGCGAACATTGCCTTGTGAGGAAATCTTGTCGCAAGCCGTTTGGAACCGGCACAAGGGCCGAGGTTCCATTACAGCTAATCCATTCGGACATATGTGGTCCAATGAATGTCAAGACAAGACGCGGGAAGTCCTATTTCATCACTTTTATTGATGATTTCACCCGATTCGGTCATATCTATTTGATATCCCACAAAGTGAAAGCACTAAACCTGCTTTAAAAACTATATGAGTTTAGTGGAGAATCAATAGATCGCAAGATTAAGGTCATGCGAACCGATAGGGGCGGTGAATATCAGTCAACAAGTTTAAAGGAACTTTGTGATGAAAAAGGCATAGTACATCAGGTAACTATGCCCTTATACTCCTCAACAAATTGGTGTTACAGAAAGGAGGTATAGGACTTTAATGAAAAATGGTCCGTTCAATGTTGGCGCAAGCTAACTTGCCAATCACCTTTTGGGGTGATGCATTATTGACGGCCGCTTTCATTTTGAACCGCGTACCCTCGAAATCAGTTAGCTCCACTCCTTATGAGTTGTGGAACCAAAGGTCTCCTGACTTAGACATTTTGAAACCTTGGGGTTGTGCATTCTACGCACATATTTCCTCCCATAAGTATGGCAAACTTGGGCCAAGGGGAAGGAAACGTATCTTTATACGATACGCAGAAAACTCCAAAGGTTATACTTTTGTTAGTCAGGAAGACAATGGTGGGCTAATTGAGTTTGAGTCGAGGGATGTCACTTTCTTGGAAAACGAGTTTCCAAGACAGGGCGAGATAAGTCAGGACTTATCTTTATTTGAGATTTATGATCAAGAAGGATTACCTCATTCGAGTGGGAGAATTCTTGGTGAAAACGAAAATACGTTTCAACCTTCACCAATGGATTATACGAATGACGATTATCCTATTCCATACGGGAATAATGATCCAAGTGGGAGCAATTCTAATGACATTCCAAGTGGGAGTGATATTAGAATTGATCTAAATTCGAGTCAACAAGGACTTGAAGAAATCTCAAATACAACGTAGTAGTCGTACAAGGTTGGCTCCTCTAAGATTTGAGGATGAATTTCCGTAAACCGTTATGACTTTACTACAAGATGATGACGAGCCTGCTACTTTCAAACAGGCTGTATCATGCCCTGCAAAAGACAAATGGATGGAAGCGATGAAGGAGGAATTGAAATCCATGAAAGTTAACCAAGTCTGGGACTTAGTTAACTTACCCAGAGGACATAGAGCAATTGGGAACAAATGGGTTCTCAAGATCAAGCATAAGGCTGATGGCTCTAATGACAGATATAAAGCTCGCCTTGTCGCGAAAGGTTTTACGCAACAGGAAGGGATAGACTACGAAGAGACCTTCTCACCTGTTGTGCGTTTTACCTTGATTCACATGATTCTGGCAATGGTAGCTTGCTTATACCTCGAATTACATCAGATGGATGTAAAGACTGCCTTTCTCAATGGAGAATTGGACGAGGAGATCTATATGGAACAACCAACATGGTTTGTAAAAGAAGGAAACGAACATAAGGTTTGTAAACTTCGTAAGTTCATATATGGTCTTAAATAATCCTCGAGGCAATTGTATATACGATCTCAAGAAGATAACTGAGTATATATCAAAAGGATTAAAAGCAAGTATATTATCATGTCTCTATATGTAGATGACATTTTAATAGCCAGAAATGACAAGGGCTTTGTGATGAGTATCAAGGCTTGGCTTTCATCAGTATTTGAGATGAAAGGCATAGGAAAAGCCGCATATATCCTTGGAGTTAAGATTTCAAGGAATCGTTCGAAGAAACTTCTTTCTCTTTCACAGGAGACTTATATAAAGAAGGTTCTAGAACGATTTAATATGCAGGACTGCAAGTCCATTGATATTCATATAAACATATGCGATAATTTATATCTGGAATCGTGTCCAAAGAACCAAAAGGAAAAGGAAATTATGGAAAAAGTTCCATATTCCAGTGCAGTTGATAGTCTTATGTACGCTATGGTGTGTACGAGACCGGACATCTGTTTTGCCGTTGGAAATGGTAAGCTGTGACCAATCCAACCCAGGGCAAGAACACTGGAAAGCGGTTAAGAGGATAATGCAGTATCTTAAAGGAACTGCAGATTTGCAAAAGACTATGATAAAACCAATAAGGTAGACATAAGGTACATATCTACGCATGAGTGATAGAGGATCAGCTTACGAAAGCGATCCCCAGAAATGTGTTTTATAAACACTTATCATCCCAAGGATTGCGTATGAGCTGAGTTGTACCAATATATATTCCCATGTCTAAGAAAGATCAAATTTAATAAAAGAATAAGTTCTTTTTTCAAACATTGCAAATGAATTTCTTAAGAAATGTTTGTGTACATTTTTGAAATCTCAGCTGAATTGTGTGTATGTCGGACAGATAAAGGTTGGCTCTCTCACATGAGCAACCGCCTTATCTTATCAGATGGATAAGATAGAGATGAGACTAGTTTAAAGTCAAAATCATTAGACGAATGATTTAGAGTAATGACTTAAACAAGATAGTCGAATGAAAGATCTGCATCATATGGATGCTTACAAAAGATCTGAGATCTGTATCACAAGGATGTTTGAAAGAGATCTCATAGGATTTTCAAATCCTATCTGTCTTATGCAGGATGAGAGTCCGTGAATATTTCACGAGTAGTAAGGGGACTCAAAAAAGATAGGCACTGTGGTGTCTGATCTTTTCATCCGTACAACATCATTAAGACATACTCTCCCTGGGAAAGGAGTGATGTTGTAATACGTGTTCATACCACGTAAGCATTTCGACCACTGAGTTAGTAGCAATAGTGTTTGCTATTATGTGAGACTCAAAGGCCATACGGGTCTTAACTCTTATCCTCAAGGACTCCAATTGGTTCCTTTAGATTTGACGAGATGATCGCTATCTTAGCGTGTTACTTATGGGCTATGATAATTCGGCTCGGCGGGGCACGTTAGAAAAGCGACTCAAGTCAAGATCAGAAGGTTCGCAAGAAGAGGAAGATTGATTTCATATTCACATTTTGGACTTTAATGATTCAAAGCTGGCCAGCCAATTGTGATCCAGATGGGATTCAATTGTTGAATATAAAGTATAAGAAATGTGAAGAAATAATCTAGGGTAAAGCATGCGTTGAACTACTCAACTTTGCACCTTCGAGGTCGTTGTGTATCTCTAACAAGTGCACAACAACAGACTCTACGCGCATGACGGTCGCACGGTCTATTTCTCGGTATGATAGATGAAAGAACTAAGAGAAAGACGTTCTCTTACAATCCCCTCAAGTGTGAGTGGGAGATGTTGGATATGGAAGACGTTTGTACACCCTTGTGGGGGATGTACGAGGGAATACGGACCTCGAACGTCGCGTACACGAAGTCGTGTGCAAAGGGAATCTGTTCCCTTGCGGAGAGGATCTCTGGATGAGTGGGAAAGTCGCATTATATATGCATAAGTGCATGCGACATATGGCTAATAAAGGGGGAATATCTTAAGCTTATGTTGTATCATGCATATGGTACAACTTAAGCTTATAATGTGCCATGTATCATGGTACACCTTAATTAAGTTGTTCCAAAGGAACAACTTACCCTAAAATAACTACCTTGGGGGCTATAAATAAGACCCATTTTTTACACCTTTTGCATGGAATTCATGCATGCAACTTCATTCTAGCGAAGCTCTGCAGAAATCCTTCCTCTCCTTTTATCCAAGTTCTTAATCTAAAAGTAGAGACTTAGATTGTGGATTTAGTAGCCTTACTCCGTTCGTGAGTAGACTCGATCCGTCGTGGCGAATCCGAAGGCGAAGTTCGTAGACTACCGTGCTGCGTACGCAAGCGTAAGTCTCAACTTCATTTATCGATCCTAACTCTGTTTTGGACAGGATCCTTCACCTTTGCCCTTTAGTTGTTGTGAAGGAATGGTTGCAGCTTCTATAGTTCCATTTTCCGAGTCCAGTTTGCTTCGCAGGGGGCATTGAGTATCAGAATGCCCGAAACAAATACAATGGGAACAGCGAGGTGGCTCTCCTTCATATTTGACTTCAATGGGAATAAAAGCACCATCATCCAGTTCCACATCCACAGCCGTTGGTAAAGCCGTCTTAGCATCCACCTCCACCAAGCATATATATATATATATATATATATATATATATATATATATATATATATATATATATATATATATATATATATATATATAGGAAAAAGGGGATCTAAGGTGCCTCCTTAGATGAAAATCTAAGGAGGCGCCCCCATTTCCACCCATCTCCTACAATTTTTTTGGAAATTTTTTTTCATGGGGTGGTTGTTCACATCATGGATGATCAACATACCAAATTCCAAGGGATTCCAATACTTTTTGAGCCACCATCTACCCCTTACAATTTCAACGGTCTAAAAACGTACTGAAAACCCACGAAGTTGCAAGGGGTAGATGGGGGCTCAAAAAGTATTGGAATCCCTTGGAATTTGGTATGTTGATCATCCATAAGGTGAACAATAAGCCCATGAAATTTTTTTCAAAAAAAATGTGTGCGATGGGGGGGAATGGGGGCGCCTCCTTAGATTGAATCTAAGGAGGCACCTTAGGATCCCTTTACCCATATATATATATATATATATATATATATATATATATATATATATATATATATATATATATATATATATATATATATATATATATGGGTAAAGTGTTCCTAGGGTGAATCCTTAGATTAAATCTAAGGAGTCGCCCCAATTTTCTCACATCTCCCATAATTGTTTTTGAAATTATTTTTCATAGCATTGTTGGTCACATCATGGATGATCAACATACCAAAAATCAAGTCATTCCAATACTTTAAAAGCCCCCATCTATCCCTTGCAACTTCAACGGTCTGAAAACGTGCTGAAAAACACATAAAGTTGCAAGGGATAGATGGGGGCTCTAAAAGTATTAGAATGACTTGATTTTTGGTATGTTGATCATCCATGAGATGAACAACATTCCCAAGAAAAAAAAATTCAAAAAAAATTGTGGGAGATGTGAGAAAATGGGGCAACTCCTTAGATTTAATCTAAGGAGTCACCCTAGGAACACTTTACCCTATATATATATATATATATATATATATATACACACACACACACACATACATACATACATACATCGTGTTGACATCTACTTCATTGTGCGCATTATATTCTTTTTGTCTCTGATGTTGACTTCGTCGCTCGATTATTACATTTGATTTAATAGAAATTAATTCTATGAAAACATAGAATTGTTTTCCATGCACTAAATTCATCAAGAATGTTGATATTGGAGAGTATGTTCCATAACTCAATACGTGAAATTGATTTGAGTTTTGATGATTTTATTTTTCGATTATCGACTATGGTCTTGTTGGCACGCTTTGATTTACTTCTTATTTTACTTTGGTGTCATTTGGACCGTGGTCGTATTCTACGACTCCCGTGCTTTTATTTGTAGCCATTATTGTTGTCGTTGATCTCCTCCCGCTCTTTTTACTAATGCCAAAGGGGGAGAGAATTAATAATGACGATGTGCTAAATGATAATTTAAAGCAATTTACCGTGAATCTAATTTGATATGTTAGATTCAGGGGGAGTTAAAATATAAAAATGGATTTAGATCCTAAATTTCGATAATTGGATTCATATTTTATACTTTCCTCGTCTGCTTAATGCGTATGTTTATTATTTAATATGGAATTAATGTGTCATCAATGCAGGGGGAGTAAGTAAATTTCATTTGAATCATTATTTTTTATTATTATTTATGTTGGTTTGTCATCACCAAAAAGGGGGAGAATGTTGAGTATTGACTCCCTGGATTTGGTTTTGATGATGAACAAACATAAATATTGTGAACTAACTCTTTGTGAGCACAGTTATGGAGATCGTCGCCAAAATTTCTATGAACATCAAAAGCGACGTCTCAAGACTTCTCAAAGCGCGTGATCATGTACTTGAAGCTTCGTTGAAGCTCAAGGACCATTATTGAAGTCAAGAAGATTTGATTGAAGCTTTTGAAGACGGTTCGTCAAGTTTTATTTATAGTCTTCTAGCTTCTTTTCGTAGAATGTTAAGCCTTGAGTAGGTCTTACGTTTTAATCTTCATAACGCTCATATCTTAGAGCTAGGATCATCTTAGAAGCCCATAGAATCTTTCCCGAAGCTTAACGCTTCATATCGCGGCTTCTTGTGCATCTTAGTTGGTTCAAGAAGAAGAACCAACCGACTAGATGGCAATCTAGTCGGTCGGCAATCCTTCTTGAACCGACTAGAATGCCTTGTTCTTTTTCAGCTCATTCACTGTTTACAGTTACTCGTTCCAAGAAGGTTCACTGATCGACTAGTTGTCAAACTAGTTTGTTTGGAATCCTTCTTAGACCGACTAGTTGTGTATTCAGTTTCACAGCCTTAGCTACTGTTTATTGTTAGTCGGTCAAAGAACAACTGTCAACCGACTAGTTGAGAAACTAGTCGGTTGGAATTTGTTCTTAAACCGACTAGTGCTCCTTGAATTCAGCCTATCAAGTTTCAACTCTTAGTCGGTCAAAGAACACTCACCGATCGACTAGTTGTCAAACTAGTCAGTTGGCAAGTCTTCTTAGACCGACTAGTTCTTTATTGTCTGAACTTTCTCGTTTGGCTGTTCTCCAGTTAGTCGGTTCAAGTTGAATCACCGACCGACTAGTTGAGAAACTAGTCGGTCAGTGATCCTTCTTTTGCCGACTAGACTGCTTCAGAATAGAGCCGAAGGAGCATTAAATGCCATGATTTTTGCTCTCTCTTTCCTCTATGCTATATATACTTTAAGGGCTTCTTGCTAAGCATTCAAGGCTGATATTTATTGCATTTTAGAGAATCAAAGAGAATCATTTATTCTCATCTTCCAAGCTTTCATTTCTCACAAGAATCTCTCCCTCACTCTTATTTCTCAAGAGAGATTCATTGATTGTGAGCCACTCAAGCCAAGAGCTTGAATCAAGGTCACCAACTCCTCCCTAGGCTTCTATTGCTGGTCAACTTCTTGGAGCTAGGGTTTGGTGACTTCTTCTTCCTCAAAATCCTCCTTGCCCTAATATTGTAAGTTTTACTCAAGGCATAGGATTTTGTTGGTAAGCATTTCTTATTTCATTTAATTTGATATTGCAAGTTTTACTCTCGGTTGTGAGAGTTGTGTGTGATCCCAGTTTGTGGTAGTCACATTTCATTTGTGTATGATTTGATCTTGTAGAGGTTTTCTACAAGTATTTCATAGTACAAATTTGAGTTAGAAGTTTCTAACTCAAGTATCCGGAGGGGATCCGGGTGTTTGGGACGTAGGATCACCGGGAACAAGTCGGGGAGACTTGGGTGGATCCGAACCCGTTATATCGTTTGTTTGTGATTGTATTTTATTGTTGTCAATATTTTCATTTCCGCATTGTTGGTTGAGTTTGCAAGATAATTAGGAATTATCTTCTTAATTATTTTAAAGTACTATTCACCCCCTCTAGTACTTGTGCAGTAGCTATCAGGGCATTACAGCTCCGCACCTTCGCCCACTAGGCCAACGCCAACATCCAGACGTTGGTCGCAACAATTCAATAACTCGTCGGTAACACGCCCATCCAGGGAGATGGGGTGGATGAGGCCCACCGTTGGGGAGGGGGTTACCAACCCATGCGGTCCGCTGTAATCACCGACCATGGGAACGGGGTGCCCAACCTGGAGCGGTGATTCACCATGCCGGGCTTCAACCCAGCACGGTCCCCCCACCACCTCGTTTCGTTAGGGAAACAGGAGGGGCTTCGAGCAATCCGAGGGCGAGTCGGTGACCACCTCATCTAGAAGACCAGGCTCGTCCAAGCACTAACAGGACGATTGTCGGGCCTTGGGGATCGGTCCCAGCGGAGCGGAAGTGCCCGTCGAGTGAAGCGGGATATGCGAGAATATCGAAGCGAGAAAGGGGATGCACACAGATTGAGCCCCGCCCAGAGTTTGGCGGGGACACAAGGGACAGCCAAGCCTGAACCTGCCCCCAATTATGACCGGACGATCATGAGATAAGCGAAGGAGAGCGGTCGGGGGGCATTAATAGCGACCGATGTCCCCTAACCCGGAGGATAACTGAGGCACGGGTGCCCTCAAGTTTCAAGGTACCGATGTTAGAGAAGTACGATGGCACGGGCGATTCGACGGACCACGTGATGGACTACGAGGGGGTCATGGCGTTCCAGGGGCCGGCGACACCCTGCTCTGCAGGGGTTTCTATTCCACCCTCCGGAAAGTGATGAGTACTTGGTACCACAGCCTGACCAACCGCTCCATTGATAGCTTCGAGGAGCTCACCCAGTTGTTCTGCAAGCAGTTCATGGCCGGGCGACAGGTATAGCCGGACTCAGAACTCTTATTCAATGTGGTGCAGGGTCCCGGAGAATCCCTGAGGCACTTCATGTGTCGCTTCAACACGGAACAACTGAACATAGAGAGCTGTCCCGAGCTGATCATGAAGACAGCCCTGAAGAAAGGATTACGGCACAGGGGTCTGAATAAATCATTACACAATGATCCTTCGAAGGACCTCACCGGGGTTATGGCGCGGGCCGAGCGCTTCATGCTAACAGAAGAGGCCTTAACCGTTGATGACGGAAGGACCAAGCGAGGATCCAAGCATGGCGAGAGTGAACGCCACGGCTTGGAGGAGCATCGGCAGGAGAAGAAGGCCAGAGGAAAGCAACGGAGGAAAGAACCACGACACTCCCAGCTGAACGTTGCCCCGTACGTTGTCCTCGCACTCGCCCAGAAGGAGGGGTGCATGAACCGGCCTCCTCTGAGGATGAAGAGAGGTGGGAGAGACGAAGAGAAATATTGCAAATATCAAAAGGACAACGGCCATGACACCGACGACTGCTGGCATCTGAAGAAAGGCATAGAGAAGCTGGTGAGTCGGGGGCACTTGAAGAAATTCGCCGACGATCCTGCTTCTGGGGAGGGGACATCTAGGCAGCCATACAAGGGGAAGAAGGTAAACATAGTCCAGGCGGCCATGCGCATCATCGACTGAGCGGACGGGACAAACAGCCGCCACCTCATCGGGGGAGGGCTATCCTGCCCTGACCTCCTCCGTTTTTTTCCTCCAAATGTACTGGTCCATGAAAAAAAAGAAGGACCTTGTTGGTACAAATGCAACCTCTTTTTTCTACATTTAGCTGAATGGCCATTTCACGACATGGTAGAGAACTCAATTTCCTCTCCCAGAGGACTGCCTTTGCTCAATATGCCGAAGGCCGGAAACGGAACCGATCGACCGTAAGGTTGGGGGCAACTCCCCCAGCAGGCCAATCCTTATACCCGTCCGAGAGTCTGGGGGCAACTCCCCTAGCAGACGGGTTCTGCGATCGGCCCTAAGACAGGGAACAACCCTCTGTGGGCCCTCCGAACCGATCGGCTATAAGGCTGGGGGCAACTCCCCCAGTAGGCCGATTCTTAAACCCGTCTGTGAGTCTGGGGGCAACTTCCTTAGCAAACGGGTTCTGCAGTCGGCCCTAAGCCGGAGAGCAACCCTCCGCAGGCCCGTCGAATCGATCAGCCGTAAGGCTGGGGGCAACTCCCCTAGCAGGCTGATCCTTAAGCCCGTCCGTGAGTCTGGGGGCAACTCCCCTAGCAGACGAGTTCTGCGGTCGGCCCTGAGCTGGAGAGCAACCCTCCGTAGGCCCACCGAATCGATCGGCCGTAAGGCGGGGGAAACTCTCCTAGTAAGCCGATCTGTAAACCCGTCTGTGAGTCTGGAGGCAACTCCCCCAGCAGACATGTTCTACGGTCGGCCTTAAGTTGGAGAGAAACACTCCACAGGCCCGCCGAATCGATCGGCCGCAAGGCTGGGGGCAACTCCTACCGCAGGCCGATCCTTAAACCCGTCCGTAAGTCTGGGGTAACTCCCCTAGCAGACCGATTTTGTGGTCGGCCCTGAGCCAGAGAGCAACCCTCCGTAGGCCCGCCGAATCGATCGGCCGTAAGGCTGGGGGTAACTCCCCCAGCAGGCCGATCTGTAACCCGTCCGTGAGTCTGGAGGCAACTCCCCCAACTGACGGGTTCTGTGATCGGCCCTAAGCCAGAGAGCATCCCTCCGCAGGCCCTCCAAACCGACCGGCCATAAGGCTGGGGTCAACTACCCAACCAGGCCAATCCTTAAAACCATCCGTAAGGCTGGGGGCAACTCCCCCAGCAGACGAGGACATCGGTCAGTTATAAGCAGAGGGATAGCTTCCCTCACCAACCGAACGATCCGCCCGCTCGTAAGGCTGGGGCAACTCCCCCAGCAGACGGGGACATCGGTCGGTTATAAGCCAAGGGTTAGCTTCCCTCGCCAACCGAACGATCCGCTCGCTCGCAAGCCTGGGGGCAACTCCCCCAGCAGATAGGGACATCGGTCGGTTATAAGCCAAGGGTTAGCTACCCTCGCCAACCGAACGATCCACCTGCTCGTAAGGCTAGGGGAAACTCCCCCAGCAGACGGGGACATCGGTCGGTTATAAGCCAAGGGTTAGCTACCCTTAACAACCGAACGATCCGTCGCTCGTAAGGCTGGGGGCAACTCCCCCAGCAGACAGGGACATCGGTCGGTTATAAGCCGACAGATAGCTTTCCTTGCCAACTGAATGATCCGCTCGCTCGTAAGGCTGGGGGAAACTCCCCCAGCAGACGGGGACATCTGTCGGTTATAAGCCGAGGGATAGCTTCCCTCACAAACCGAATGATCCGCCTGATCGTAAGGCTGGGGGACAACTCCCCCAGCAGACGAGGACTTCGGTCAGTTATGAGCCGAGGGGCAGCCCCCTTGCCAACCAAACGATCCGCCCGCTCAAAAGGCTGGGGGAAACTCTCCCAGCGGACGAGGGACTCGGCTGGTCGTGAGCCAAGGGGCAGCCCCCCTTACCGACCGATCGATCCGACTGACTGCAACCCAGCCGCGTGCGAGGCGATTACCTAAGGAAACCGAGTATCGTGAATGGAGGAAAAACTATGGCAGGTTGGATGATGGTGCCAATAAGGTCCCAATCCAGGATGCCAATGGGTCCGGAGTTCTGAAGACCCTTTGCCCTCACCACATGCAATAAAGGGACGCCGACGTAATGTGGAACTCACGACCAGTTCAAAACACGATAAAGGATCAAAAAGACCGAGGGTCCCCGCAAGGTAGAAAACCACCAGCGACAAAGAAGCTATATAAATAAAATTGTTCAGAATTACAAGCCAAAAGAGAAGGGGCGGGAACAAGATACAGAGGCCTAAGGCCCCGGGGCACGGGAGGAAGCATCCTCTGGCACCTCGCCCTGCTCAGAGCGCGGGGGATCGGCGGGCGGGAGAGGCTGTCGGGCATACTCCGCAAACCGCCGGAATGAGTTTCGGACGACGTCAATGATTCGAGGGGCAAGAAGGTCCTCATACGAGCTGAAGGCCTCCCTAAGGAACTCTGCGATCCATGCCCCCAGAACCCCGTTGACGCCCCTTTCCACCTCGTCGACGAACCGGGTCATCTGACGCAGATCTGCCAGCTCTCTCTGGAGATCGCCCCTCTCCTAGCGGAACGCCTCTTTCGCCTCTCGGGCCGACCTCTGAGCATCGGCCAGCTCCCCCTCGAGGTCCATCACTTGGGCAACAATCTCGTCCACCCGGCGTCAGAGGTGCCGAGCTTCCATGCGCGCCTCTTGGACGGCCACCTCGGCCGCCCTGGCCCTTGAGCGCTCCTGGGCAGAGGACTCCTTAAGGTTCCTCACCCGGGCCGCCCTACGCTGCGCCTCGACGGCCATCACAGTGGCCTGTAAAAAGGAAGGAGTTATATAGAGAAAGGTTAGAAGACATGTCTGAGAACAGCAAAGCGGCCAAACCTGTTGAAGCTGCCAGACTAGGGAGTCCGACAGTGTGTCGGTGGGAGCTCTCTCCAGGAGAGATCGGTCCCTCAGGAGGACGTAGCCGTGCGCCAACTGGTTGGCCACGGTCCGATCGACAAATACCGAGTCCCCGGGGGTAACCTCGGGGCCCGCCAAGATATTCTCCAACACACCACTGGCTCCCACCAGGGAAGGCTCGGTCGAGACGGCGGGAGTGACCACCAGGGTCAGCGGGAGAGTTTCGTCGGAGGCCGTCGATACCTCAGGGGCCACCGGAGTGCGGGTCTCCCCACCCTCCTTCCTTCTTTTCCTCTCGCTGGGGTCGGCGGAGGTCGGGGGGGAACACTTACGCCCTGCACCACGACCGCTCACGGGTGCGCAGGGGGCCAGCTCAGCTCCTGCGTCGCCTCAATCGACTTGGGCTGGGTGAGGGAGTTTGGCCCCCAGGGCCTCACCTTCGGGGAGGTTCTCCACGGCCAAGGGGGGAGGCGTCACCACGACCGTGGGCTCCACTCTCCTTACGGCAGGCTCGGCCTGATGCACCTCTTCGTTAATGGTGCGACGGGGTGCCTGGCCCGATGGGTTCCCTCGACTTCGGCTGGAACCCCTCTGGATGAGTTCGTTGACATTGCGAGAAAATTCACGCCCGGCCATCTCTGCAGAAGGAAAAAAGATCAAGGTAAGTGAGAGGGAAAACGGAAAGAAAGGAAGATCCTACCTGGAGACCACAGGACGGTCTTGAGAAGCAGGTCGTCCAGCAGAGGCCAGATCGACCGCTCCTCTAGGGAAAGAGACGACAGCAGCCGAACAGCCGCTTGGTCAGCCTCGGAGAGGGTCACCGTCAAGTTATATTGACATAACCCTTTCCAACCTATCAAGATCTTGGCGTCCTCAGGAAAGACAATAAAGACATAGCTCGAGCTCTAGTCCCCCACCTAGCGAGGAAGACCAAGCAAACACTCCCTCCCCGCGCGGACCCGGAGGTGCTGCCACGACCCTTGGCCGACCGTATGAACCCGATAGTAATGAAAAAGAAGAGGAAGAGACGGCTCTAAGCCATGGGCACGGCAGAGCATGATGAACCCGGCCAGCACCGCGATGGAGTACGGGGTCAACTGCCACAAAGACACCATCAGGGATTCCATGACCTGGATGATGAAGGGATTAAGGGGGAAACGGAGGCCCAAGCGAAACATCTCGACGTAGACGTCGACCTCATTATTTCGAGGGAAGCAGATTCACTCATCATTAAAGGAAATCCGGACGTCATACAGATGACATAAATACTTCTCCCGGATCTCTACAACCGCAAGGAAAGGGGCCTTGGACGGCGACCCAAGGACTGCCGGGGGGGACGTCAAACCTCTCGACGGCCTGAGCCACATCATCACCGACAGGGTCCGTGAAAAGCTTTCTTTTCCCCTTGTCCTGAATAGTACGAGTCCCCGAAGGGACTCTGTGTCCCGAAGTTCGAATATTGCCAAACTCAGGCGCAGTGGGGTCCCTTGATCCCGACGCCGAATCCCCTATTCTAAGCGTAGTCATGGGGAAAAAGAAGTGAAGGGGTTACCTTGAGAAGAAGCTGAAGGAAGAAAGACGACGGAGAGAAGGAGCTTGCAAAACCAAGATCAGAAGGAAGATCACGAAAGAATCGAAACATGGGAGGCCGCCGTCTTTATAGGCAATGCAATCAAAGAATTCAAATCGTCCGAAAGGGAGCATGTGGCAACATCAGAGGATCGGCGGCGTTTCGAAACCCACACCAAGAGAAGATCAAACGGGCCGTGTCATGATGACCCCCATTTAATGGGCATGCCTCGACTGACGCGCCTGTCAAACCCCCAACAGTCACATCGCCCAAATCGAACCGGCTGAAACCGAACGGCCCGGATGATGGGGACAATTGATACGACTATTTTGGAGAAGCCCAAGAAGCATAGACCCGAGGCCCGGCCATGAATGGTAAGCCTACGAGTGAGATTGGGCCCGCCTGACGAGGCCCACAGATAAAACTCGAAGCCGAACCAGTCTGCTCCCGGGGATGCACGTCAGCTCATGCTCCTCAAAAATAGCCATTCCCTTGAATCCGCGGCCCCTTAATGACCATTAAGTGGCCCGTTAATAAATGCCTCCCCACGATGCACGTAAGTGCGGTGAAGGAGGCGGATTGCGGGGGCATGAAGGGAGGTAGACAGAGGACGTGGATCGGGGGCAATCGTGGCAGAGACACCATAAAAGGACTGGAGGACAACTACGAAATGGATCGAATCCCAGGTATCCAGATCTGAGGTATTCAATCAATGACTTTGGCTTTCGCCATTTCTATCCCTCCCCCTGCTCATGCCGAGGGTCAGCGTATCGACCGCCTCTCGAGTCATACCTACCCCACCGAGTACTCTTTAGACCCTGATCTGACTTAGGCATCGGAGGGGATTCGGCCGGAACCAAGGTTCGGCCACCCTGACGAGTTTCTCGTCTATTCAGGAAGAAGCTGACCGAGGCGCCGAGGCTACCCCTCAGTGACGGGCGATCGCCCCCGCTGCTTGCAGGTGTGGCAACCGACCGAAGACCGAGCAGTAAACAAAGCACCGAGGCTACCCCTCGACGCACATCTAATCGAGGCCGAGCCCATCTCACAGAGCCGAGGCTTCCCCTCCGCTCTGCTTCAGCCGAGGAACGACACTCCGTCCGAACCTCACGCTCGACCTCAACTCCACCTTTGGCCCATGCCTAGCTCACGTGTGCTCGATGTGCCCAAGGGATCTCAACCGACCCCTTGACCACATTGACCGTACAGTCCTCGGTCAACGATTCAGTGGTGAGAAAACACCCATAAATAGGTATAAAATAATATTATCCTATCAAAGAAACACGAGATTAATAATGATTTTCTTATTAAGGTAAACTCCCCCCTCACTACAAGCATACACATCTATGTGAATATTAAAAGCATACAGTCATTGCTTATATATAGAAAAAATGATATCATCAAATAACTTACTTGAATCATTGGTACATGTGTAGAGAACCAAAAAGTCACACTCACTAATTGTCTAAAATGAATTTTTCTATATTCATCTTTTTGGAATAAACTTTTAAGCATAATGAAGGGAGACAACTAACATAGGATACCAGGAAGTTAAATGTCGGGTCCTTTGGAGTTGACATGCACTAATCAGTTATTTCATCTACCATATTTCATACGCATTGCTTAACATACCTCCGAAATCCAGTTACAAGCCTTTGGCATCAAAAATATTTTCTTGTTTTCGTTCTCATTTTCATTTTCAATTTTCTTTGCCCAATTTTAACCAATATTTCTCTTTGTTTTCTCTTTCTTTTTTCTATGTTGTTATCTCAGAATAGTGACACATGACAACATCTACATATTCGACTCCTACTACTTAATTCATCCAAAAAAGAATCATATACATACATACATACATACATATATTTTTGACAACCCAGAAAAAACCCCAACCCCCTCCCCCTGCCTTCGGCTTAGGAGGGTAAGGCGAGAGCCCGGCCGAGACTATGCAAACTGGGGGGAAACCATCGTGCCCCCAACGGCCCCTGGGTAAGTCCGAGAGGGGAGATGTATCCCCAGGGTAAATAATTCCAGAACAAATTCCACAATAATTACCAAGTCACGGCGGCCATAGGCCTCGAACCCCGCACCCCTTGGCTTTGGAGCGGAATGACTTACCACTGGGACACCCTCTCGTGGGCATATATATATATATATGTATATATATATACATATATATATATATATATATATACACATATGTATACAGATGTATATGTATACAGATGTATATGTATACACATGTACATGTATACACATGTACACGTGTACATGTATACACATGTACATGTGTACACATATGTATATGTATACACATGTACATGTATACATATGTATATGTATAAGTATACATATATACATATACGTATACATATGTATACGTATACATGTATACATATGTTTACATGTATACATATACATATGTATACATATGTATACATGTATACATATGTATACATATACATATATACATATGTATATATATACATATATATATATATATACATTTTTTGGAGGAATAGTGTGAATCTTTATTAGAAATATAGTGTACAAAAATTACATAGACAGTGCACAGCAAAAAGGTAAGTGGGAGGGGGGAGAGGGCACAAGCGCCGGCACCCTCTACCGACCACCCCCTTGCCGTATACCTGCCCAAGGAGAATAAAGTTACAAAAATGTGACGTGACCAGTCTAAGAGAACGACCTTCCAGCTACTTTACCCAGCATCTCTAAATTCCCACTTATCCATAACCTCTTTTGCCTCCTGAGTATTGGCATCAAGATGATGGAGTGTATCCCTAACCGATTTTGCTATAAGCTCAAACAACTCCGTCTTAGGCGTGTTGATGCCCTCAAAGATCCTTTTGTTTCTCTCCCTCCAGACGTACCAAACCGCGGCCGATAGGGCCGTTCTTGCCAAAATACCCATAGTCTCCTTCCTATTGTATTTTGATAAGATGTACTCTCCAATGGTGACTAGTGACGGGTCAGTGATAGCCGAGATACCCAATTTGAGTAAACACCTAGTGATGATGTATTTAGCATAGTCACATCTAAATAATAGATGGTCCAAGGTCTCGGCCTCAGCTCCTTCACACAATACGCAGCCAATGTCTATATTCGGCATCCATTTCTGTAGGCGGTCTTTAGTGGCAAGCTTATGCTGAAATGCTTTTAACAGTGTTAGCCCCATTTTTGAAGAGTTTTGATTAAACCAAACCAAGGACCAAAACCGGAAGTGAGGTTTCTGATCTCTGATTTTGTCCCACGCCGATCTAAAGGAGAAACCGGCCTTATCTATCCACTCCCATGTATCATTTCCCGGGGCAAGGGAGAAGTTTTGCAATAGAGGCACAATACGATCTGTGAGTGGCTCTGAAATCCAACTGAGGCCGTCCCAGTAGTCACAGACTCGCTTGGAAATAGCTTCATGTGGTACATCATATAGATAAGCTAACGGACCACAAGGAAGCCAGTTGTCCTTCCAGAAAAGTGTAGTTGTCCCATCACGGACTTGCCTCTTAATAAGTTTTTTAGAGAATATGGGTTAGTCTGAGAGGGGAGATGTAGCCCCAGGGTAAATAATTCCACAACAAATTCCACAATAATTACCAAGTCACGACGGCCATAGGCCTCGAACCCCGCACCCCTTGGCTTTGGAGCGGAATGACTTACCACTAGGACACCCTCTCGTGGGATATATATATATATATATATATATATATATATATATATATGTAAAGAAAATAAAAAAGATTTCAATATTTTATAGCCTAAACATTACCTAATAATATTCCATAAGTAACATGATTATATCAACTCAAAAACATTAAACAATTAGGCATACTAACAATGAACAATCAATCATGATTTTGAGTATGAGATTCTTCATTAATATAAAATGTTATCATCAAAATCATGTTTAATGTTTCCAGGATTTCTAACAAATTTCACACCAAAATCTCATCAAAAATTCAACTACATCAATGATAAACATGTATGAATATCCAACCGGCGATGTCAATGATTCATCAACATACGAAGTGCCCCATGATGTCATGTTCCAATCAAATATATCATGAAAAGATAATGAAGATAAATAGTATACCATCTCACTGTATTTTCAACTTCTTTACCTTCATTAGTTCGCATCAAAAGTTCATGAACCAATTAGATCTTTCAAACCATCTAATGTTTAACCGTTTTACCGACACGCTCTTTCAATCCATCTAATGTTTAATCGTTTTGCCGACACGATATATGCTATCACCCAAATCCAGTTGATGCACCTTTTGGTATGCATTTTTTGGATCCGAAAGTGTTAGTGGATGATTTTCTTTGCTTTATTTGGTGTTTAGGAATTCACATGAAATTTTCAGGATAAATACGAGCAAAGCAATCATGCATCACATGTCATCTCTTATTACAATACTAGCATGTAACATTGGAGTGCCTATGGCAAGATGAAGGCATGTTTACATTATGTATGCTAGATGGAGAGCTTGTGTATCAAGCAAATCTCTTTTTCAGGGGTTTCCAAGGCTTTTTAGGCACTTGTCTTTTTATAACCTGGGCCATGTCTACTAGAATTATTATTAAGCCCATCTAACATCTTTTTGAGATCTTTTGGGTGCTAGTGAATTTTTATGGTGTTTTTACGATTATAATTTTCACTTTCTAGCTCACTAATCCTAGCCTCATAATTTTTCTTTTTTTTACTCATCTTTAATTCACTAACAATGGTTTTTTCTTTGATTAAATTAGAACTTTTCTGAATTAAAATTCACTAGCAATGGTTTTTTTCTAGATGTTCTATTTTTTTGAATAGCTATTTACTTTTTGATTCAAAATTTTAATCTCTAAGTCTTTAAAATTCAAAGTACTAGCTTTCTCTTTTATCAAATTTGATTTATCTTTGTCCAAATGTTTGATTTTTTTCTTCATAATTAAAGACCTTTTGATTTATATGTTTAAGCTCAGAATATTTAGAATTTAAGGTGTGCTAACTTTTTGATTTAAGTCTTTAGCCAAATTAGAAATTTCAAGTTCTAACCTAGCTAATTTTTTATTAGCATCATTAAATTAAAAAGTCTTGGTCTCTAGGGCGATCTCATCAAAATTATCTACTATATTTTTTAATTCCTTCCATTTAGTAAACATCTCTTCTTTATCATGATTAGACATAGCAAGTTGTTCTTCTAAAGATACACGAAGTCTTTTAAACTTAGCATATTTAGGCGATATGTCCTTAAAGAGATCTACTAAATATTCATATGCTTCTTCCATATCAGCAAACATATCTTCACTAAGGACACAACCATCAAAAACATTAAGGATTTTTTTAGATTTTACCTTCTCGCTTCCTGCCATGAAGCTTGTGATGTTGTTATTCTTTACATCATCCTCTGAAGAAAGCTCAACTACATTGCTTTCTCCACATGTGGCTAGCCTCGCGCTTTTTGCTTTCTTCTTTCTTTATGCTTTCTTCTTGCCTCCATGAAAGTCTTTTCTTTTCCCTTTGTTCTTTAGAAGAGAGCAATTTGTTTTCAAGTGTTCTTTCTTATTACACTTAAAGCATCTAGGTATGGTGTCCTCTTCTTCTCTGTTTTTGTCCCATGCATTGCCAAATTTCGTTTTAATATTCATCAAGAATTTTCTGAATTGTTACGTAACGGAATCATCTCTTCATCACCAACCGACTTTATAGCATGCACAATACCTACAAAAGGGAAATCAAAGAATCAAAGAATTTCATTAGTACATGTGAATTATCGGTGATAGTGTGTGATGCATTTGTACTATATACCATAATAAGGATCGAGATTCAACTAGACTGTGAGTCTAAAAAGAATCCTGCTCTGATATCACTTGAAAACACCCTAGAGGGGTTAATATATAACACAAATTAGAAATTTAGCACACATTGGAATATATCAGAGTGCACACAATCACAGAATTTAACGAAGCTGGCTCCCCGCCTACTCTCCGACCTCAATCAAGAGGATTTACCCCTTTCTGATAACATCAAAACGAACCAGATAACACTTCCAGATGGTGATCCAACCATTACAACCTGATCACTCTATGGGTGATGATCTGATAGTTACAAAATCTAGTCCATAGAATATAAGCTCAACGATAACTTCTCGGTGAAGTATTCGATAATATAATCTCACACAAAATATAAACCTAACTGATCTAAAATTGTAATAATAAATCAGAGAGATATCAATGTTGTGTAGCTTGTGAGACATGATCGTGTCGATGTAAAATGTTCGTTAGTCGAAACTTCGGATCAAAAGTTATCGCTCTTTGAAGTTCGCTGCACAATTCAGCTTCCAGACTATCTGTGCGTGAAGCAGTTGACTTTGGCTCATTGGAATCAAGGGTTAGGCTAAGTGGAATTTCTAGACTGGCTCAGTCAAAATTTAGCACTGGGTGCTGCGTGAGTTGCAGGTTGTGTGCAGAGCAGTCGGCAGCTTCGCTGTCTTGTCTTCCTGAAAATATAGAAAATAGCCAAGAGCTCAGAAAAATCCAAAAAAAATATCCATTGGAATCATGAGATCATCCTCATTGACTGAAAAATAAGAGAAGATGGGTTTGAATTCTCTTGAAGGAGAAGATTGCTAAGAACTTTGATGCTTTGCTTGCTTGGATCTTCCTTTCAATAACTTTGATGCATAAGTTGTTGAGCCTCCATTGTAGCTTTGGCCTTGATGTTTGGATATGCTTGCTAGATGATGTAGCACTTGGATCCTCTAGCTTGAGGTAAGATCTTTGATGCTTGAATAAGATGTGGCTTGGATGTCTTACAACAAGGAAAGAAGGTGATGATTGTGTTTTCCCTTGCTAGCTTTGGTCAATGGAGGCAGAGAGCTTGCTAGGGCTGGCAATGATGTTTTTCCATAGATGAAGAGGCCGGCCACAACTAGGATTTTTCCTTGTAAAACTATTTCTCTCCTTGGGAATGTAGGACTTGCACATGAGGGGTTCAAATATGAGAGGATAAAAATCTTAGTAGCACAAGGATTCATGAGTTGTTTTTTTGATACATCAGAAAGCAGTAAAGCACACATAGACCGGGTTTTGATCATGTGCCTACAAAGAGGGAGGGGGAGAGAATGCCATCTGAGGAAGTGCTCGTTGGAGATTCATGAGTTATTTGATGTACACATAAATTCTTTGGCTAGTGTTTTACTCTTGTGGCCAACTAGACTTATTTGTACACATGAACTCTTAGAATCCCACTTGCACTAGGACTTTAGAAATCACCCAAATATGCAATCTTTCATAAACTCTTCCTCCTTCATAATTTGACTTTCAAGATACGTTTGACCAAGTCTTTGATCACATTATCTTCGCCTTCTTTCTTTGACTTTTGTAAAAGATGTTTGATCAATGTAGAATTACCAAATTTCCCCTCCATCTTCTACTTAACTTTTGGCCATTATTTTTAATCTATAATTCATGGAAAATTATCAAGATGTGCTTTTGCCATGGATAATGATATTTGAGCATCTTTAGCCATCATTTTGAATCTATAATTCATGGAAAATTCAATTTGTCCACGGACAATTTGAATGATGTGAAAATTACGAATTTGCCCAATGGTCAAAGCAGTACTCTTTTTATATGAAAGTCACTCAACAATCACATTAGTAGCATGTAACTTATTTGTCATCATCAAAATTAAATTTGTGACCTAGTTACTAGGCTAACTTGGTCAATAGAGCAGTCTGGTTCTATGGTTCCAAACAAATACATCAACACAGACATGCCAGATGTCTGATGTTAAGGTCTGATGTTAACATCAGATGTTGGATAATCAGACGGCTGGCTACAGGGTTAGATGCCTAGCATTTTGCCTTCAGCCCTCTCAAGCATGGTAAGCAAAAGCTCCAGATCTTGAGAAATTGTAGCACCATGTATAATGTTTTTAAGATATCTGATGGCCTTGGGCCAGACGTTTGATCAGCTCAAGGATGTGGCCTAACTTATGGCACAAGACGTCTAGCCGCATAGTGCAAGACGTCTGACGACTGTGTATTCAGCTTGGGTAGAATGCATCATGGTCATTCGATCGATAATTAATTTAATCAAATGACCATCAATTGAGATGGCCTCCAAACCCAATTTAAATCCTTCTAAGACCTATGCACATGTATGCGAAGAGAAGAAGAGGGTATTGCGAGCCGTCATCAAAGATCTTCTTCCTCACGCGTTTTGGAGATTGAGCGTATACTTTGGTGAGCAAAATTTCTTGGGATTTCTCTTTTCATGTTGAGGGATTAATTGTGAGAGCTTTTGGGTTTCTTCTCTTTAGGTTAGATTTGAGATCTCTTTTTTTTTAGGTGCGAAGAGTTTGAACTCCAACTTTGGACTTGTTGGTGCTCTCTTTTGTTGAAGAAGATTGAAGGAGTTAAGTGTATTCTCTCTGATCATATTAGTGGTAACCGTCATCGGGGAGCTGGATGTAGGTGCCATTAGCAGTCTGAACCAGGATAAACTCTGTGTTGCTTGATTTACTACTTTCCTGCTTTTGTTACTTTTATCTTTCTATGTTGGTTGGATTTTGCTATTGTGGATTATCTCTGTAAAATCGTGGCATAGTAACTGTTGGATAGCTATTTACCAAGGAGTTTCCACTATGCGATGGTAATCGAATCCCTAACAAGTGGTATTGGATCATTTAGGTTGTCAGAGGTTACATAATGGCAGCGACATATTCAACAGTTCGGTACAAGATCGAAAAGTTTACAAGAAAGAATATCTTCACTATCTGGTGCATGAGGGTGAAGTCTATGCTCAAGCATGATAGGCTATACAGGATAGACTTAGACAAGAAATCAATTCCAAATACCGTCATATACTATGTGAGAACAGAGGTAGAGATGAAAGCTCACAGTGTTATTTAGATGGCTTATCGGACAAGGTCTTTTACAGGTTGCAAAATATGAAACTACAGAGTCGATGTGGAAAAGACTCGAATCCCTGTATCTAACGAAATCTATCTTAGGAAGACTGAATTTACTATAGAAGTTGTTTATGCTCAGGATGAAAGAGGGGACATCGTTACTGATAATCTTAATCAACTAAATCAGATGGTGTTAGATGTGCAAGATGAGGAAGAGAATGTAAGTAATGAGTACCAGACATTCGCAGTGCTATGTTCTTTACCTGAGAAGTATTCACACTTTGTCGAGACCATGACACACTTAAAGGACAAAATATCTTTGGAAGAGGTTGAGGCAGCTATACTCTTGCATGAGCTCAGGAAGAAGGTGTCTAGAGGTGACACAAGTGTTGCTGAACATGATGTAGCTCGCTTGGGGGGTTGTTGATGTGGGCGATCCAAAACTCGATCCAAGACTAGGAGACCCAAATTCAAAGGTCAAGGAGGTAATGAATAGGTATGCAAATACCTCAAGAAACCAGGACATTAGAAGAGCAAGTGCCTACAGTTGAATACTAAAGGTAAAATGGTTGCTCAGCCTGTAGCAGCGTTTGGTGGTGAATGCATAGATGCGGATAATGGTGACATATTGGATGTGTCTTCTTTGGAAGATAATCAGGATTCATGGATTCTTTATTTAGGGTGTGATCCCCATATGATGCCACTGTAGAGCCACTTTGTGATATACACACCTAGAGACGGACTAGACATATACTTAGAGAATGGATCAATGTTTAGAGTAGCAGGTGTTGGTACAGTGTGGTTTAAGATGCATGATGGAGATACTAAGACACTCACATGTGTTAGGAATGTACCATATCTGTATCGGAATCTTATTTCGTTTATAGCCTTGACTGGTGTGGGATGTAGTGTAGTGCTCAAAGGAGAGCGACTATGGGTGTCCAGGAGAGGTCATTTTATGATGGTGAAAAAGAAGGTTGGAAACCTTTATAGGCTTCAGGGTCAGACGGTGGTGAGTCAGAGGTCTAGTGCACCAGAGAGTGCCAGTGGAGGAGCGGTTGGGACTCATAGGGACTCGAGATAAGGAAGCAATGTTGGTAGTAGAATGAGATAATTGCGGTGTGCAGTGAGGGATCATCAGGTGAAGGAGTCCATGTTGCATCCCATTGTGGTTCAACTTTATGTACGGCTCAGATTGTCTACAGGGAAGTAGGTGGCTTCAGGGTAGAGTTGCAGTCTTCATGAGGACCCATTGCTAAGTGTAAGGAGGAATTGGGAATTGGGGTACATTGGTTACATCACATTGATGAGCACTCACATATATGCCATTGGTGGCATGGATCAAGGAGGGCGAGAAGTAATTCATCCAAGGGATTATGTAGAGTGCATAGAACCACCGGTTCAGATATGATTAAGAGCAGAGGATCTCACAAAGATTGTGAGGGTGGTGCTGTGGTGAAGGATTATTAGAGAGTTAAATCCAAAGGCAGTGAGTTGACATCAAAGCCGGATGAAGATGATACGCCCCCTTCATGTTTGGGGAAAGCAGTGCCAATTGCTTCCTCAAAGTGTAGAGACATATCAACTCAAGCCAATATTGCGGAGTGCAGCTATGGATTGACTTCAGGTACTTCAGGAGACAAAGATTTGGTGTCAGTTTGGTCGATGTTGGAGCCCTAAGGCACAGTGTCAACCTCAAAGGGAGAGGATCTGTAACACCCCGCTCCTCAGGATACCGAGGAAGTACGAATCTGTCCCAGGTATTCACAGAGCAGCGAGTGTTACGAAGAAAGATAGACAAAGAGAAAGTGCAAAAAGAGTATACAGGTCACTGCGTACATGCTGAGAAGTACAAGCAAAGCTCCCTCATAGAAATAACTCAGAGAATTAAACAAAAGTACAAAGTCCAGCCTCTTTTATTATCAATACAAAAGTACATCCTTTCATTCATCATCTCAGTACTGAGTACAAAAGTGGAATAAACAAAAGAGATCTTCCCAACCCAAAAAAGTCGAGAAAATCTACATACACTATACAACGCACTCCCTAGATTACCCCCGAGAACTAATTACACAAGGTCACCCTTTGAGGGTTCCATCTCTGAATGTTCTCTCGGTCAAGTCCAACTCAGTTTGCACTGCTCATAAACCTGGAAAAATAAATGTAGGCACATCAACACGTGACCCAGTAAGATAATCAAACTAAACTAGGTAGGACCAGTCTCAAAACCAGTCTAGCTGGTCTCATATAATAAACTTGTCAACTATTAATGTATAAAGGAAGCAAGTAAGCAGGCAAGTACTGAAGGTAAGACAACAACAGATTTTAACATGCATAAAAAGGAAACAACATCATAGAGTTAAAGTGCATAAAGTAAAAGCAGATAATCCATGCATATGCTTATGATGCACGTGAATGATTATGAATGCATATGCAACACACCTAAGGGATCCCATTTATGTTGGCGTGCCTACAATGTGACTCATGGATTCAAAAGGTGGCTCCCATGGATTCAGGAGATGGCCCCGGCATTTTCGTGGCACCCTGGTCCATGTAGCACGTAGGTCCATGTCATTTATTTACCATACATAAACTCAAAAGATGGCCCCCATGGATTCAGGAGGTGGCCCTGGCATTACCGTGGCACACTGGTCCATGTGGCATTTTGGTCTATGCGGTATTACTTCAATTGCATCTTTATTCTGGCATTAATTGCCGTGATTAAGCTATCATTATCCCATGCAACCATGAAAACATAATCCCACATAGTAAAAACATGGTATTAACTTTATCTCAGCTACCATCATCGCATTCACATAGAACAATAGGGATTTTACATACAAGAATGCTAATATGAGTATAATAAACATAACATGGCATTTGTGTGACATAGTATAAGCATAATATCTTGCATGAGCTCATTCATCTTAACTATCTCTTTAATCATGCTATTAATTCTCAATAAGGAACAAGATGAACATGTCATAAATGAAGCTAATATGCTAACAATTTTCTTACTAACAAATTAAGAACATATAAATGTGACAAATTAACTAAAATAAACATGAACATTTAAGAACATAATTTCCAAAACATGGATTATAACATGTGTACTACAACATACATACTTCCCGTAAACATGAATGACACAATTTCTTAGTATAATAATTTCACAAACTTCAACATGAGATTTATATAACAATTTCAGGATTCTGGTTTTGAAACTGGACTCTGATGTATAAGTCTAAAACAGCTATCTAAGGCCATAATCTGAATTATTTCTGAACATAAAAGTTGTAGATGCTTTAGTGATGTTTCCAAATTAACTAAGTGTGTGTCATTTGGGGATCTGTAGAGCGAGATATGATATTTTTCCCACAATGTGGCAGAATCTGTCTAAAACCGACATCATGGTAAAGTCGTTTGTTTATACCTTCCTACAATCAAAATTAGGTTTTGCTTCCTTCTAGAGAGTTGTAGTTGACTTTATGAACTTTCAAAAACATCTTAAATCATTCCATTTGGAGGTCTATACTAGCAGTTATGAATTTGTGAATCTACAGGATAGAACTGAAAATTTTACAGCATAACATTTATTGGACTGAATTCAAGTTCCAACCATTTTAGCACGTATACCCTTAGTTTACTATCATGGCTAATCATTATTATGCCACACCTTATAACAAGAACATTCATTAGCAATACATACCAACTAAAATATGAACCAAAATCTTCATAGTATAATGCTACCACATTAATCTATAACATGAAAACTAATTTCTTTTTAGCATGGACTTAAGGCTAAAGTATGTATCACTATTTCCTATACCAATCTAAGGATGGACCTTAACTAGTGAAGTTATAAACCCTACCTCAAATAACTCCTCCTTAATTCGTTGGCCCTTCTTCTCCTTAAGGAACCCTTTCTTCATCTCCAAAGATCCCTCCTTCTTCTCATCTTCCAAATTCCTCATTCTTCTACAATTTAATGGATGATGATAGGAGATTTTTGGCCTTGGTGGTGGAGGAGATGGAGGAGCAAGGGGAGGCTCCATGGATAGGTGAAGAGAGAGGAGGATGAAAGTATTTTCATTTATCTCTCTCTTTTTTTCTTTTGGTTTTCAGTTTTACCTTTAATCCTCATCCCATCCACATCATCATGGCATTTTCTCTCCTTGTGCCATGTGTATCATAAGGTGGCATGCTTTGGCCATGGTTATCATGCATGATTACACTTAAATGGTCTAGGTGTCTTCCTTATAATTTTTGGATTTTTGGAAATAACTAATTATCATGACATATAGGAAAAGACCCGTATACCCCTTACCAACTCAAGAAGCCTAATGACCATTCTATCCTCACTCCTTCTAGATATTAACAAAGATACCATTCTATGAAACAACCCATTAACTTAGGTAGATAATTACAATCTTGCCACTATTCATACATACAACTACATGTACATACAAAAATACACATATTTATACATGCACATATGTCTATCTTCATTTACACCTATTACACACCCACACATCCATACGTACACCCACTTACACAATATTTATACATATACATTCATACACATATGTCTATCATCTTGCCACTATTCATGCATGCAACTACATGTTCCTACAAAATACACATATTTATACATATGCATATGTCTATCTTCATATACACCTATTATACACCTACACATCCATACATAAACCCACTTACACAATATTTATACATATACATTCATACACAAATATAAAATACATCCAATACCACCTTACATATAACTAACTATACACTACCATACTCATCAATACATACACGTATACTTAGTATACAAATATACATTTCACACACACATAATCACAAAATACATGTCCTTTAAAATATCTCTAAATACATACACACCTTAACCATATATAGTCACACGTATTTACGTAAATATATATCTTACACATAGTCACACATACACCAAGTCACATACAACTAGTTACAACTATATAGTCACATAATTATAGTATTTCACACCTAGGGTATTACAAGATCGCTACAAGTAAGGTGGCGAGGATGGTGCCATTCTTCGAGCTCAAGTGGTACTTGAGCTTGGAGAATCACATTGAGTGTTAATGTGCCAAGGGGCATGGTTCCCGATGACAAGTAGATGGTTTCATGATTAGAGATGTTGGAATTATGGTAGAGCCAATGTGGAGAGTTTGGATGTGTCTTTGTAATGATTGGAGTGTTGTCGGTTTGTTGGAGAAAGGGTGAAGAAGGGTAGGGTGTTGAAGTTTATGTTTGAACCTGAAATCTAGAATTTTCACTAGCACCAGACATTTTGTAGTATAGAACCATAGGTCTGGTTTTGTGGCTCTAAATAGATACAGCAGCATAGACATGACAAACGTCTGATGTTAGATGATCAAACGTCTGGCTAAAAGGTCAGACACCTGGCGATATGCCTACAGCCGTCTAAAGGCATGGTAAGCAAAAGCTCCAGCTCTCGGGAAAATGTATAACCCAGTATAGTGTTTTCTAGATGTCTGATGGCCTTGAGCCCGATGTCAGTTCGGCACAAGGATGATGCCCTACTTATGGCACCATACGTCCGACGACTGTGTTTGGGTGAAAATGCATCATGGCCGTTCGATCGATAATTAATCTAATCAAACAACCATCAATGAAGATGCCCTCTAAACCTTATTTAAACCCTTCCTAAGCCATGTGCGCATGTATGCAAAGATAAGAAGAAGTTATTGCGGACCGTCATCAAGGATCTTCTTCCTCACGTATCTTAGAGATTGAGCGTATACTTTGGTAAGTGAAATTCCTTGTAATCTTCTTCTTTGGATTCCTTTTTTCATGTTGAGGGTTTATTTGTAAGAGCTTTTGGGTTTCTACTCTTTTGATGAGATTTGCGATCTCTTTTGTTTTTGGTGAGAAGGGGTTGAACTCCAACTTTGAAATTTTTGGTGCTCTCTTTTATTGAATAAGATTAAAGGAGTGTGTGTATTCTTTCTTATTATATTAGTGGCAATCGTCATCGGAAAGCTAGACGTAGGCACCCTTAGTAGGCTGAACAAGGGTAAACTCTGTGTCACTTTATTTGTTGCTTTTCAGCTTTTGTTACTTTTATCTTGCTAGGTTTGTTGGAATTTGCTATTGTGAATTATCTCTGTAAGATAGAAGCATAGCGATTTGTTGGGTTGCTATTCGCCAAGGAGTTTTTGCTGTGGGATGAACATCGAATCCCCAACAGATGCAACTTTATGGTGCATTGGACACTACTTGTACAAAACCTTATACACAACCCTGAAAGTAGCATAAAAGAATTTTATCATCAGCTCCCTCTTAGGTCAATCTATAGCTTTGGCCAGCTAGAGTAGGAATGTGTATAGTAATTCATAGCAAGTCAAAATATGATGAAGAATTTTGTAGTCCAAATGGGAGTAAATCAAGGGAGGAACAAGTCCTTAAGAGACTTCCTTAAGTGTTTCAGCTAGGAGCATATGGACATTAATGAAGTTACTAACATAATAAAAATTACCTTGTGCAATCTGTAGTGGCCTTTTCAAGTACAGAATTACTCTGAGATTCATTTTGCTTAGTCACAGTTATAATAAGTTACATTCAAATCTTGTTGGATGCAAACAAAACATTATCTCTAATACACAAGGAAAAGATGCATTGAAAAGAGGTCAATAAGTCACATGAGAAGAGCCAGCATATGCTCGAATGCTAGTAAACCTTTAACTTGAGAGGAGAGAAATAATCGAAGTTCATACTACTAACTTTAGGCCCCAGAAACATCCTTATAAAGACAAGGCCAAAGGAGATGTTAATAGAGCCACCTAAGATTCAAGGTAACTTACAGAGGTAGGATATGTTAAAGTATTACAGGTATCATTATGACTCAGTTCACACAACAAATAGATGCTAGCACCATTAGCTCAGCATCAAAACTCTAATTAAGAAAATGAACTTAGTATAATTTGTTTTAAAAAATGAGACTAAAGCCATGTTTTTACCCTAAAAGGAGGAGCGATAAGAGGGTGACACATCTTTGAAACAAGAGTCACATATCTAGATCATCCATGTTATCTCTATAGGACCTATAGTTGGGAAAGTGAAATGTCTACGGTGAAAGGGTTAAGACAAGGAAGTGGTTTCCTTAGCACTATCTTTTTTATGTTTGGATAGTGAGGCAAATTGTAAAGAAAATTAAAAGGAAAATGGTAAGGAAAATGATTTCTCATGTTTGGTTGCGTATGAAAATGAAAAGGAAAACTAGAAAGAAAATATGATTTTATTTATAATTAATATTTTTTAAGGGTCTCATTTTTTTTATTAAACTCAATCCAAAACCATTCTATTGAAATAAAAAATGAGCAATAACAGAAAGATATTTTTTGTTGATGATAAAATTTTTGGCTCAGAAAAGGGAAGAAAATTTTGGGGAAAGAAAACGGTTTCCTTCCGATTTGGGAGAGAAGAGTAGAGAGAAAAATTCTATGGGTGTGTTTGGTTTGAATGAAAATGAAAGAAAAGAAAAGAACGTTAGAAGGAAAACTATTTCCATTGTTTGGTTGGAAAGAAAAAACAAAGGAAAATGAAAATGAAAGAAAACAAAGGAAAATGTTTATTAAAACTTTTCTTTGAGATTTTCCTCTTTTTGACCCAAGGAAAATGAGGAAAAAGAGAGGTAAACTAATTTCTCACACTTTCATGTATTTATATTTTTTAGCAAACATAATTAGTTGTTATTTTTAATGAATCCACGAATTATTCATAAGTTTGTATCAAAAAAGCATGAATAATTCGTGAATTATTCAAAAAATTATTCGCGAATTACTCGAAAAATTCACAAATTATTCATGAATTTTCAAATAAGTCGCGAATAATTGACTAATTTTTCAAAAAAAACACCTTCAATATATATTCATTCGTGAATTGTTCGAAATAGAGAATAATTTATGAATTTTTAAAAATTCACAAATAATTCACGATCTTTTAAAAATTCTTGAATTATTCATGAATTTTTATTTTTTATATAGCTCGCGAATAATTCTCTATTTTCCAGATAAATTTCGAATCTTTGATTTATTTTCATGTATACATGAATTGTGCAAATAATTTACGAATTTCTAAAAAATTCAGTGTTGCTTGAAAAATCCACACATTATGCACGAATTTTTCAAATGGCTTGCAAATTATTTCAAACTTTTTAACAAAATTTGTAACTTATTCGAATACTATTAAATAACCTATTATTTACGAATCATAATATTTAAAGTGTTAATGAATTATTCGTTACAATTCACAAATTATTTGCTAAATTAATAATTTTTTCAAAGTAACCAATAAGTTTTTAATTTAAAAATAAAATTTTAATTTATTATGATGGTAGAATGATTTGAATTCACAACATAACCAGTTAAATTATTTTTTATTCATATTCAATGAGCAACCTAATAATATTAATTTCTATATTTTCCAATTAACTTTCTTTCCAATTTTCCTTGGTAACCAAACATGAGAAAGAATCTCATTTCATTTTCCTTTTCTTTCTTTTTCTTTTTCCTTTTCATTTCATTTTTCTTTCTTTCCTTTTCCTTTAAACCAAACGCACCCTATATGTTTTTTCTTTCATTTTCCCTCTCATTTTATTTCTTTTTTACTTTTCTATACAACCAAACAATGGAAATTAACTTTCCCATCACTTTTCTTTCCTTTTCTTTCCTTTTCCTTGCAACCAAACACAGCCTTAAGAAATCTACAATGGGGAAAGGTGAAAATTTTATTTGAGTGAATGCACATGGGACATTATGTTCATCGAAGAATATGAAAAGATGAGATTAGTATTAAACAACATAAAGCCTTTCCAAGGATAATTATACAGCTCCATGAAATAGCCTACCAATATGGTGGGCCCATTTACGTTACTAAAACTAGTGGGTGAGGTAGACATAATTAGGACTATCCAGGTGAAGTTCATACTAGTGTACTCACCCTCAGCCTACAATAAGATCATTGGAACGAACTCTTTGGAAAAGCTCAAAGCAATAGTTTCTTCATATTTTCTGCTAATGAAGTTTCATATGATGACATTGAGAGGGTAAGTATGAGGTGATCGATTGTAGTTGAGAAATTGCTATGCTTTTTTAAAGATGTACGTCATTACATAATTCCTACAAATTTAGAGGATGAACTACAGGTGTAATGATATATACTAGTGGAAGGGCAAGAAAAGGTAGGTTCACTAATGGTTAGGTCCTCCTAATGGGAACATTGCTTGAAGAAGTGGTATAAGAAGACTTAATTTTGTTCTTACATAGCAACATGGATGTCTTCACTAGGGTTCCATCTAACATACCTAATCCAGCCCAATCATAATGACACACAAGTTGAAAATCCCCTAAGCCATGCTCCAGTTTAGCAAAAGAAACGAGGTATCGATGAAAGAATCATAAACCACCATATAGGATGCATGAAGCCTGTTGGATGCTGGCTTCATCTCCATAGTCTAATATCCCAACTGGCTAGCCAATATTTTGTTAACCAAGAAGGCTAACATAAAGTGATGCATGAGTGTTGACGTCATGGACCTAATTAAGACGTGCCTATTGGTGAACTTTTCACTGTCAAGGTTAGATTAATTAGTTAACAATATGTCAGGCTATTGCATCCTGAGATTTATAAATGTATTCTTCATGTACAAACAAACCAAGGTGCATTCTAGGATGAGAAAAGCATACCATTCATCCTTAACGAATGTACATTTTGCTATAGAGCCGTGCCTTTTGGATTAAATAATATATGTGCTATGTATGATTATGATTGAATATCACGTATACAAACCCCAAATTCTTTGGTTTTGTGAATAATCCTTGCATAACTCAGCTCCGATACATATGTTTTATGAATATCATCTATATTGTGATATAACTATTTTTATATGCACATAATACCATCCTCATAGCTTAATTTTATCCCAACTATTTTGCAGGAATTTTCTGGAATTTTTATGGAGCTCAATCAATGGAGATGTGGAGCAAAGAGGACTCACACAACCATGTGTTACACTCCACACAATCGTGTGGAGTGTAACACCAAGGGACCAAGAAAGAGAAGCTCACGCAATCGTTTGCCTCAATGCACACGACCACGTGAGAATGGCCATCGAAGCAGGTAAAATTCCAAAATTACACTGTCGCGTCGAATTCGACTCGACCGCATGGTCAAACGAAGAAATATACAATAAGTTGGGGGTGATCAAACGGTCGCGTCAAAAAATTGATGCGACCGCGTCGATCTGGAGAGGAAGCACATCTCAAGGCATCGCTGCGACCATATCGACACGTCTACACGACCATGTCGAGGTGGAGAAAAGGGGACACTTCAAGGCATCAACACGACCGCATCAGCTCGTGACGCGGTCACATCGATCATGTTGCAGCTACTCCATCGTGCGATCTGGACAGTTTTGAAACATGGGGTTTAACCTGTTTTAACCCGATTTTCTTAGATGATTAATATCACCCGTTGATGCGAGGATGGAGGGTAAGGATGGAAGAGAATTAGAGAAAAAATCCTCAGCCCAGAGGTTTGGAGTATCATTATGCTGGAGTGCAGAAGCTGAAGAGGTCGGCTGTGTTTTTGGTTTCTTAGGGTTTTTGGTTTTCTGAGAAGGAGAAGAACGAAGATTTCTGGGGTTTTTGAAGGGTTTAACTGATGTATTGGGTGATAGATCTTCTTAATCTTCTCTTGATTTGGTTCATAGCTTTCATATTTTGTAATGGATTATGATTATATCAATGAAGATTTTATTTCTTTTATACACGGCAAGCTAAATCTATTATGTGTGTGTTGTGGATGAATTAGTGGTTTTGGATGTTGAATTAGTATTCATCTATAGCATTGCTTCTTGTTGTAACTGTTGGATGTTAGTTTTCTACATTTATTCTTAAATGCAATACTCATCCAGGGATCTTAGGAGGATGGCGTGTCGCGAGGCATCCTCTACGTGCATAAACCTGTAGAGGGACCCAAGGAGGGTGGTGAGCCGCGAGGTTCATATGATTATATTTCAATTTGTAAGAAAACGACCAATCCAACAATTAATTACATTACTAAAGTTATCGCTATTGAATGCCACATCATCTCATCTCTACATCTTGGCCTGGGTGCGAGATTGAGTCATATTAAATGAATTATGGATTCAACATCCTATTACCCTAATGAAAACACGACACACACATATCCCTAAACCATCGAATTCTCGTTAAATCTCCTTTGCATAATTTTAATTTACTTTCCGATTCACAAATCTAAGCTGATAATTCACTCTCGAAGAGTGGTTTTCTTTGCACCAAATAATTTCATTGTTTGACGTGTGGGTTGTTTAATTTTGCAGATTAAATTGTCCCTGAGGAATATGACCATGTACTCACCAGGACTATTACTTGCCTGACTTCCTATACTTGGGAATCGAACATATTTTTTGGATCGGTCAAGTAAT
Source organism: Scilla litardierei (assembly GCA_030789695.1). NCBI lineage: Eukaryota > Viridiplantae > Streptophyta > Magnoliopsida > Asparagales > Asparagaceae > Scilla > Scilla litardierei. Next base: position 169,685,703 of record CM061134.1, on the reverse strand, counting down.
TGGTATCGTTACCGGGGACAACGGTTCTACATAATTGGTAATCCCTAATTAGCTTTGGGATTTGGTGAGACCGTTCCGCTCTTTTGTTTATAATCTTTATGTATCCATCAATGAACATATTTTTATTTTTATTTCACATATATTAGATCTTAAAAATTAGTTCAGTTTGAAAAGAAATCTCTTGTGTCACTTTGGCTTAGAACCCCCTAGGACACGTAGACTAGTAAGAAATATAAAGATGGCTGAAAACCACAACACTAACAGTAATGATAACACTAATGGAAATGATGATGACCTCTCCCAAACCATAGGAGATATGTACTTGAGAGAAGTCTTGAGACCCACAAAATCCACCTCTGGCTCATGCATCGTGCTTCCAACCGATGCCAATTTCTTTAGTCTTAAACCAGGAATGATTCAACTTCTTCCTAACTTTCATGGTTTGGAGAGGGAGAACCCATGTTTACATATTAAGGAATTTGATCACGTGTGTTTAACATGAGTGGATGGGAAAACGTGTAATGAAACTATTTACCTTGAATTATTCACATTCTCATTAAAAGACAAATATAAAAATTGGGTCAATGCATTGCCTATGCATTCAATGACCTCATGGGTTAGTTTACAAGCTGAGTTTCTAAAAAAATTCCCTTGCACAGGACACAAGGGTTGAAGAGGCAAATTGTTAATTTCTCCCAAAGGGCCATCGAAAGCTTCAATGTGGCATATGAAAGATTTAAAGAATTGCTACTTGCTTGCCCCCATCATGGCTGTTACGAGTACCGCTTACTTGGATTCTTCTAAGACAGGCTCCAACCATCCATGAAGCAGTTCGTGGGGAGATGATGTATAATGGGGAGTTCTTTGATAAGAAGCCGGCAGAAGCATGGGACTATTTGGAATCTATTACAAAGAGTGCTCAAACTTAGGAGGTGAATCCCGAGCAAGATACTAAGGAAATGGAATTACCTCAAACATCATCCCATGGAGGTATATATACACTAAAGCAAGAAGATGCATTGGAAGCAAAGGTGGAAGCACTTGTCACTAAGAAGCTACAAGGATTACAACTCAAGGGGATAAAGACCATAGCTAAGGAGGAACATTGCACACTTTGCTTAGTTCGGAGCACAACACATCGGGGTATCCTATGATCCCAACATTAAAAGATGTGTTATCTGACCCCACATAAGTGAACCACATCTCCAATGCTTACCAAAGCCAAGGTTTCAATCCTAATGCATACGGTCCCAATTGGAAGAATCACCCCAACTTTAGTTGGTAACCAAGGCCACAAGCTTCCCAACCGTATCGACCACCACCACTCAACAATTATCAATGTAGAGCCCAGAGGAAGAAAGAGGAGACAAGCTCAGATCCACAATTTCAAACATTTAGCAACACACCCCAACAATTTATACACCTCCAACAATATCATAATCAACAACTCCAGCAGTAGTAATAAGCACAATTCCAACAAATGTAGCAACTAAAACAACAGCAGCAGAGTCAACAAAATCATTCCAATAAATGAATGATAGCATCGCCAAGCTTGCGGCCACATTAGAGAAGGGTAAGCTATCGACTCAACCACTCCCTAATCCCAACGCGAATTCATCATCATCGGATACAAACATCAAACCATGTCAAGTGGTGACAACATTACAGAGTGGAAGAGAAATTGAGAAGCCCGAACTGCCAAAGGACGTTCCCGACGCCGTGGTATAGGAAGAATACAAGGACTTGCAAGAAATTCAAAGAGAAGAAGAAAGCATAAGCAATGGCATGAATGCAGCAAAGCCAAATGACCAAGAGCCCGAGCCCTACTCTCCTCCGACACCATTCCCTTACATACTCTTGCCTCCAAAGAAAGATTAGTATCAATTTGAGATTGTGAAATTTTTTTGGCATTGTCAGATTAATATTCTACTTTTGGATGCTATAAATCAAATTGATGCATATGCAAAATTTCTCAAAGAATTATGCACTGTAAAAAGGAATTTGAGTGTGAAGAAAAAAACATTTATGATGCAACGAGTGAGTTCTATTTTCCAAGACAACACTCCACCTAAATTCAAGGATCATGTGTCCCCTACAATTCCTTGCACCATCGAAACTAAACAAATTGGGCAGGCACTCCTTGACCTAGGGTCTAGTGTTAACATTTTGTCATATCCGGTCGTTTGCCCAATTCAGACTTGGAGAAATTGCGGCAACCCCTATAATTCTCCAATTAGCTGATAGGTCCGTCAAAATTCCGAATGGGTGTGTTGAGGACGTACTTGTCCAAGTGGACAAGTTTATTATCCATTTGACTTTATTGTGTTGGATCTCCAAGGACCTCAATCCGCTTCTCCCACACCCATTATTTTAGGTGGGCCCTTCCTAGCAACAAGCAATGCTATCATTAATTGTATGAACGGGAAACTTAAAATTTCTTTTGGCAACATTTATCTTGACTTGAATATTTTCAATTCTTGTAAAATGCCACCGGGTGTGGATGAATATGAGGAGATGAGTATGATTGACACAATTGTTACAGAACACTTTGAAAATGAATTTTAATCTACGATGATTTTTAATGTCCAATTTTGCGAGGATATTGATGATTTTCCCTTTTTGCAGGATGTTGGGAAAGTATTTAGTACTACATGGGTGCCTCACTTTGAACCATTGCCATTGGAAATGCCAAGCCAAAAGCCATCGCATTTGGAGCACCCACACTTCTAGCTTAAGCCTTTGCTGTCGTTCTTGAAGTATGATTATTTGGGGGACCAAAGCACTTTCCCCGTGGTAATATCTTTCAACTTAACCTTAGAACAAGAAAATTTACTGTTGGATGTATTGAGGGAGCACAACGGTGCAATATGATGGACAATAGACGATATCCAGGGGATTAACCCTCACTTTGCACACACCATATATATCAGAGGATGAGGTAAAACCCACCTGTGAGATGCAAAGAAGGTTGAATCCTACCTTAAAAGAAGTAGTGAAAGGTAAGGCTCTAAAGCTCATAGATGTCATATACCCCATCTCAGATAGTATGTGGGTTAGTCCCACCCATGTGGTCATGAAGAAATCGGGGTTGACAGTAATCAAGAATGACCACAATGAGATGATACCCATTAGAGCCTCTATAGGATGGAGGATGTATATATATTTGAGGAAGCTAAACTCCAAGACCCGAAAAGACCATTTTCCTCTCCTATTCCTAGACCAAATCCTGGAGAGGGTGGACGGCCATGAGTTCTATTACTTTCTTGATGGCTACTCAGGGTACTATCAAATTGAGATATCCCCAGAGGATCAGGAAAAGACCACTTTAACATGCCCATTTGGCACATTTGCCTTCAGGAGGATGACTTTTGGTCTATGCAACACCCTCGTAACTTTTTCGCGTTGAATGTTAAGCATATTTAATGACATGGTAGAGAAAATTGTGGAGGCGTTCATTGATGATTTTCTGTTTACGGAAGCTCTTTCTCAAATTGTTTGACTAACTTGGCTTGTGTTCTAAGCAGGTGCATTAATAAAAATCTTTTGCTTAATTGGGAAAACTACCACTTCATAACCACCGATGGGTTGGTCTTGGGCCATATCATTTCTAAAAAGGGCATACAAGTAGGCAAATCCAAAGTTGAGGTCTTTGAAAAGATACCCATTCCAAGATGCATGAAATACATCTGATCATTCCTTCGTCATGCAGGATTTTGCCGATGTTTCATAAAGGTCTTCAGTTTAATCGCACGTCCTTTATGCACACTCTTGACACATGACACAGAATTTGTTTGTGTTGGATATGGAAGACGTTTGTACACCCTTGTGGGGGATGTACGAGGGATTACGGACCTCGAACGTCGCGTACACGAAGTCGTGTGCAAAGGGAATCTGTTCCCTTGCGGAGAGGATCTCTGGATGAGCGGGAAAGTCGCATTATATATGCATAAGTGCATGCGACATATGGCTAATAAAGGGGGAATATCTTAAGCTTATGTTGTACCATGCATATGGTACAACTTAAGCTTATAATGTGCCATGTATCATGGTACACCTTAATTAAGTTGTTCCAAAGGAACAACTTACCCTAAAATAACTACCTTGGGGGCTATAAATAAGACCCAAGGGTAGCCATTTTCCTTACACCATTTGCATGAAATTCATGCATGCATCTTCTTCATAGCGAAGCTCTGCAGAAATATTTCCTCTCCCTCCATCCAAGTTCTTAATCTAAAATAGAGATTTAGACTGTGGATTAGTAGCCTTACTCCGTTCGTGAGAAGACTCGATCCGTCGTGGCGAATCCGAAGGCAAAGTTCCGAGACTACCGTTCCGCATACGCTAGCGTAAGTCTCGACTTTAATTATCGATCCTAACTCTATTTTGGCAGGATCCGACATTGGTATCAGAGCCATATGGGTTCGCCCCGGTCAATCCACCGCCCCGTCGAAACTACGAACGAGTCGTTGTCTTTTTCACGAATGGGTCTCCTACTATTACGGATATAGTAGGAACGCTTCGTGACGAAGAGAACGCAGCGGTTGTTCTTTTCACGTTAGGGTCTCCTATCATTACGGATATGGTAGGAACTCTCCGTGACGGGAAGAACCGGCCGTTCACGTAGTACGTTATTCATTTTTGGCACACGGCCATTAGGAAATAACTAATTTCTCGACGAACGGGTGCTTCATCGACGAACGGGTGCTTCATCGAGGAAGATGATGGAAGTTATTTCCATCGGGTAAGAGGAAAATTTGGTGCATGTGCACCATGGCCAAATGGGCTATGAAGGCCATGCACCCCCTCTCCCCATGCGGAGGGGGTTGGCTACGGCCAATAACCACCGGCGACCACCCCATCAAGGGGGAGGAATGAGTGTGGCAACCCCATTTAAAGGGGGTGGCCGGCCATGGCCAAAGGGGCCATGGCCGGCCAACGCCGAATGGCCTTGGCCATGACCGGCCATGGCCAAGCCATGGCCGGCCATGGCCAGGCCGGCAGTGGCCGGCCAAGGCCAGGCCAGCAGTGGCCGGCCTTGGCCAAGCCCTGCCGGCCAGGCCGGCCCTGGCAGTGGCCAGGGCCGGCGCCCTGGCCACTGCCAGGGCCAGGGCCGGTGCCCTGGCCTCAGGCCAGGGCCTGGCCGAGGCCAGGGCAGGAGCCCTGGCCCCGGCCAGCGGCCTGCCGGCCCTGGCAGAGGCCAGGGCCGGCGCCCTGGCCTCAGGCCAGGGCCTGGCCGAGGCCAGGGCAGGAGCCCTGGCCCCGGCCAGCGGCCAGGCCGCCCTGGCAGAGGCCAGGGCAGCGCCCTGGCCTCAGGCCAGGGCCTGGCCGAGGCCAGGGCAGGAGCCCTGGCCCCGGCCAGTGGCCTGGCCGGCCGGCCCTGGCCGACCGGCCCTGGCAGAGGCCAGGGCCTGGCCGGCCGGCCCTGGCAGAGGCCAGGGCCTGGCCGGCCCTGGCCGAGGGGGCCAGGGCCCCTGGCCGGCCAGGGCAGAGGCCCTGGCCGGCCCTTGGCCAAGCCCCGGCCAGGGCAGAGGCCCTGGTCGGGAGAATTTGCATTTCGAAAATTGGTCGACCAATTTTGTGTTTTTGGTCGACCAATCTGGCAGAAGGTCTGAGTCGGCTGCAAATTTGTCAACTGACCCATACGGGGTGACAAAGGGCATTGGTCAAACTCGAATGTGTCGGTTAGCCCATACGGGGCTAACCACAGTGCCGACTAGTTCATACGGGACTAACGTTTTAATGAAGTTTTTCATTGGGCTCTACTCCTTGAAGATTAGCCATAGTGCTCTACTTCATGTGAGATTAGCCATGTCATTGTGCTCTACTCTACGGAGATTAGCCAATGTACTTGTGACGTTGTGCTCTACTCTACGGAGATTAGCCAACATGCTTTCAAATTTTTGGAAAAGATGTTTTCAAAATAGGTTATGTCCCGTCCTTAATCGGGATAGCGCAATTTAGAATTCCAAGTCCTACCACGATCCGGCCATGGTTATCTAACCCATGGGTGTGTAGAACAGGTCTCGTGGCTTGGCAATTGTTGCGCTAAAATTCTTTGCGCTAATTCTCACCTATTCCATTTTGAAAGATATGTTTTTCAAAATATTTTTCCGCTGTTAATACCATACGGGTATTATTTCTGATTTCTTTTTACTTGAGATAAGTAAGAGGGATACTTTGAAAGTTACTTCTAGATGGTAGTTGGGAACGTAGTGAACTTCTCGATTCTAGAGTAACATTTCAACGCATCCAAGGAACTTATCAAGTGTTTAAAGAATCGAAACTTTATGCATAGAATTTTGATCGTGTTTTTCATTCTCTTTGCAGTTTTTTGAATCGAAAATGTCTACCGCTTCTAAGAACATGGTCGCAGAGCTTAACAAAGGTGAAAAGCTCAACGGCGACAATTATAAACTTTGGTCAATTAAAATCCAATATGTTTTGGAGGATCAAGATGTGCTCGAAACACTCCAAAACATAATGGAAGAACCTGAGTTGGGCAATACGGCCCAACACAAGAGGGACCGGGAAGCTTATGATGTTTGGACTCGAAAGAACAAAATAGCACGTATTACGTTACTGTCCGCAATGGACAATGACATAATGCATCTATTTCGGGAATTCGACCTAGCCAAAGACATATGGTCTGAGCTAGAGATAAAGTTTGGTGGAACTTCGGTTACCAAACTCCGCTCCTTAAACATTCAATTTGATTCGTACAAGATGCGGCGAGATCATTCTATGAAAAAGCATCTCCGCCACATGGCGAATCTTATATCTGAATTAAAGGATGCGGGTGTTACGCTGTCTGACGAACAGCAGATCCAAGCAGTCATTCGTTCACTCCTAGATAGCTGGGATAACATGAAAATGCATCTCACTCATAATGAGTGCATTAAAACTTTAAGCGATGTATCGAAACACCTCGAACTCGAGGAAGAGCGGATTCAAGCCGCAAAACCAAGTGCAGAAGTGCACGTGGCCGCTAGTTCCTCACATGGAGGAAATAAGCGGAAGAATAAACGCTTAAGGTTTGTGAACGAACGAAAGCGAGAACCGGAAACCTCAAAGAAGACAAAGAACAAAAGGTGGCAAAAGAATGTGCACTCAAAGAAGAAAAACTTGAAGAAGATCAAGTGCTTTAAGTGCAACAAGTACGGTCACTTCGCCCGTTCATGTACGGATGGAAGTGATAAGGTAACTTGTAGGGCTAGTTACATATGTGTTTCTAGTTCCATGTTTCTTGCTGAATCTAACTATTTTTGGTTGATTGATTCAGGGGCCACAGACCACGTAGCGAAGGACAGAAGGTTCTTCGTAGAGTATCGAAAGATAACTCAAGGAACAAAGTGGATATACGTCGGCAACAACACACGTGTTGAAGTCAAAGGCGTCGGAACATGCAAGCTAGTTCTCGACAACGGCCGGACTTTATTAGTGCACGACGTCCTCTTTGCTCCAGATATTAGAAGGAATATCGTTTCCGTGGTCATGTTAATGTCTTTAGATTATGAGTGGAGGTTCTATAAACAATATGTTGACCTTGTTTGTAATAATTCTTTGATTGGTTCTGGTAATGTTTGTAATGGATTAATTGTTTTAAATACAATGTATGATGATTCTTCTTCCATTAATGAAAGTTTCCATTTGACAAATGTTTCTAACTCTGAGTCTGAGATCATTTGTTGGCATGCAAGACTTGGTCATATTGGACCAACTAGAATGGATAGACTTGCCAAAAGTGGCTTGCTATCTAATGTTTCAAAAGTTGAAATGTCAACTTGCGAACATTGTCTTGTAGGGAAAACTTGTCGCAAGCCGTTTGGAACTGGCACAAGGGCCGAAGTTCCATTACAGCTTATCCATTCGGACATTTGCGGTCCAATGAATGTTAAGACAAGACGCGGGAAGTCCTATTTCATCACATTCATTGATGACTTCACCCGTTTCGGACATATCTATTTGATATCCCACAAAAGTGAAGCTTTGGCTTGCTTTAAAAACTATATGAGTTTAGTGGAGAATCAATTAGATCGCAAGATTAAGGTTTTGCGAACCGATAGGGGCGGTGAATATCAATCAATAAGTTTTAAGGAACTTTGTGATGAAAAAGGCATAGTACATCAGGTAACTATGCCTTACACTCCGCAACAAAACGGTGTTGCGGAAAGAAGGAATAGGACATTGATGGAAATGGTCCGATCAATGATGTCTCAGGCAAATTTGCCTATCACCTTTTGGGGTGACGCATTATTGACGGCAGCATTCATCTTAAACCGTGTACCCTCGAAGTCGGTAAGTTCTACTCCTTATGAGTTGTGGAACAATAGAACTCCAGACTTAAACATTCTAAAACCTTGGGGTTGTGCCTCTTACGCACATTTATCCTCTCACAAATATGGCAAACTTGGGCCACGTGGGAGGAAGTGTATCTTCATCTGATACGCTGAAAACTCCAAAGGATATGTTTTCGTCGGTCAAGAGGACAATGGGGGTCTAATAGAATTCGAATCGAGGGATGTTGTCTTCTTGGAAAAAGAGTTTCCAAGACAGGGTGAGATAAGTCAAGACTTATCCTTGTTTGAGACTTGGGATCAAGAAGGATCGGAACGTTCGAGTGGGAGAATTCTTGGTGAAGAAGAAAATACGTTTCAAACTTCACCAATGGATGATACGAATGATACCAATCCTATTCCGAGTGGGAGTGATGTTATTCCAAGTGGGAGTGATGTCATTCCAAGTGGGAGTGATCAAACTCAAACAAGACGTAGTAATCGAACGAGGCTAACACCTCTGAGATTTGAGGATGAATTTCCTCAAACATTCATGACATTACTACAAGATGATGACGAACCTGCAAATTTTAAACAGGCCGTCACATGCCCTGCTAAAGATAAATGGATAGCGGCAATGGAAGAAGAACTTCAATCCATGAAAACAAACCAAGTCTGGGACTTGGTCAATTTACCTAAGGGACGTAGAGCCATTGGGAACAAGTGGGTTCTCAAAATCAAGCATAAGGCTGATGGCTCCATCGAGAAATATAAAGCTCGCCTTGTTGCGAAAGGTTTCACGCAACAGGAAGGAATAGACTACGAAGAGACTTTCTCTCCTGTCGTGCGTTTTACCTCCATTCGCTTAATTCTGGCAATGGTGGCTTGTTTGGACCTCGAGTTACATCAGATGGATGTAAAGACTGCTTTTCTTAACGGAGAACTAGATGAGGAGATCTACATGGAACAACCAAACGGGTTCGTACAAGAAGAAAACAAACATAAGGTTTGTAAACTTCGTAAATCCATATATGGTCTTAAACAATCCTCAAGGCAGTGGTATATGCGCTTTCAAGAAGTCGTTTTGTCGTATGGTTTCTCCATGCTCGACGAAGACAACTGCGTATATATTAAGAGGATTAAAAACAAGTATGTAATTATGTCTCTTTATGTAGATGACATACTTATAGCCGGAAATGATAAGCGTCTTATCTTGGATATCAAAGCTTGGCTTTCATCCGTCTTTGAGATGAAAGACATGGGTGAAGATGCATATATCCTTGGGGTTAAGATCTCAAGGAATCGTTCCAAGAAACTTCTTTCTCTCTCTCAAGAGACATATATAAAGAAGGTTTTAGAACGGTTTAATATGCAGGACTGCAAGCCAATTGATACTCCAATAAGCAAAGGCGAGGGTCTATGTTTGGAGATGTGTCCCAAAGATCCAAACGAAAAGAAAGCTATGGAAAAAGTTCCATACTCCAGTGTTGTCGGGAGTCTGATGTACGCCATGATGTGTACCAGACCTGACATTTGCTATGCTGTTGGTATGGTAAGCCGTTACCAATCCAACCCAGGGCAGGCACACTGGAAAGCGGTGAAGAGGATATTAAGATACCTCAAAGGGACTGCGGACTATGCGTTATGCTATCAAGGCAATACCTTGAGACTCGAAGGCTATACCGATGCTGATTGGGCAGGTGATCTCGAGGAGCGAAGATCTACCTCAGGCTTTGTTTTCTTACTCGGGAATGGTGCAATATCCTGGAGCAGCAAGAAACAAACCTGCATCGCTCTATCAACTATGGAAGCCGAGTTCGTAGCATTCAGCATGGCGGTCCAAGAAGCTGTTTGGCTTAGGAAATTCTTAGACAGGCTGACGAATGCCACTGACTCAAGCACTGTTCCTATATACAGTGATAGTCAAGCTTCGATTGCCTACGTCAAAGATCCTAAATTTCATTGTAAGACCAAACACATTGACATTCGATTCAAGTTTGCGAAGGATTATGACAAACGGAAGGAAGTAGACATAGGATACAAATCCACGCATGAGATGATAGCGGATCCCCTTACTAAGGCGATCCCCAGAGATGTGTTTTTCAAACACTTATCATCTATGGGAATGCGTAGGTGCTGAGCTGTATCATGTAATATTTCCCATGTCTATAGAAGATCAAAATTTAATTTGCATACAAGTTTCTTACAAATGATTTTATGTACATTTGTGTTTGAGTCTCAGCTATTTTATTGTGTGTATGTCGGACAGATTAAGGTTGGCTCTCTCACATGAGCAACCGCCTTATCTTATCAGATGGATAAGATAGAGATGAGACTAGTTTAAAGTCAAAATCATTAGACAAATGATTTAGAGTCATGACTTAAACAAGATAGTCGAATAAAAGATCTGCATCATACGGATGCTTACAAAAGATCTGAGATCTGTATCACAAGGATATAAAGATCTCATTGGATTTTTTAAATCCTATCTGTCTTATGCAGGATGAGAGTCCGTGAATATTTCACGAGTAGTAAGGGGACTCAAAAAGATAGGCACTGTGGTGTCTGATCTTTCATCCGTACAACATCATTAAGACATACTCTCCCTGGGAAAGGAGTGATGTTGTAGTACGTGTTCATACCACGTATGCATTTCGACCACTGAGTTAGTAGCAATAGTGTTTGCTATTATGTGAGACTCAAAGGCCATACGGGTCTTAACTCTTACCCTCAAGGACTCCAATTGGTTCCTTTAGATTTGACGAGATGATCGCTATCTTAGCGTGTTGCTAATGGGCTATGGTAATTCGGCTCGGCGGGGCACGTTAGAAAAGCGAATCAAGTCAAGATCAGAAGGTTCGCAAGAAGAGGAAGATTGATTTCATATTCGCATTTGGACTTTAATGATTCAAAGCTGGCCAGCCAATTGTAATCCAGATGGGATTCAATTGTTGAATATAAAGTATAAGAAATGTGAAGAAATAATCTAGGGTAAAGCATGCGTTGAACTACTCAACTTTGCACCTTCGAGGTCGTTGTGTATCTCTAACAAGTGCACAACAACAGACTCTACGCGTATGACGGTCGCACGGTCTATTTCTCGGTATGATAGATGAAAGAACTAAGAGAAAGACGTTCTCTTACAATCCCCTCAAGTGTGAGTGGGAGATGTTGGATATGGAAGACGTTTGTACACCCTTGTGGGGGATGTACGAGGGATTACGGACCTCGAACGTCGCGTACACGAAGTCGTGTGCAAAGGGAATCTGTTCCCTTGCAGAGAGGATCTCTGGATGAGCGGGAAAGTCGCATTATATATGCATAAGTGCATGCGACATATGGCTAATAAAGGGGGAATATCTTAAGCTTATGTTGTACCATGCATATGGTACAACTTAAGCTTATAATGTGCCATGTATCATGGTACACCTTAATTAAGTTGTTCCAAAGGAACAACTTACCCTAAAATAACTACCTTGGGGGCTATAAATAAGACCCAAGGGTAGCCATTTTCCTTACACCATTTGCATGAAATTCATGCATGCATCTTCTTCATAGCGAAGCTCTGCAGAAATATTTCCTCTCCCTCCATCCAAGTTCTTAATCTAAAATAGAGATTTAGATTGTGGATTAGTAGCCTTACTCCGTTCGTGAGAAGACTCGATCCGTCGTGGCGAATCCGAAGGCAAAGTTCCGAGACTACCGTTCCGCATACGCTAGCGTAAGTCTCGACTTTAATTATCGATCCTAACTCTATTTTGGCAGGATCCGACAGTTTGGACTTCGGAGTGTGAACACTTCTTTAATACCTTAAAACAATCCCTGATATATGCCCCTATCTTACAGGTACCGGACTGGATGCTCCCATTTGAAATCATGTGTGATGCTAGCAATTTTTCCATGGGAGCCATTCTTAGACGAAGGAAAGACAAAGTGCGGGTGGTCATATACTATATAAGTAAATTTCTAGATGAAGCCCAGAGAAACTACCATTGCAGAGAAGGAGCTCCTTGCCGTAGCCTTTGTGCTTGACAAATTTAGAAGGTATATTTTAGGCTTTTCCTATCACTATTTTTACGGACCATGCTGCACTTAAATATTTATTGTCCAAGAAAGATGCCAAACCGAGACTAATAAGATGGATTTTACTTCTGCAGGAGTTCCAGTTGCAGATTAAGGATAGGAAGGACACAGAGAACCAGACAGCTGGCCATCTTTCAAGGATAACAGTGGGGTTAGAGCCAGCTACCATTCCCCTAGAGGATTCCTTCCTAGATGAGCATTTGTTCGTCGTATCCACATTGCCTTGGTATGCAGATATTGTTAACTATCTGGTGACAAGTAAAACCCCATACTCTTGATCATCTCAAGATTTAAAAAGGTTTAAGCAAGAAGTGAAATCATTCATTTTTTGATGATCCATACGTTTACAAATACTGTAGTGACCAAATAGTTAGGAGGTGCATCCCGAACCATGAGATAGGTATTGTTTTGCATTTTGTCATACTGGTTCATGTGGGCGTCATTTTTCTGCTCAAAAGACCGTAGCAAAAATTTTACAAGTGGGATTTTATTGGCCTAGCATATTTAAGGACACATTCGCATTTTGCAAATCATGCTTAGCTTGCCAATAGTTGGGGGAGTCACTAGAAGGAATATGACGTCTTTGCACTCTCTATTGGAGTGGGAAATTTTCGATTGTTGGGGTATAGATTTCATGGGGCCATTTCCCCCGTATTTTGGATACATATTCATATTAATTTCTATCGATTACGTATCTAAATGGATTGAGGCTATTCCATGCCAGGCAAATGACGCACCCATCATGTTGAAATCCATGAAAGAGAACATCATTGCATGCTGTGGGGGTACCGAAGGCAATAATTAGCGATCAGGGCTCCCATTTTTGCAACCGCCTTTTCGAGAATTTAATGAAGAAGTTTGGGGTGAGGCACAAAGTATCAACATATTACCCCCAAACAAATAGTCAAGCAAAGTTGGAAAATCTGGAGATTAAGAATAATCTTCAAAAGACCGTGAACCCATCACGAAAGGATTGGAGCACCCGTCTAACGGAAGCCTTGTGGGCATACCGAACCACTTACAAAACCACACTAGGGATGTACCCTTATCGACTTGTATATGGAAAATATTGACATTTGCCTGTTGAAATTGAACACAAATCTTTTTGGGCTATTAAGAAGTTGAATTTTGATGCTAACTCTTCTTCCTCTTTCCACATGATACAATTGGTAGAACTTGAGGAGCTGAGAAGGGAAGCATATGATAACGCCAAGCTCTCCAAGGAAATGTTGAAGAATGTCCATGATCGAATGATTTTGAGGAAATAGTTTGCACCAAGGCAAAAAGTACGTCTATACAATTCGAGGTTGCATCTCTTTCCCGAAAAACAATGCTCCTGGTGGATTGGGACCATATTTTGTGAAGACCGTATACCCATATGGAGCAGTTATCATCGTCAACCCCGAAGGACGAAAATGAGTTTGAAGTGAATGGACATCGCTTAAAGCATTACCACGAGTCTTGGGTACAAGAGGGAGACACCATGCAGCTCACGAACCCACCTTCAGGTGGTGTCTAATTAGGTGTGTTCTTTCCATTAACTTTATCTTAGTAGTAGTATATAGTAATGAATAAAGTTAGTTTAGCTAATTGTGAATTTTCGATTTTGTTTTTTCTGTCTTTAACTTTTGTTCCAAGCACCCCTCGCACATTGAGGATAATGTCCATTTTTAAGTTAGGGGATGTGTATTAAGATTTTTTTTCTTTTTTTCGTTTACATATATTCCATACAAAAAAATTAAAATATTTTTCATATATTTTTTGACAAGTAAGCAACTTTATTCATATAACTCAACAATTACAATATTAGATTACAGAAATGATCCAAGCATAAAGACTCTAATGAAAACAACCATAAATTATCAAACAACTTAACACGGGTAAGGAATCCTAACATTTAGAATTCCGTGAAACTCTTGAACTTTTCCGTCGAGGGAGATCTATATATTTCTTATTAAGCGACTTCAATGTTGGTGCTAAGCGGTAAAGTTCCTCCTCCCACTCTTGGTTTTCCATAGTACCTTCCCCATCAAACTCCTCCATCCACTCATTCTCATAGTCTGCATCAGCATTATCGTCGTTACCAACATTATCAGGATCATCTACACGGACATTTTCTGTAGGACCCACAGAAGATGGACCACTGTACTCCACAATACAAGGAACAACTGTATCATCAGATACATCAGCTGTAGTGGTCTAAACATCAGTTGGGCAGTAGCTGAGGGTCCTCCGCCTGTAGAATTATCTTCAGGAATCAACACATTACCATCCGCAGTTGAAGATGACTTAGTTTTCTCAACCCATATTTTCTTGAAGGGACACTGAGCAGAAGAGCGCCCAAAGAAATCACATGTCGAACATCTTGGAGGCAAGTTTTCATACGCCACTCTAATGGTCGCATTTCCCTCCTCCTCCGCCACAACCTAAATTGTATTAGGTAGTTTTGTCTTCGCTTCAACTTCCACGAAACATCTAGCATAATAGTACTCTCTAGATGTTATAGCCTTATCTACAAATAAAGGCTTTCCTACAGAGCTAGCAATAATACTAATGCATTCTGTAGACCAAAATTTCAAAGGTAAGTCAGGAAATCTCACCCATACTGGAATTGAGGACAGAAGATCTCTATCCATTGTAAGTTCTGGAGTCCAACGACGCAGCACAATCACTCTTTTATCAAACATCCAAGGCCCTCCTTAGAGGATCCTGCTGCAATCTTCTTCTAACTCAAAACAAAGAAGAAAAAACCATTATCCCTGGAGTGGACCTGGAGCTTTCCTTTAGGACGCCACAACCGACGGACACATGCTCGAAGATGTGAGTAAAATGGTTTATCCCCCACAACATAACCAGCCAGAGTACGACTCCATTTTGCAACATTAGCAGTGATCGCTTCTTTAAGGATCTAAGGGACAGCCTTACCAGATGGGACCTCTCAGGAAGGAAGGTATTCACATTTGCTATTTTGCTCAATAGAACGCACAACCGAGAAGAGCGAACTCCATGCATCTCACCCTGATTTTTGACACCCTCAAAGGAGCAGAAGGCTTTCTAATAGCTTTATCAATATGAATAGAATTAGGCACTGTCTTAGGAGTAGCAGATGAAATCTGTTGAAAGAAATATGACGAACATCAATGATAAGGATTTCCTGCATTGATACATGCAGGGTCAGCTCTCCCCATAGCATATCGGGGGGGAGGGAACCCCAATGTGATATCCGGATGCGCCTGAACCCTAGAAGCCATGAGTAGCTTCAGATCGGTAAAAATCTTCCCTGAGATTATGCGTATGGCGTACGGCGGGATTAAATCAGATCTAATCAGATCCGGGGAGATTGCCTGGCCCGATTTAGCGTAGGGCAATGCCAGACGGCACCTAAATTCAAATGTCATCAGTAATCAAATGCCTGAAATCACCTGGACTCGTCGGTGACAACTCGGCGACCACACGGATCGGATCCGGAGCGGCGTAGATCGGCGTCTACATGGATCAGCGACAACAGCTACTGGAGTCGCCTGGGCGACCTGCGACGTTGATCAGTGAACCCCTAGGATCTGCAGCGACCTGCGTGTGGAGCACCGTGGATCGATTAGACTGCGACCACACGAATCTGGGACCACACAAGTCTGCAAACCCCAGGAGCACCTGAATCACCGGATATTCGACCGGAAGGCCGACGAACCACCGGATCTGCGACCACCTAGAGCTTCTCTCTCCTAGGGCCGGCTCACCCCCTTTTCTCCTAGGGCCTATATAACATGCGTTTGTGGCCTAATATATTATTATATTACTATATGAAAAATACTTAATGGCTCGAATTATTATATTATTATTTTTCATATATATATATACACACATACACACACGTCTATAGCTTGAATAAATGGAGCTATAAATCAACTTCACTCACATTTTTTTCACACTTGCCACCCTTGTGCATAATGTAGTGAATGCATCTCAACTTGTTCATGGACTAATTGAATTTTCTATGATATGTGTGGTTTGGTTGAATTATGTTTTCTATGCCTATATTGACAATTGCATGATCCTTATGAAGACATTAAATCAGCATACCACACTACATCATGATCCCATTAGCCTAGCACAAGGCATTCTCGTGTGATGTGGAAAATATCCTTGTATGGACAATTGCATGTTTTTGATTCTAGTTTAACTAAGGGCCTAGCGCATGCATATCCAGAGTTGGGTTGATGGTTGAGAATTTGAAAAAAAAGAAAGAGAAGGAAAGAGTAAATAAAGTGCACCGTACGTTCTATAAATTTTATTGAGTAGCTGGGTCCTCATGCCTCAAGAAGCACGGGGGATTTGCATCGAAAAATATGGTTTGTGGGAGTGCGTAAATAAATATTGGACTTAAGGGATTCGAGCCATTCAGTCCGAGGGGTTCCTTGACGTGCGTTTATATTTCATATATTTACGCGTGTTTTCTTCCGTGTTTTTCCATATTTACCACCGTCTTTTATTTGTTTTCTCGTGTTTTCTTGTATTTTCTTGTTTTCTTTCACTTTTCCGTATTTTCCGTGTTTTGCAGGAGTTTGCTGGCATTTGGGACGTAAACGATGATATCATGTGTCCCCGGAGCAACGGGGGGAGTCACGCGTGATTCAGGGGGTCAAACGACGAAGATTGCATCTTTCAGCCCCTCACCCGGTCGGTTGGTCATCTCCAACCGATCGGGTGATGCACGCGTGCATCACCCGGACGCAGCTTGGAGCTCACAAGAAGTCGCCCGGTCGGTTTAGTGACCGGGTCAAAAGCTCAAAGTCTCTGGAAATTCGAAGCTGATTTCCAACCGATCGGGTGACCTTCACCCGATCGGTTCACCTGTAGCTGAATTTCAACAGCCAAGACTCGGAGCTCCAACCGATCTCCTCACCCGGTCCGCTCTAAGATCCAACCTGTCGGCACCAAGATCAAACCGACCGGTTCATACTGACCGGGTGAACCCCCCGCATTGCGCTATGATTTTGTGAAGCGGCTCACCCGACCGGTTGACTTGTCAACCGATCGGGTGATGTCGTTTTCTATAAATAGAACCCTAGGTTTCTCAGATTCGGGAGTTGGTTATTTTTTACTGTTTTCTTCATTTTGTGACGGCTGTAATTTCCCAGTTTTTGTAAGTTTTCGGATCTTTGTAAAACTTTAGTATTATCTTAATTGCTTTACTACCTTCGCATTCCTATTGTCTGATTATGATTTTAACGGTTCTTTTTCGTTTGGATCGCTTTTTAATGAATATTTGTGAGTAGTTCCCAAATCTGGGATTTTGGCGGAAACCCCTTCGGGGGCTCTTCCCGATGCATCCATAGGTTACGCTGGATGTTTTATTGTCATCGGCGGGAAAAAGACCGCCTTTGACTGTTGGGCCAAGGGGGAATAAACTTGGCGGTTGACTCCCTAGCCATAGCTCACGCCCTTAGCGTAGACGCCGAATCCTAGCGCGCGGGAGCGGCAGGATGAGACGTTGGGAGTTATCGTTGCGAGCTTAGTGCTCCCGGAGTCGATCAGTGTTAATGGACACGGGAGTGCCCACTGATCGAACCCGGGAAGTCTGGCGTATCATCCTGGGCACCGACCGGAATATCTGGCCCATGGGATGTCGGTACCACTTTTAGAGGCAACGTCTCACCATTAGACCCTAATTCCGATCGCCATCCTACCCGTTGGCCGTATCGGCGAGAGTCACTCGTTGGGGTGCAAACCAAAGTCCCGGGTTTTATTTTCTTATTGTCTATACCCTGCATTCCTTTACAGTGACAACCCATCATTCGATCTGGGCTAGCTCGCCCACGGGGTAATTTCGGTCCTCTTTGACACAAGTACATCCTAGCCTCCCTGTGTTCGACCCCCCAAGCCACACTACAACACTGTGCGCTTGCGGTTACAAATATCTAAACCCTCACGCGGGTCCCCCGGCCATTTGCGGTTGGCAAACCGGGGGCACGTCAAGTTTATGGCGCCGTTGCAGGGGAGGCAACGTGCTTGTTATTTTAGGATCTCATGAACCCTAGTGTCTAGCTCTTATCCCTACCTCGTGATAATTTTCGCATTCTTCCTTTTTCTTTTTATTTTCTCATTTTAATTTTTATTTCTTATCTTATCTGTTTCTTTCCCACTTGTCGCTTCACGGGTGTTTGTTGTTTTTCATGCGCAGGAGTTCAAGAAGTCTCGACGACTTGATCCCCGTTGACCCAGAGATAAACGCCACCCTTAGGTGTTTGGCCGTCGAGAAGCAAAGAAGAGAGGATCCTGAAGCCATGGGGGAGAACACCCCGCCTCACAAGTCCCTGCTGGAGTACTCGATGCCTTCCATCGAGTCCACCTCCGCCATCTGTCCTCCAGCTATTACGGCCCAAAGCTTCGAGCTTAAGCCATCTTTGGTGACGTGGATCCAGCAGGATCAGTTCTCGGGTGCACCTATGGAGAGCCCGATCGAGCATCTAGACTCCTTCTTGGAGAAATGTGACACCTTCCGGATTAACGGTGTCACAACTGAGGCGATCCGACTGAAGCTGTTCCACTTCTCCTTGCGAGATAAGGCCAAGCTGTGGCTTAGGGGGAAGGACCCCAACACATTCAACACCTGGGAGAAGCTCTCCAATGCTTTTCTGATGAAGTTCTTTCCTCCGGGGAAGACCATGAAGCTGAGGAGTGAGATCTCCTCCTTCTCCCAGGCCAGCCACGAGTCCTTCCATGAGGCTTGGACAAGATACAAGGAGATGCAGAGAAGATGTCCCCACCATGAGCTCCCCAAGTGGCAGATTATAAATCTGTTTTATAATGGGCTGAGGGACGATTTAAAGTCTTCCATGGAGGCCGCGGCTGGAGGGTCCTTCATGTCAAGAAGCGAAGAAGATGCCGGGCAAATTTTGGAAAATATGGCATCCAGCAATGAATGGTGGTGTGACGAGAGAGCCACACCAAGGTCTGGGGGCATCCAAAGAGTGGAAGACGTCGACAAATTGTCAAGCAAGTTTGACTTGCTATCAACCCAGATCTCTGCATAGATGGTAGGCACCGGTGGCGCCGGTTCATAACAGATTGCTGCGGTAGAATCCAAAGTTTTTGGAGAGTTCGACGGTGGTGACATCTCACCACCATTGGATCAGGCGAGCGCATTGTTTTACAATCCTACAGGGAATGCGCCATTTCCACCACGAACCAACTCAAACCCAGCGTACTCTCCCAACAACCGGAATCATCCGAACCTCAGCTACCGGGCACCTTACCAACAGCTGGCTCAGTAACAACAGCAGACTTATCAGCCGACTAGGCCCCAGCAGCAGTTCCAGCAGCAGCAGTTTCAGCAGCAACAACCACCACCACAGTATCAACAATACGCCCCTAGAAATCAGTAGCCCGCCCAGCAGCAATACGGCCAACAGAGGGCCATTTCTCCGGTTGAGTCCCTCTTGACTCAATACATAGCCAACCAGGAGAAAATTAATCTGAAGCTGGAGATAGGACAAAGAGTGCTCACTGATCAGGTGACCCAGCTGGGGTTGCAAGTGGCGAACCTTCAGAGACCGCAGAATTTATTACCGCCACAACCTGAGGTGAATCCTAGGGGGTAAATCGGACCTTGGCGCTCACACATGAGCATGAGAACGTGCCCGCCATCGTCTTGAGGAGCGGGACACAAATTCCTACTAGAGCGCTGCCCAAAAAACCGGAAGCACCACTGGCCGTTGAGCGGCCAATTGAAAAGGTTAATGACGACGGTGCCCCGTCGCCAAAATTTGTGGCTCCGGAGGGAACCCCCAAAGAAGAGAAGAAGAAAGAAGAAGGGAATTTGAAGGTATTCAAGCCCGTTGTGCCTTTCCCACAATGGCTTGCCAAGGCCAAAATCGATGAGAAGTATGGCAAATTCTTTGCCATGGTGAAAGATATGAGTTTACAAATCCCCTTCCTCGAGGCCATAGAGACGATTCCCTCTTATGCTAAATTCTTGAAAGACTTGGTGACACGGAGATCTAGAAAAGAAAAGGTCGTGTTAACGGCGGAGTGCAGCACTCTCATTCAGCGTGCAAATCCGCCCAAGCTCAAGGACCCCGGAAGTTTCTCCATCCCTTGCTCTATTGGGGAAGTGCAAATCCAGAGGGCGCTCGTCGATCTTGGGGCGAGCGTCAGCTTAATGCCCCTATCATTGTACAAGAGAATAGGGAAGGGAGATTTAGAGCCCACCGGCATGACATTGCAACTTGCTGACCGTTCGGTCAAGTATCCGATGGGAGTAGTGGACGACCTCCCCGTCGATGTGAAAAGGGTGCATGTCCCAGTTGATTTTGTGGTGATGGACATACCGGAAGACAAGCATACACCAATTATTCTTGGACGACCCTTTATGGCAACCGCCGGAGTGTTGATAGACGTAAAGAATGGGAAGCTTTCCCTGAATGTGGGCCAAGAAAGAGTCGAATTTGACTTAGGCTTGTCAATGAAGCATCCAAACCCCCCGGACGATCCTAGTATCAATGTGCTGGAGAACGAAGAAGATAGGGCTGTTGAAACGAGTGCCTGGGAAGTGCTCTCGAGAAATCCCCCCGATAGCTTGGGGGACCTTGGAGAGCAAGTTGGCTCCCATAAGAATGAAGTGGCTAATGAGGCGGTCGCACGACATGTGATCCCTCTCGGGTTTCCTAAGTCTCCTCCCATGAGGAGAAAAGGAAAAGAACCCATGGACCTCACCGGTGATGAGGTCTGGATCCTGAAAAAGATGGCGGTGGACGCCAATTTGAGGGAGAAGCCCCCGGATCCTGTCAACAAAGGGAGGGTAGTCGAGCAAATCTTTTTACAGCCGCCGACTACACCGATAGCCACAACCTCTGGAGCTGAAGAGATGCCGGATTTTGGGCATCACCCGTACCGCCCACCATGAAAATCATCAACGGGCGTCGAGCTAAACGACGTTAAACAAAAGCGCTTCATGGGAGGCAACCCATGTTCTAAACTTTTGCTTCGCTTTTTAGGATTTTTTCTACTTTATTTTTCTCTATTTTTATAAATAAATCCAGCCGAAACAACTTCCGTGAAGGAACTTAGGCGATTTTTGGGTTTTGCAGAAAACAAGGCCTCAACCGATCGGGTGAGTTCTCACCTGATCGGTTGGGATGTATCAGCATACGATCGTGTCTGTCACCAAATGAACCGACCGGGTGGAGAATGATGAGACCGGGTGAGCAGACCGGGTGACCTGGGGGAACTCTCGGAAAAATTTCAGAGTTCATCAACCGACCGGGTGGCAAGATGCGAGACCGGTTGAGGGACTGGGTGAAAAACTTTGAGTTTTCGGGAAAATCTGTGGAGCGGCAAACCGATCGGTTGAGTTCTCAATCGATCGGGTCGCCTGTAGCGTTTCTTCAGCATCAAATTTTCGACCTAGGGTCAACCGATCGGGTGAAAACTCACCCGATCGGTTCGACTTAAAACCTATAAAAATCCTCGACCCACCCGCTCACAAACCCTCGCCCGATCTCGTCGTTTCTCCGTCGTTTCGCCTTCCTCCAAGCACCCGACTGCCAAAATCCCTCTCCCACAACCTCAAATCCTCCATTAGTCTCTCTCTCCACCTCCCCCTCGCATTTCTCCATCTCTTCCTCCCTCTCCCTCTCCTATTTCCTATTTTCTAGCCCTAATTCCCAACACCCACATCCACCATCGAATTTTTTGCTGAAGAAGAGTGCCGCGGCTCCACACTTCTCCAATTGCACGACATTGGGTCATCTACAAGCAGGGAGATCTAATTTCTACTGGGTAACTTCGTTCTACTTCTCGAATTTCAATTTTTACCCTAATATTCGATTTGCTTGGTTTTCGTGTGTGTGCACTTTAATAGTATTTTGCACCCATTTGCATCATCCACACACACATGGCCCGGGAGAGAGATAAAGGAAAAGGTATCTTGCTGGAGGAAGAACCATCTCGTAAGAGACGTAAACAAACACGTCCTCCTTCCCGCACATGCGATCTGACACTTGCCCCTCCCGCACATATCATTCCCCCTGTGGACCCCATGTTTGGCCTGCATGGATACATATTTAGGAACCAAGAGCAGAAAGACTTCTACCACAGACTTGACACTCGGGGGCATTTATCAACCAAGTTTGCCCACACCCAATCACTCGTCGACCTCGGTGTATTCACCGAGGTCGAGACTCTTTTTGCTAATCTAGGTTGGTTGGCCTTCCTTAATGCCTCTGCGGTATCTTACCCGTCACTCACCCTAGAATTCCTTTCCTCCCTCGTTTGTGAGTCGGGGTCGACTGTCACTTTTCGGGTGCGTAACCAAACCATTCGCACAAACCTAGACACCATCTGCGATATATTTGGTTTCCCTATTCTAGGGAATGACGCTATCCGTCACTACAGATATCCCCAGGAATTTGACGTCGATAATTTCTGGTTCCGCCTCACCATACTCCGCCGCTATCCCCGGGGTAAGGCCAAGGCCTCCTCCATCATCCATCCCATATTTCGTCTAGCCCATAGGATCATATCATCTGCATTTTTCCCGTGGGATGAGTCAGGCACCGTGACTATCCCCGATCTTTTTATTCTCTGGGACATGACTTTCTCCTTTGTTCGTGATGATGATGGAGTTAGTTTCAGGGCCCCGGTTGTCCCTATCCACGCTGGCGATTGGCTTGTTTACAAGCTTCTCGAGATTAGCAGGGCCGGGAAGGGCAAAATCTGCTGTGGGGGCATTATCACTATCATTGTTTCTTACCCCCCCCCCCGTTTAATATCCATATCCCCCGTGGTCTTCCCATCGCCGCAGGACCCTCACATCTAGATCTTGACATCCTGCGGCACATTCACATGATTAAGCCCCGCCCCGACGGTCGTTTCGAATTCAATTACGGCCACCCTCCTCGCCCCTACACTATTCTCCCCAACCCCACTCGCATGACTGTGGCTATCGTGGCGGATTGGACTTTTTCGCCCGACCCTGAGTTCTTTGAGGGGTTGCACCTTCCTTTCTTTCCCCCTGACGCACGAAGACCTCCTTCCCCTGCCGCCCACTTAGGCGAGCAGGATATTCCTGTGTCCCGGGGAGATATGGGGGCTGGCCCGAGTCGCCCTATTTCTGCTCCTGACCCCATCACTTCTGAGCACCTCTTAGCGGCCATTTCTGGCCTTGTCTCCTGTGCCGACATGACCACCGCCGCCGGTACTACTTCCACCTTACCTGTCGGCACCACTTCTGCCTCACGTCAGTCCACATCATTTGGTCACCGCCAGGTCTCTGCCCGTCTTGGTCTTGAGAGGGAGGTCGCTGCCCTCCGTGATCTCGCTATGTCCTCTGCCTCCTCGGACCCATCACCGTCCTCCTTTCTCACTCACCCACATTTTCTCGCACTTGAGAGGAACGTGGCCGCCATTCTTCGCCTTCTCACTCACATCCACGGACCAACTCCACCTTCACCACCTCGACGATCTTCTCCTCCACCCTCCCACACATCCCCACATCCATCACATCCCCCACCACATTCTTCTCCTCCGACATTCCACGCATCCCCACCTCCCCCACCCCCACATAGGCGATCATCTCCCCCTCCCTCATCTATTCCCATCCCGGTATCCACTTCCGCCCTCCCGACCACTTCCATCGCACCCACACCACCCTCTACCTCCTCCACCATCACATCATATGTGCGCCGCAGGAAATTGCAGGTGTGGTCCAAGTCTCTCCCACCCACACCCACTACCGTCACCATCACATCTTCTCCCCCCATTTCTATTTCTTTCACCACCGCCTTGATCGCCGTCCTCCCACCACCACCCACCCCCACCGACACTCCTCCCATCGTTCACACCACCGCTGCACCTATTCCTCCACCTCTTTCCCGCTTCTCCGCACACCCCCTGTTTCCCCCACCCACCCACCCACACCCTCTTCCGAGGAGGGCGAGGATTCGCCTTCTCCTGATTTTTGATTTTACTTTGTTTGTTTTTGACCCCCCTTGCATATTTCTGCATTTCACGATCACATTTTATTTGCTAGCACTGTCATGTCTAGCTTGGGGGAAGTCTGTTTTGCTGTGTTGTCGTGTTTTATTTTCTTCTTGTGTGTGTGCTTGTCTTTACTTTTTATTTTGTCGTGTCGTGTGGTTTTATTTCGTTTTTTGCGTCGTGTGGTTTGATTTTGATTTTTCTTTATTTTTTAGTTTCGTATCTGTGTTTTCCTCGTTTTTCATTTCTTTTTGTGTCGGTGCATCCCCCCCCCATTTTCATTGCCCCCCCCCCCCCCCCCCCCCCCGTACTCACTCTTATTGCATTGAGGGCAATGCAAGATTCAGCTTGGGGGAGTCGCACTTTGTGCGTCATTTGAGTCTTTTCTTTTTCGTTTTTGTGTCGTTTTCATCGTGTTTTTATTTTTTCTTCTCTTCTTTTTGTCTCTTTCTCCTAGAGATGAACCCTATGATGAATCGCCAAAAAAATCACACACACCTAGCACCTAGCATCACATTCACTAACCCTAGGATTTCGAGTCCTCTTGCATTTCACGCATCGTGGGTCCACTTAGCTTTTTTGTGAGTCGTGTGTCGTGCCTAACCATGTGGTGTGCTTCTACTTTGTGATTTTACTTTATATACCTGTCCAGGAATGACCCCTAGATTATCATGCTTCGATTTGAATATGCGGTATATATTTCCCCTGGCTGCTTCTGCATGCTATATATATATCGTGTACTTCATTTCACATGTGTCGGGATTCCACAATTAAGGACTAGGATAACCCATTTAGCCCATGCTCTATTTAGCGAGAATAGTTTCCTTTGCCCAAGTGTTTAGATTCCGACTTCTTTTTTGTTTTACTTGGTGCAAATCCCCTCGTCGTGTACCGTTCTCCCACTTGGGAGAGTACACATGTGTATAGCCAAAAACCCAAAAATCCAAAAAAAGAGAAAAGAAAAGAAAAACCCAAAAAGAAAAGAAAAGAAAAATTTTGTATAGCCAAAAAAAGCAAAAAATATACAAATGCCCAATACCCAAAAAAATTCCCGTGTGAATATTTTCCTACTTGCCGAGAATAAATGGAAGGCGAGAATTTGCACCGAGTGTTCTTCTCCACATCATCTCATCCCCCATCGGTTTCGAAAACACTTGGCTTAGGAACTTTTTAGCTAGTATCTTGGCTGTAGTGGTGTGATTTCCTTAACCCTAGTTGTGGAGTCCCCGACGTATGATACGCTTCTATTCTTATACTCTTCTTATGCATGCTTGAACTAATATTCACCGCAATTTCAAATTCGAATCAATATTTGGGTCGTTTCCTGGGTTTGTGTATATCGAGCTTTATTGCACATCGTAGATAGCGACACCGACTGCTAGCGCACGGCCACACTCACTCGTGCTTCACCGCGTGGGCCCACGGCACTTATTTGGACTCGTATTCCTAGGTTTAGTGATGTGATTTGGCGTTTGCTTGCTTGGTGTGTCGTTTTTGATTTTGTTGGCCCTGACGGGCGATCTAGGATATAGAGTGCCTTTTCTGTCTTTCTCTCTAATTTTCCCTCTGAGCTCCTACTCTCACTCGTCTTCCTCGAGGACGAGGAAGAGTTCAGCTTGGGGAATTTTGACGTGCGTTTATATTTCATATATTTACGTGCGTTTTCTTCCGTGTTTTTCCGTATTTACCGCCGTCTTTTATTTGTTTTCTCGTGTTTTCTTGTATTTTCTTGTTTTCTTTCACTTTTCCGTATTTTCCGTGTTTTACAGGAGTTTGCTGTCATTTGGGACGTAAAACGATGATATCATGTGTCCCCGGAGCAACGGGGGGAGTCACGCGTGATTCTGGGGGTCAAACGACGAAGATTGCATCTTTCAGCCCCTCACCCGGTCGGTTGGTCATCTCCAACCGATCGGGTGATGCACGCGTGCATCACCCGGACGCAGCTTGGAGCTCACAAGAAGTCACCCGGTCGGTTCAGTGACCGGGTCAAAAGCTCAAAGTCTCTGGAAATTCGAAGCTGATTTCCAACCGATCGGATGACCTTCACCCGATCGGTTCACCTGTAACTGAATTTCAACAGCCAAGACTCGGAGCTCCAATCGATCTCCTCACCCGGTCCGCTCCAAGATCCAACCGGTCGGTACTAAGATCCAACCGATCGCACCAAGTTCCAACCGACCGGTTCATACTGACCGGGTGAAACCCCCGCATTGCGATGTGATTTTGTGAAGCGGCTCACCCGACCGGTTGACTTGTCAACCGATCGGGTGATGTCGTTTTCTATAAATAGAACCCTAGGTTTCCCAGATTCGGGAGTTGGTTATTTTTTACTGTTTTTTTCATTTTGTGACGGCTGTAATTTCCCAGTTTTTGTAAGTTTTCGGATCTTTGTAAAACTTTAGTATTATCTTAATTGCTTTACTACCTTCGCATTCCTATTGTCTGATTATGGTTTTAACGGTTCATTTGCGTTTAGATCACTTTTTAATGAATATTTGTGAGTAGTTCCCAAATCTGGTATTTTGGCGGAAACCCCTTCGGGGGCTCTTCCCGATGCATCCATAGGGTTAGGAAATCGATAGGGATTAGGAATCTAAAGGTTACGCTGGGTGTTTTATTGTCATCGGCGGGAAAAAGACCGCCTTTGACCGTTGGGCCAAGGGGGAATAACTTGGCGGTTGACTCCCTAGCCATAGCTCACGCCCTTAGCGTAGACGCCGAATCCTAGCGCGCGGGAGCGGCAGGATGAGATGTTGGGAGTTATCGTTGCGAGCTTAGTGCTCCCGGAGTCGATCAGTGTTAATGGACACGGGAGTGCCCACTGATCGAACCCGGGAAGTCCGGCGTATCATCCTGGTCACCGACCGGAATATCGGGCCCATGGGATGCCGGTACCACTTTTAGAGGCAACGTCTCACCATTAGACCCTAATTCCGATCGCCATCCTACCCGTAGGCCGTATCGGCGAGAGTCGCTCGTTGGGGTGGAAACCAAAGTCCCGGGTTTTATTTTCTTATTGTCTATACCCTGCATTCCTTTACAGTGACAACCCATCATTCGATCTGGGCTAGCTCGCCCACGGGGTGATTTCGGTCCTCTTTGGCACAAGCACATCCTAGCCTCCCTGTGTTCGACCCCCAAGCAACACTACAACACCGTGCGCTTGCGGTTACAAATATCTAAACCCTCAAGCGGGTCCCCTGGCCATTTGCGGTTCGCAAACCGGGGGCACCTCATTCCTGTAAGCCCATCTAAGCCCAATGCCCAAAGATTAATTGATCTAGGATTCATTAACCGAAAGATCGTTAAATGGATCGATTTAATTTCCAACACAAAATATGATGAGTAATAATAAAGTGTGTCTTGAGCCAAAATTTGATGCCAAGAACATTTCTTCATTTGAGCGTTGTGTTACATTTACCCTAGAAGAGCTAGGATCCCAACATAAGTGAAAGTTCCACATTTGGGTAGTATGGATTATACAAATTCCTTGTGTTAGTAAAAGTATTGATTGATAAGTGTGGTATGCATTTGGAATGACAAATTCATGGGATATTGTGCAAATTGTCAAGATATGATGGAGAATCATAATTTTAACCCCATACCATGATTTATAGGTTGAATTTGATGTGTTTGTGATAATCATTGATCCATTCGCTTGATTTGCTATAGAGTAGCAAAACACTAGTTGGGGGTATGATTATGATTGAATATTGTGTATACAACCCCCTAATTCTTTTGTTTTGTGCATAATCCTTGCATAACTAAACTCCTATACATTCGTTTTATAATATCATATATATTATGAGCTAACCATTTTTATATGTGTAAAATACCATCCCCATAACTTAATTTTATACCAACTATTTTGCAGGAATTTTCCAGAATTTTTTTGGAGCTCAATCAATGGAGATGCAAAGCAAAGAGGACTCACACGATCGTGTGTTACACTCCACACGGTCGCAAGGAGTGTTGCATATTGCTTTGTTTTGTCATCTATTGCTCTTTAAATCTGAATCCATGGCTTTAGACGCTTATCCATTGCTAGGAATCCCTTTTATTACAATGGGTAGCGAGTAGTTTTCTTCTAGGGCAATGGGATGAACCCTATTGGATTAGGGCTACAGGTTGAACTAGTTAATTTATTTAATTGCTGGTCTAATTGAGATTAATGGTATATTGAGATGATTATTGTCATTGTAGATTCGACCTCCTCCCCTCGGGGGCGATCGGATTGGCCACTTACCAAAAATCGCGACCAATCCGGGGATCTGATCCCTACGACGTCCCATACTATCGGTGTGGCTGATGAGAGTCGGGCACTGATTAGAGCTCTTCCAATATAGGTTTAATCCCTGAACGCCACTGTGGGTGGGAGGAAGATTAGGGATATTCGTCGAGCGTAATACACCCAACATACACCGATGCATCGAAGACCACTGACATCGATGTAGGTTGGGTTGACCTACCATGCATCGCGACAGCTGGGGGTAGGACATGACATAAGGGAATAACCTATCATGCATCAAGGCAGTGGAATAAGCGAATGCCCTTAGGTCACATGACCTCTCCTGAGTCCCAATGAACCTGGTAACTGGTTGATTACTAGTCTAACCCTAATCTTAGTCCAATGGCGGGGATTCCCCATGCCGTAGAGCTTTTATCCTTTGATCCACACTCTTTCTACTTTTCACCAACAAATCACCAACATTATTGCATAGCTTTCACTCGAAGACCCATAAACTGATACTCATTGATCACCTCCTCGTGCTCGACCCATGAGCGACTACACACGACCCGTGCGCTGCGATTTTATTAGCATCGGCCCCTCGGGGTGCGATCAATATGTGAAGAATCATGATATTATAATTTTTTTGTCCTATTCCATAGAAATTGAATTTGAGCATGATATCTTGAAGTGATAAAAGGATGAGTTATTTTTAACTCTTAATGAGATCTGTACTCTGTGTGGAGTGGAGTACCTAGCTACATGAGTATCCTTGATAGACTCACCTACGTGAACGTGGAAATGTTGTCGCTTCCTATGGAATTTTGGGCAAATTCTCTAAAGTGTTCACTATAATGGGATACACATGCATGGTCGTAAAGCACATGCTTATGAATAACACCTTCATAAGGTTGTGTGTGTGATGATGTTAAAGATAGAGTTCAAAACTACGAGTTACTCTAGTAAAATCTAAATTATCGACACTATGTAAAGGTTCAAGTAGATAGACACCTTTGCTTATGCACATTCTTATATTAAAATATACTGCAAGATGAAAATGGAATTTTTTTTATTTTTAAAAAAAAATTCAAGTAGGGGATTGTTGGACATTTTGAATTTTTTCAAATGAATTTGGACTCTCTCTTGGTTTTCCCTCCAAAAGGTTTAGTCACACATTGCTTGGAAATAAAACTTTGGAGGAGTATGTAAGGCTTTTGTTTAGCCATGGGGGTGTGCCTCAAGGGGTACAACTCTTTTGTGAAGGGAAGAGGACTTACATGAACATGGGGTCAACACGCGCATGTGCCACCACCATTGCCCGCCGGCCGGTCGACCATGACGTGTGGTGTGTGTGTGCGGTTATTATTTTTTGGATAAAATAATTATTATAAATAATTATTTTGAAACTGAATTTCAAATTTCAAACTTTTTCAATATTAACCTTTCAAATTCAAATGTTTTCATTAACGTTTAGATCCAAAATTTACTCTGCATTACTCTCTCAAATCCATATTTTATCTTGTCTTTACAGCTTCTTTCTGTTAATTTTTCCTTATAAAAACGAGTAATCGTGGATTCCATTTTTGTAAGCCCGAAAAATTTCTTCCTTCTTGTCTTCTAAAAAAACTTTTCAAAACCTCTGTCGCACAAAATTCCTTCTCTGTTTTGTGCTCATTTTCTCTCAAACATTTTTTGTTCCTGCGCAGTAGTTCTTTGTTCTGTGGTGTTTGTTCTTGCAGGTCATCTTCCAGTGCAGGGGTGATCATTGACAGAGGAGATTTTGGGCTGTTTTATCCTGGGGACGGCGAGGCTGGACACTACTTGCACAATCTTGGGCAGAGCCGCGAAACGTCTTAAAGAGAGTGATCTAATCTGTGACTCAGCCCAACTTATTTGGTAACTTCATTCCTGTCTCTATTCGGTTTCTGCTTCAAAACATTCTGGCAGATTTTGCACCATATTGGTAAACAGAGTATAACTTTCACTGTAGACATCTAAACATTATTATCTTGGCCAATTTGGAACCTAACTGAATTATCTACAATTTTCATGTTGAGACTTCATCAGGATTAGGACTTTAAATGATTGCAACGAGTTGATCTTTACAGCTAAGTAACTCAGTGTCAGGACAGTTTTATACCCTATGTTTTGCTGGCTATAACTATTAACTAAACTATCTGAAAATTATGATTTTTTTTATGAATAGTCACATGTATCCACCATATTGTAACCCTAACTCTATACATATGAGGCTGCGGACGCCCGTAACCATCACCTTCTAACACGTTATCAGCACGTTCTTACCAACTGAGAGAGAAAGCGATTGGATCACTACAGCATACTTGGCAGACAACAAACAGATCGACAGATCGTAGCTGCGCGGAGGAACCAGATCCAAATCTCGCGTAGGCATATCAACTGTTGCGAGATCTGGAGGAGGGATCTAGAGGTAATCAATCAAAACTAGATCTAAACTTCTTTTTCTTACGACTATGTTTAGATCTGTAATGGTATGACCAAAAATTAGACAAAATCATTGATTAAATTGATTAAAAAACGAATGTTTTGATAAAAATCATATCTTTATGGAAAAAAAATCATATTTTTATTGAAAAAAATCATATTTTTATTGAAAAAAATCATATTTTTATTGAAAAAAATCATATTTTTATTGAAAAAAATCATATTTTTTTGAAAAAAAATCATATTTTTTTGAAAAAAAATCATATTTTTATTTCGATCCAGCGGCTCTGACGGTCGTGTCATCGACTGCACCCCCGCACCGGCCCTATGGCCTGAAGCCAGTCTCCCCGGCTGTCGATTGGCCTCCCTGTCCATCGATCGGCATCGGCTTGCCTGAAGCCAGCCTCCCTTTCTGTCGATCGACCTCCCCACCCGTCGATCGGCCTCTGCTAGCTTGTAGACCGCCCTCTATCGACCTTTAAACGACCTTGATGGCCGTCAACCGCCCCACCGGCTACTCCCCGTGGCCACCACCGGCCAGGTCACGGCCCTGACAGCCACTGCCGTGACCCCCCATACCGATCGGAGGCCCCGCCGGCCGTGCTGCCCCTCGGCCCATCCGGCCATGCCGCCGAACCCAACCGCTAGTTAGGGTTTGGATGGCTGTGGAGGAGGGGCACACTAATTTTTTGATTGGGCTTCGGCCCAGTCAACAAAAACAAAAAAATGTTTTTAAGCGACGGGTCTGAAGCCCGTGATCAGCACGCGTCCCTCAGGCCCATAGGCAACTTTAAAAATAATTTCGGATGGGCCCGAATCCTATAGCCGATGCGTGGGCTTAGGCACACATGCCAAAAATTAAATTAATTTATTTTTTATTTAATTTATATTATATATATATCCTAAGGAGGCTAAAAATCTCAGAAAATTCACAAAAATTCGGGAAAATTCTTGAAAACAATTCTGAAAAAAATCAGGAAAAATCTGGGGCGGTGTTCTGGCAATAAATATTTAACTTTGGTGAATTTTGATTTCAAATTAATCAATATTTTTATTTTTGTTTTATTCTATGTATATTAAATGCATGTGATGCTGCATATTAAATGCATGTGATGCATAATTAATGCTATGTTGTGCTTTTGGATTGGTTAGTTTGTCACCATTTTATTTTTCCTCGCATTTTCTTTCCTTTCTTAACGTAAATATAATGAGGATTTTTTGTGAATGCCAAAGACCGGAGTCACATCCCATGAAGATGGAGACCGACTTACTGGAAGATGGGGCCCATATGGCTTCAAAGTTGTACATTTCTCTTTTCGTCTTTTGTATTTTTTGGACTGTATATGGACTCTAGACTGTATTTTTATGGTGAATAGCTGATCCACACAACAAGGTAATATGTCAGGCTTGCATGAATTTTTCTTTCAAAAATAATTAATTCTACCTTATTTACATGCTTAGATAAAATGGCCAAGATAGCAAAGTGTTGATTTCGATGTCATGGATGCTACTGGCAAAAACTACTTGAGCTGGCAACTGGGCATAATGTTCCACTTGCGCTCTCAGGGCCTAAATCTCACTATCACAGCTGATGATAAAGTAACTGATATAGTTAAGGCAAAAGACATCATCTATATCAGACGTCACATGGATCGAACCCTGAAGACCGAGTACCTGGCTGTAGAAGACTCGTATGAGTTGTGCACTGTGCTCGAGGAATGGTATAAACATAAAAAAGATGTTATCCTCCCTCGGGCTCGTTATGAATGGGAGAATATCCGACTTCGGGACTTCAAGTACATCGCTGAGTATAACTCAGTGTTGTTTAGCATCACATCATGCCTGAAGCTGTGTGGTGAAGAAGTCTCGGAGACGCGCATGCTGGAGAATGCCATCCTCATACAGCAATATCGTGAACGTAAGTTCACAAAGTACTCTAAGCTACTCTCCTACCTTCTTATGGCAGAGCAGAACATAGATATTTTAATGGCTACTCATAACATACACCCTCTTGGCATTGCTCTTCCCCCAGAGGCCCATAAAGTTTCTTCCCAGAAGCAGAAGAACAAGCAGAAGGGCAGATTTTAGAAGGGGAAACCCATGAAGAAGCAGGCCAGAGGTCCTCCCCAACACAATAATAATGAGGGGAAGAAGAAGTTAACAAGGATAAGGAAGAACACTGGTCAGCCGTCTGCTCCCAACAAAGACTAGGAGGACAAATGCCACATATGTGGCATGAATGGACATTGGTCCAGGACCTGTCGTACTCCACGCCACCTTCAGGATTTGTATCAAGCAAGCCTGAAGTATCTGCAAAGACAAATCTGGTGGAGAATCAAGTATAGGCTCCAACTTGGTTCACCGCCGAGGACTTCGCAAATGACGACCTCCTAGATTGATGCACTCTTTATCTATTTATTTAGCATTATATATGTAGTAGAAACAATTTCCTTTTCTGCATTGAAATTGCTTTTCTACCATGTTTTTAGAACTCTTATGATTGAATAAAATTCTTGTGCCTTATGAAATTACATTCTTTCTTTTAGATGGACTGTAAATGCCTAGTGGACAGTGCATCTATGTATACGATCCTTCATGATAAAGTTATTTTCATAGAATTAATAATTACATTTGCACTGCTAATACGATCTATGGACCATCAAATATAATAGATGGATCAGGGGAAGCAAGCATATTTCTCCCCAATAATACACAGATTATAATAAAAGATGCATTATTCTCTCCGGACTCGAATAAAAATCTATTAAGTTTCAAGGACATCCGCTTAAATGGATACCACCTAGAAACTGTCGACCTCAATAATGTTGAATACTTGTTTGTGTCGACTCAAAAAGATGGTGTCAAAACCATCGTTGAGCGCTTTAATGGACTCCTGTCCGTCAGGTCTTTATCATACAAATATTTGAGCATAAGAAGCTAATCTAACGGAAGACCATAAATGCGTGAAATTACTAAAGTTCCTACTCTGGCATAATCGACTTGGTCACTCTAGATTGGTAATGCTGCACCACATCATATCCCAATCCCGTGGACACAATTTGAAGAACCAGAAGATTCTTCAAAAGGGTGAATTCATGTGTCCCCCTTGTTACAATGGAAAAATAATCACAAGACCATCCCGACAAAAAGTGGACTTGGATTCTCCTAGCTTCCTTGATAGAATACATGGAGACATTTATGGGCCTATTCACCCCTCAAGTGGTCAATTTCGGTACTTTATGGTTCTGATAGACGCATCGTTAAAATGGTCATTTGTGTGCCTACTGTCCACCCGTAACTTAGCTATTCCAAAGCTTCTGGCATAAATAATTAAGTTGCAGGTACATTTCCCATACAACCAGATTATGAAAATTTGTTTGGATAATGCTGGGGAATTCACAACATAAATCTTTCAAGACTACTGCCAAGCAATGGCATTGAAGATGAACATCATGTAGCTCATGTTTACACCCAAAAGGGGTTGTCGGAGTCTCTTATACAGAGACTCCAATGGATTGCTAGTCTATTATTAATATAATCCCAGTTGCCTATGACCGCATGGGGACATGCAATTTTGCATGGTAAATTGTTAATAAGAATAATACGATCTGGAGGTCAAATATATTCCCTAATGCAACTTGCTTATGGAGCACCACCAAATGTCTCTCATTTGAGGGCATTTGGCTACGTAGTATATATACCCATAGCACCACCACAAAGGACAAAAATGGGTCCTTAGCATCATCTAGGTATTTATGTAGGGTTTGACTCTTCTTAGATAATTAGATACTTAGAATCCCTAACCGGGGACGCCTTTAAGGCACGTCTTGAAAACTGTGAATTTGACCAAAATAATTTTCCCAAACTAGGCTCAAACTCTACGAAGCCTGAATCTTCAGAGGCCATTTCATAGGACACCAAGACTTTGTCCCACTTTGATCCATGTATTAATCAATGTGACGATGAGATCCTGAAGATCATTCACATACAGAACATATTTCACCTATTACTAGACAAATTTACTGGCAACCATAAGATTCTCAAATCACACGTCCCTGTTGCTAACACGCCAGCTAGGATTGACATACCCAAAGATGAATGCAATCAACCAGTAGCAGAAGTGTCTATAACTCAATTAAAGAGAAGATAAACACCAGGCTCCAAGGATAAATTTCCTCGAAAGAGAAAAACTCCTGGAGAAAATATGACGATACCACCACAGAATGCTGAGCTCAGCCCAACAACATCTCTCCTCCTGTATTCCCCAGAAGAGGAAAATATAAGAGAAATATCATTAAATTAAGTACATACTGTGGAGGTATTGGACCGAAAGAGCACTGTTGTCGACGACGAATTTGCGTTCGATATTGATATTCACGTCGTTGAATGCAAAGATGATATCAATCCACACTCTCTAGCTGAATGTAAACACATAGATGATTGGCCGAAGTGGAATGAGGTAATAGGAGTAGAGCTAGACTCACTCTTGAAACACAAAGTATTTGGACAAGTAGTCCTAACACCAAAAGGTGTAAAACCTATGGGATACAAATGGGTATTGTCACGCCCCGCTTCCCAAAAGATTTGGGGAGCAAGACATGGCCAGCCCGCATGGACTCGAGCCGTTGAGGCTCGGGGTCCAATAAGCGTCTAGGAAAGTTATGATGCGGAAGAGAAGGTCCGACCGAATGGTTTAGCATGAAACAATAGTCAAACAGTAAAATAAGATACTATTCAAAGCGGAAGGTAACTAAAGAGTGAAGAGTCTGCTGGGATCCTCAGGTGATGCTAGCTCAGTCAAGTCTGTGACATGTGCAAAACACATGTCAGCAACGAACTAATGAGACCATAATTAAAACAGTTATACAATTCTAGCAATTCTATATGGAATTTAAATGACAACCTACACAGGAGTTCTAGAAAACAGGAAATAAGTAAGGGTTGTTCTATCGATCCGCTAGGGGTGTCCATCTAGTCAGATCGTCTAAGAGTTGTTCATGTAGTTCTATCAATCTACCAGGGGTGTCCATCTGGTCAGATTGTCCAAGACTAGAAAAAGGTCAAACGACCGGAATGCATCCCTGCGAAGCAGGCAGGAGTGCACCAACTGCAATACAAAGATAAAGCCTAAGGACTCAAGCTGCGTAGGCGGAGGGGAGCTACCCCCCAGGCCCAGCTAGACTCTTTTGTCCTACCCCACCCGCGAGTCGTTTGTGTTATGGACACGAGCCAACAAACGCTCCATCTAGACACGAGACAAGACAAGGATCACGAATGATACGGCGTATCATACCGGAGCGCACCAGTCACGGGTGAGCTAAAGCTGGGGAGCACCAGTTCTCAATGGTCACCCCCGTCGTCGATCCGAAACAAATCATTAATCATGAATGATACTACGTATCATACCGGAGTGCACCAGTCACGGGTGAGCCAAAGCTGGGGAGCACCAGTTCTCAATGGTCACCCCCGTCATCGATTAACTATCCGTAAGCGAGCCGTCTCTGGGCTAGCCAGCAGACGCTCCACAAGAGTAGTGCCAACCTCCGTATAGGAGAGGCCCACACATGTGATCTTCTACAAAGATCTACACAATTATAATGTCCGGCTTATTAATTAGCATGTGAGGTTTAAGTGGCATTTTAAAAGTGGGTTCGAGCAGAAAATAGCATGCGATCATTTTCAAGTATTTTGCAGAAATAAATCTAGCAGTTCTAACATCAATTATAGAAAAGTATAAAAGCAGTAACTAAAGTCTCATTCCTTGCCTGAAAGATTCCGGCAAGGATGTAGTCCAGCAAGGTCTGGGTCAACCAACGGATCTACGAAACCTCAACACGGCGTAAAAGCTACACTGGCGTCGGGTAGCGACGCCAGGGGTTGGATTCCTGTAGTGTGCACGGCACGGAACGGCGAATACTCTGAGGTAAAATACATGCATGAATAAGTTCGATTCATCGGACTAAAATTTTTAGACAACCATACAACGTCTAATGATCCAATTTTACTTAAATTCGCTATCCTAAGGTGGGTGACATATCATTCATAACGTTAGAGACCCGCTAATAGTGCTAAAGATGCTAGTACAAGGATATACCACATGTAACACCAGGTTAAACACCCACCGATATCATTAATAACTTAAACCAATACTTAAAATATAAGTCCTGCCATACTTTCTAACTTAAATGTAACATTAAAAGACTGACTGATCTTGAGCATGGTTTACACAAATACACACAGCTTACTAAAACCCAATACAAGTAACCGTATATCTATACAAGTCTAATTCCTAATATATATTTCTATAGCCTCTACCCTAACAATTAATGTGATGCATAGTTAACTGTCATTGTTCATAACATAACCACCAATTAATATAACAATTATAATAACTATAACCCTAACTAATGAAGACTAATCTAATCAAATAAACAAACTAACCTTAATGCTTCTTCTTCATATGTTGCAGGTGAAGGTGAAATAGAGCGTCGTTGCGTGCGGACAGCAACGAGGGGATGGTCGAGCGGCGTGAGAGGAGGCCGTCAAACTGTCCGGGGCTGTCGAGCATCGCTGCCGCACAAAAGGGAGGTCGTAGCTGCCGCGACCGTGCATCGGGGGTTCAGCAGCGTCGCGGACAGCTCTCGGGCAGCGCTGCACAGCTCGTGGGGAGGGTCATAGGGCGCCTGGAGACTCTGGTGGCCTGTGGACAGCAATGACGGAGTTGCAGTGCGTCGAGGCTGTGCTGCCACCGCGATAGGCTTCGGAAATCGCTGCTGCTCGCACTTGGGTGGAGCACAGGAGGTAACGGCGGGGATTTGCTGCCATTCGCTGGCGGAGAACAGGGCCGAGGGGGTAGGTGGTAGGGGAGCATGGCTGATGGTCGGAAGAACGCCGGAGAGCGCAAAGGGTCGGGGGTTGTGTGTTGGTTGCGTGGAGAACAAATAGGGCGGCGGCTGTCTTGTGGGGTGAAGGGGGAGGAGATACTGGCAATGGGGGTGACCGGCGGCCTGGGGATCACGACGGAGGGGAGAAGCTGCGGGCGGCGATGAGCCTAGGTCGAAGATGAAGGGTGCGACGCTAAAGCTTGCGTGTGTGGGTGTGACGGCGCCTGGGAGATGAAACGCGAGATGAAACATTGCCCTAGGGCTATCGGGCTCTAATAGGCTGAGAAAGCTTATAAGGGTTTGGTTATTTTAATTTCAGTATGGGAAGTGCAAGTGGGCCTTGGGTTAATCTATTGGTAGCTGTGTGTGGGGAATGTGAAGATCAGCACATGTGTATTGGTGGGCTGGGCTTAAAAGTATAGTTGTTTATAGGTTAAAACTTGTTGTTATAATATTAAAAGTCCAATACCTCACTCCCTCTCTCTCTCTCTCTCTCTTACCTGAGTGTGCGGCCAGAGGGAAAAATAGTGGATTAGGCTTAATTACATAGGGATTAGTATTAATAATAAATAATTAGTGGGTTATACTTATAACTTAAGGTTAAATTATAAGGGATTGGGCGAAACAGTGAAAGTGGGTCAAACGAGACTCTAAAATTGTGAAATAAATACTGGGGCAACCGCGTCGACGAGAGAAACAAGACAGAGAAGACGGATCTCAATTCCGTCGACGAGAAACGAAATTAAAAATAAAAACGTCTCCCATCAAAAGTGGGAATCGCGACGTCTCTTCAAATAAGGTCAAATCATGGGAGAATGATCCGTGAAATGGCGTTGCGAATCAACACCGAAATTCTAATACTCTCAGAGAGGGTCACAATGGCATATCACACTATAGGGTTCGGATACAGACAAGGTCTAAAATAAATACGTGCACGAACAAGAATATGTGCACGTAAAGCGTATAAAGGGTACGGGGTCCAAAGGCGACGGTAATTCTAAGTTGGGCGCACGTCGGGGTTGGCTTGGGTTGACACGTGTTCCCAAGTCGGACACGAGTCACGGATGCTATCTATATGTTCAAGCAAGGTTCTAGGGTCCTACTGCGTGCACAGACGACATCTGCTATGCATACAGACCATATCACTTTACGCACAGACCTAATTGCTGTGCGCACACAAAATTCAAATTGGCCCGAAAACAGGTCGTTACATCCTACTCACCTTAGAATAAAGTCCGTCCTCGGACTTTCTAACATACTAGTCGCTCTAGTAAGTACCCCAATCATATCACATATAATTCAAACAGGTATAGTCATTACAAGTGCTTATATATGCACTAGGTAGTCGACAGTTATTCTACTAATATGTATATTTTCACGCACATTACACACTTACACCTATCATAGCCAGTCGAATTCATACACATATTTCAATCGTTGATATAGTCTCATACATCCCTATATAACTATTAAATGCTTATTACATGCCATGGTGCACATACTCACAACCAATTTAATAGTTCACACCAGCAAATACAAGCGTAGTACTTCACGTATGGATAACTACCTATGCACAAACAAACATGGGTATACTACTCCTCAATAGTTCCTAGTATACATCCAATACCAAACACATCAACACATGTAATCACATCATATCATCATTAAATCAAGTCTACTATATCTAATATACATTCACCATTACTAGGATTTCACAAATTTATAGTCACTTAAATGCACGCAGATACTTCACCATATATTTACATCGCATACAGTCCTATAACTATATACTGGTATAGCGACCCACCTTCAGGTGCGTAACGCAACCAGGCGCAAACAATCCTATCTCTATACATACATCATTCATTGCTATATGCAACTACAAACATACCTAACAATATACTTAGAGTATACCCACTCAAGCTTGAGTGAGACTCGAAACGTATATCAGAATGTTCTCTATACGTAACACGGTATCTATACCTATACCAATACCACCCCAATATATATACGTCTACCAATATAACCACATACTATAATATCAATCAATATATTTAGTCAGGTCACACTCACATAATTAAATCACTTTACATACCATAATAATAGTACAGACCTCAGCACACGTGTAATTATAATACCTTCCCTAATACATGCATTCACCATATAGTCACATACACATAGAACATATGTTCACACCATGACCTAATACCTATAATTAGTATACCAACACATCTACACATTCATAGTTAAGACATACAATAATCGTGTATACCTCGAGGTACACACACAACATCCCGTAAGGGCAAACAA
Source organism: Scilla litardierei (assembly GCA_030789695.1). Taxonomy (NCBI): domain Eukaryota; kingdom Viridiplantae; phylum Streptophyta; class Magnoliopsida; order Asparagales; family Asparagaceae; genus Scilla; species Scilla litardierei. The sequence goes on along the minus strand of CM061134.1, from coordinate 169,645,480 downwards.
TACCAAACAAAATTTATAACCCTATTATCGTACGTATATCACACATATTCATATAGTAAGCACAATACCTACGTACGAGCACACGCCCACACGTACTAACATATAGACCAAATAATAAGGATGCACATTTAACCATAAGTACCATAGTATCATTATACCTAATATACACACAATTTTACCAACATATTATTTCAACCATTATTAAGCATCTCCAACTACATACACCCCCAGTAGATATTCCAACACCAACTCTTATATACACAGACATCCCTAGAGTGGTTTTAGCTTTCCACACACATATTATCTTACATAAGTATCTATACTTATTCATGTACTATATACACATAATCATTACATTCATCGCAATACACATATTCCATTATTCATCCATAAGCCCATAAATACCTAAGTGATAATACTAAGCATGCCCGACAATGATATATATATATATTCACACGAGTCAGGTAATCCTCCTCATGGATCTACGGGGAAGGCAGAACAAACACAAGGCTCTAATGTGCAGACACTTCCAATTTTGACATCTAGGGTGGTTAAACAACCTCCAACTAATCAGCCCTAATTGGCTAATCCCAATCATTTTAAACACCAATAAAATTTCCAACTCAAAAGCCCGTTCACGAGAACCTGTTATAATGATCCTGGTTTTCTCCGCTTCCATTGGTTCTTGGCTCATCTGTCCCTAGGAATCTCTAAAGTGAAACTACCCACCAATTCTAGATTTTTTTTTGCGTCAGACTTACTTACGATTTCCTTTTTAATCCAAACAACCAAGGCAATCTACTAACTCTTTCCCATATTTCCCGATCATTGAGCACTCGCAAAACCAAACATGCTCACTTGACTCGATTCAGAATTTTCATTGGCACTAAAACTGCTAGTCATTGTTGGCTTTAATCCATCCACATGATTCTGGAGAAATCATCGCCTTTCACCATTTCGTAAACTGCAACTGGGATCCAGTGATCGGTACGCACTCGGTGCATATTCGAACAGTCGACTTTGAAACTCCCATGACATTCCCAAGATCCTTAATTCCTTTAAATCATTGTGCCAAAACAGATCATGTTGTCGATTTTATACAATCCATCATAAGATCAATCTCGTCATCACATTATCACTCTGAATCTCTTCTGTTCATCTCTAATGATCATATTAATTACTTCAACCACGTTGCTATCCTCGAACTAGTTTTTTTTTTCAAAACCCAGGTTATACTGTTGCTACTCGGCTTATATAAATATGCTCATAATATCTGAGGCATAACATTTCACTTGATCGATGTAGGTCCACGTCTTTGGTCGTTAAGACAAGACTTCTAATCACCACACTTCTATCACGATCAGTACACTAAGAGTCGATCTCATTCCCTTGATTCAATGTTCTCACTCCATGGTTCCTTGTCAAGTCGAGAATCCAACCTTATAACCATCCAATGTGTTAGAAATACATCACTTTAAAATTCATCTTATTTCCTGTATTTTCACTCAAATCCCAACTAGAGGGGGCCAGGGAACTAGTCTAAACCTAACTAACTTATGTCAGACTCGAATATTGTTGGTTGTTTGAATAGTTACTGCAACACTATTGTTTCGATAAATCATTCGATCAAGACCTGCATGGGCCACCACAAAAACTGTCACGCCCCGCTTCCCAAAAGATTTGGGGAGCGAGACATGGCCAGCCCGCATGGACTCGAGCCGTTGAGGCTCGGGGTCCAATAAGCGTCTAGGCAAGTTATGATGCGGAGGAGAAGGTCCGACCGAATGGTTTAGCATGAAACAATAGTCAAACAGTAAAATAAGATACTATTCAAAGCGGAAGGTAACCAACAAAGAGTTTAACAAAGAAACTAACTGCACGTACCAGGGGCAACTAAAGAGTGAAGAGTCTGCTGGGATCCTCAGGTGATGCCAGCTCAGTCAAGTCTGTGACATGTGCAAAACACATGTCAGCAACGAACTAATGAGACCATAATTAAAACAGTTATACAATTCTAGCAATTCTATATGGAATTTAAATGACAACCTACATAGGAGTTCTAGAAAACAGGAAATAAGTAAAGGTTGTTCTACCGATCCGCTAGGGGTGTCCATCTAGTCAGATCGTCTAAGAGTTGTTCATGTAGTTCTATCAATCTGCCAGGGGTGTCCATCTGGTCAGATTGTCCAAGACTAGAAAAAGGTCAAACGACCGGAATGCATCCCTGCGAAGCAGGCAGGAGTGCACCAACTGTGATACAAAGATAAAGCCTAAGGACTCAAGCTGCGTAGGCGGAGGGGAGCTACCCCCCAGGCCCAGCTAGACTCTTTTGTCCTACCCCACCCACGAGTCGTTTGTGTTATGGACACGAGCCAACAAACGCTCCATCTAGACACGAGACAAGACAAGGATCACGAATGATACGTCGTATCATACCGGAGCGCACCAGTCACGGGTGAGCCAAAGCTGGGGAGCACCAGTTCTCAATGGTCACCCCCGTCGTCGATCCGAAACAAATCATTAATCATGAATGATACTACGTATCATACCGGAGTGCACCAGTCACGGGTGAGCCAAAGCTGGGGAGCACCAGTTCTCAATGGTCACCCCCGTCATCGATTAACTATCCGTAAGCGAGCCGTCTCTGGGCTAACCAGCAGACGCTCCACAAGAGTAGTGCCAACCTCCGTATAGGAGAGGCCCACGACTGTGATCTTCTACAAAGATCTACACAATTATAATGTCCGGCTTATTAATTAGCATGTGAGGTTTAAGTTGCATTTTAAAAGTGGGTTCGAGCAGAAAATAGCATGCGATCATTTTCAAGTATTTTGCAGAAATAAATCTAACAGTTCTAACATCAATTCTAGAAAATTATAAAAGCAGTAACTAAAGTCTCATTCCTTGCCTGAAAGATTCCGGCAAGGATGTAGTCCAGCAGGGTCTGGGTCAACCAACGGATCTACGAAACCTCAACACGGCGTAAAAGCTACACTGGCGTCGGGTAGCGACGCCAGGGGTTGGATTCCTGTAGTGTGCACGGCACGGAACGGCGAATACTCTGAGGTAAAATACGTGCACGAATAAGTTCGATTCATCGGACTAAAATTTTTAGACAACCATACAACGTCTAATGATCCAATTTTACTTAAATTCGCTATCCTAAGGTGGGTGACATATCATTCATAACGTTAGAGACCCGCTAATAGTGCTAAAGATGCTAGTACAAGGATATACCACATGTAACACCAGGTTAAACACCCACCGATATCATTAATAACTTAAACCAATACTTAAAATATAAGTCCTGCCATAATTTCTAACTTAAATGTAACATTAAAAGACTGACTGATCTTGAGCATGGTTTACACAAATACACACAGCTTACTAAAACCCAATACAAGTAACCGTATATCTATACAAGTCTAATTCCTAATATATATTTCTATAGCCTCTACCCTAACAATTAATGTGATGCATAGTTAACTGTCATTGTTCATAACATAACCACCAATTAATATAACAATTATAATAACTATAACCCTAACTAATGAAGACTAATCTAATCAAATAAACAAACTAACCTTAATGCTTCTTCTTCATATGTTGCAGGTGAAGGTGAAATAGAGCGTCGTTGCGTGCGGACAGCAACGAGGGGATGGTCGAGCGGCGTGAGAGGAGGCCGTCAAACTGTCCGAGGCTGTCGAGCATCGCTGCCGCACAAAAGGGAGGTCGTAGCTGCCGCGACCGTGCGTCCGGGGTTCAGCAGCGTCGCAGACAGCTCTCAGGCAGCGATGCACAGCTCGTGGGGAGGGTCATAGGGCGCCTGGAGACTCTGGTGGCCTGTGGACAGCAATGACGGAGTTGCAGTGCGTCGAGGCTGTGCTGCCACCGCGATAGGCTTCGGAAATCGCTGCTGCTCGCGCTTGGGCGGAGCACAGGAGGTAATGGCGGGTATTTTCTGCCATTCGCTGGCGGAGAACAGGGCCGAGGGGGTAGGTGGTAGGGGAGCGTGGCAGAAGGTCGGAAGAACGCCGGAGAGCACAAAGGGTCGGGGGTTGTGTGTTGGTTGCGTGGAGAACAAATAGGGCGTCGGCTGTCTTGTGGGGTGAAGGGGGAGGAGATGCTGGCAATGGGGGTGACCGGCGGCCTGGGAATCACGGCGGAGGGGAGAAGCTGTGCGCGGCGATGAGCCTAGGTCGAAGATGAAGGGTGCGACGCTGAAGCTTGCGTGTGCGGGTGTGACGGCGCCTGGGAGATGAAACACGAGATGAAACATTGCCCTAGGGCTATCGGGCTCTAATAGGCTGAGAAAGCTTATAAGGGTTTGGTTATTTTAATTTCAGTATGGGAAGTTCAAGTGGGCCTTGGGTTAATCTATTGGTAGCTGTGTGTGGGGAATGTGAAGATCAGCACATGTGTATTGGTGGGCTGGGCTTAAAAGTATAGTTGTTTATAGGTTAAAACTTGTTGTTATAATATTAAGAGTCCAATACCTCACTCCCTCTCTCTCTCTCTCTTACCTGAGTGTGCGGCCAGAGGGAAAAATAGTGGATTAGGCTTAATTACATAGGGATTAGTATTAATAATAAATAATTAGTGGGTTATACTTATAACTTAAGGTTAAATTATAAGGGATTGGGCGAAACAGTGAAAGTGGGTCAAACGAGACTCTAAAATTGTGAAATAAATACTGGGGCAACCGCGTCGACGAGAGAAACAAGACAGAGAAGACGGATCTCAATTCCGTCGACGAGAAACGAAATTAAAAATAAAAACGTCTCCCGTCAAAAGTGGGAATCGCGACGTCTCTTCAAATAAGGTCAAATCATGGGAGAATGATCCGTGAAATGGCGTTGCGAATCAACACCAAAATTCTAATACTCTCAGAGAGGGTCACAATGGCATATCACACTATAGGGTTCGGATACAGACAAGGTCTAAAATAAATACGTGCACGAACAAGAATATGTGCACGTAAAGCGTATAAAGGGTACGGGGTCCAAAGGCGACGGTAATTCTAAGTTGGGCGCACGTCGGGGTTGGCTTGGGTTGACACGTGTTCCCAAGTCGGACACGAGTCACGGAGTCTATCTATATGTTCAAGCAAGGTTCTAGGGTCCTACTGCGTGCACAGACGACATCTGCTATGCACACAGACCAAATCACTTTACGCACAGACCTAATTGCTGTGCACACACAAAATTCAAATTGGCCCGAAAACAAGTCGTTACAGGTATTCGTCAGAAAAGAAATGAAAATAATCAATTCGTATGCTACAAAGCACATCTTGTAGCTCCGAGTTTTTTCCAACGACCGGTGATAGATTATGAAGAAACATATTCTTTTACTTCATAATTCCTTGCCTTCTTCCACAAAGGGATTATGCATCACTGTGCCATGCCCATCAAAATTTCCATAACAAAACACAGCACTTGTGCCATGCCAAATATGCACACCACATACAACATACCCTTGATAAGGTTACTCCATAACATGGTATCATATTTCATTAACAAGTCTCCATATATATATTGTATGAAACATTTCCATTTCACAAGTGGTATGCATGTCAAAGAATGGTTGAGATCATAGATTTACATTTAGACTTTGTCATAGGTTTATAAATGAAATCTGCAGATAATTCATCTATGTTTCCAAATCACCAAAAAATCACAATTTTTGGATGTTTATGCTAATAGTTATGGCTTGTAGGACATATGTGCAGAATCTGTCTAGAAACTGAATCACTTAGCAGTAAACATAAGTTAATTTCAATTATCTACGGTCATAATCCTGACAAGTTCTCAACATGAAAAGTGTAGAGTATTAAGCTAGGACTCCATATTTTCTTAGATCATATCAGTTGGGGGTCTAAAGTTAAAGTTATACTCTGTTTAGTAACAGGGTGTAAAATCTGTCAGAATTTGACACTACGACAGAGATCAGCCATTCAGTCTAAATACATGCAGAATTTGACTCGAATCTCTAAATAAAAATTGAAGATAACTTCAACGAGTTTCCAGAATGTATTTGAACATAATAATTAGGTAATTAGAATGAAAGTTATGCTTCTTTCAATAACAGCAACAGAGTAGTGATACAAATAAGCAACAACAACAACACCAAGTAGAAAGGTAGCATTTTTAGTTTGCTTTCCTACTAAAGTGACATTCTAGATTATTTCAATAATAAAGGTGTCATCTTTAGCATGTAGTTAAGGTAACTTTAATAAAAATTACTACTTTAATCTAAACTCATAAAAATTTCCATAAAAGTTAAAACATAGACTAGTATGCCATAGAGTTAAGTTCCATACCCCAAAGCTAGAAGCTTTTCTCCATAAATCCATCCAAGATTCCATCTTTTTCGAACACTCCATCCTCCCTCTAGCTTCATTACCTCAAAGATGGTAACTTGCTTCAAAATCCCCCCTCAAAGCTCCAAAATCCCTTGCTTGCCCCTCCTCCCAAGCTTCCCTTATCTTCTCCTTCTTGCTCAAGGCCCTACTCCCTTGGAGAAAACATTGCACCTTGATGTTTAAGGAGCAAAATTAAGAGGTTTTGGCCAAGGGAGAAAAGGGTCTAGGGGAGGATGAGTAGAGAAAAAAAGAGGGAGAGATTGAAAAGAAAAGAGATACGGAAAGGAATAAAAGATTAGGAGTTCTAATCTATTCCTTTCTTTAAATTTTCTTTTCTTTTCTCTTAAGCATACAATATTCAAGAGAAAATTCCTTAGGAGGGAAAATTTATAAAGACCCCCTCTCATCTGAAGAAATTATTTCTATACCCTTGTGTAAATTATACAAAACCCCTCACTTATGCTCAAATTTCTAATAGGTCCCTCCTACATGCATACACATACTAAACCCATACTGCTATATAAAAATTCCATGAAGAGATGTCCATGTGAATAAGTGTAGTACATTAGATGCATACTAATGTACAGAAACATCCACAACGACGTAAACAAAATCACTAACGTACATGTACACGACATACCAGAGGGTGCTACATCGTATTGCACAATGGGGGAGTTACAACTTCAAGGCAAGGACGTTATTAAACTTCGTTGTGGAGATGTGCGACGAGAGATGGACTCAAATGTTTACTTAGTAATGTCCCAGAAAATGATGCCTGATGTGTCTATGGTAAGGGAACATGGGGAAGGGAGGGTGCAGCAATCCTTCGAGGACGTGTGGCCCTAGAACTAGAGGTGGTATTATTACTTACCAGGCACTTGGTGAGAGGGAACATGATGCAATGATGGGGGTGTGATCAAGATAAATGTTTGGCAAAATGATCCAGCAATAAATGAATTCTCAACCCAAAAATTCACTCTTGACACAAAAATTGAGTAATTATTCTAACTTAGGGCTAAAATTTGAAACTGGGGAGAAATGAATGAGTTTACCCAATTGATGGAGGATTTTGCCTAATAGTACATTGAATAGATGTCCAAAAGAAAGCTTGTTGTATAATCGCCGCCTAATTCACCATGAGAGCTTCTTTCTTCCTGAAAATTTTGCTTAATCTTCATTGGGTTTGGGGTTAGGGCCTGTGCTTAGGCTTGGTGGAGGAGATGAGAGATTGGAATGAGGAGAGGGAAGATGGAGGGGGAGGAGGAGATTTTAGGGAACTTAGGAGGGGTGTGAGGAGAGGAGAAGAGAGTGGAGAAAGATTTTAAGGCTTAAATTTGAAGATTGTGTTTTGGAGTGGAGGGTTGAAGGGATGATAGAAAGAAAGAAATGGAAAAATTCGGGTTCAAGAAGAGTAACCATGGGGCCGGCATGGTCGAACCCAATTTTCTATGGTCGTGCTGACCTCTAGCTTTCACTGCACAGCCTCTTGGAGTTTTGGCACGACCGTGCCAAAACATAGTTGAATTTGGCACGACTGTGCCAAATTCTGGGTCCTTCCTAAACGAGATTTTGCTATAGTTCCTAAACAAGATTTTGCTGAACTAGCACGACCATGCCAACTAGGGCACGACCATGCCAACCCTCCTGAGTCAATAAAACAGGGGAAAATAGCACGTTATGACTTTATTGTAAAATAAAAATGAAGCAAAATAAAGATAAAAAATTGAACTAAGCATGGGTTGCCTTCCATGAAGTGCTTGTTTAAAGTCATGATTTCGACTCCTGTGATCATCAATCATTGGACGGGATGGAGAATGATTGTGCCTCCCCACCATGCCCTTCTTCCTTGAGAAGTGGATTATGGATCTTATTTAGTAAAGGGGGTTGCTTTTTAAACTTGTTTATCTTGTCTACCAATGACGTTCCTCCATCCTCGTCAATGGGGCTCAGCATCACAACATTGATCTTCTTTTTCTTGAGCTTCCTTTATGGTTCCTTAAACACGTGAGCTCCATTGGCATCATGGGAATGTGATCCTTTATCGTCAGACTGTCTTGTAAATAAGAATTGAAATGGATTAACGAATCATTGGGATAACGTTTGAAATACTCAAAATGGTGTGAGCTTTGAAATTCGGATTTAAAAGAGTTGTTGTGATGGAGATATCCCTGTAATAGATCACGAATGTAGTCTTGACACTTGAATCTGGGAAGTCATGACTCAAGAAGTGTAGTGCTATCCCTTTTTAGTGTCTCAGAATTCGATGCTTCCAAGGGGGATTCTTCTTCAAAATGTGTTGGTGCTTTGTGAGGGGGGTTTTGTGTAAGCTCTAGCTTTCGTAGTATGGCCATAACCTGGATAATCATGGGTGTTCTCTAAAAGTCTCTTTTCGATTGATTGTTTCAATATGTCGATCCGGTAGTATGTGTCACTTGTGGGAGGCATCCCCCTAGATTTATAGAGCTTGAAATCCACCTTATCACTTTCCACATTCAGAGAGAGCTTGCCACTCTTTACACCGATCATGGCACCGGCAGTAACTAAGAATGATCTTCCAAGAATGATTTGGGTCTGAAAGTTTTCGACCATATCCATCACAACGAAGTCACATGGGATTGTTAGCTTACCCACTCAAATAGGGACATCTTCAAGGATCCAAAGAGAGTACTTGATCGATCGGCCCGCTAATTGGAGCAAGATCTGTGCCGATTTTGGTTCACCCATATGAATCTTCTTGCATATGGATAGCGGCATGAGGCTCACACTAGCACCAAGATCACATATTGCTCTCTGAATGGATATTCTCTCAATCGTGCATAAGATAGAAAATCTACCTGGATCTTTTAATTTCTAAGTGAGCTTGTCATGCAGGATGGCACTGAACTCTTTAAATAATACAATTATTACCTTCTTCTTGTGGAAGAGCACGTCCTTGAAGAATTTTACAAACGATGGGATTCTAGAAATGGTCTCTAAGAATAGGATGATGAAGTTGCTTCAGAATATCCATGAATTTTCCATACTTCTGCTCGAGCTTTGCTTTCATTGATCTCTAAGGTAATGGGACTTGTGGTATGTAGACTCTGGGCGGTTCAGAAGAAACATCCTAGTCTTTCTTCTCAGTCTTATTACCCCACTAGCATCCTCCATTGGACTTGAAGGCTCGTTCTCAACATGAGTTTCTGATCGCTTTATATAAGTTGTTGTAGATGCTCTCCTCGCTGGTTCCTCCAGTTGCTTCTCACTCCTCAGTATAACTGCATTGATTTGGCCACTGGGATTCTATTCTGGTTGCCCTGGTAGATGGCCTAGAGATTTAGATATCTGACTCATTTGTTGGGGAACTTGAGCTAATTATGTCTTGGTCATCTTGTTGTGGAAAGTCATCGAGTCAAGCCTAAAATTTATCCGATGAATAGAATTCTAGAAGTAGTCATTCTGTTGGCCTTATGTTGCGATAAAGTTTTACATCGTAGTCTCTATCTTGGACTTTTGTGGTGGTAGTAGAGGTATATTGACTTGAGCTTGCTTGAAAACCGGGCAGTTGGTTAAAGTTCGGTTGAGGTTGTTGCAGAAATGATGGAGGTCGCTAAGGGTTATTATTCCGATAAGCGAAGTTGGGATGATTCTGCCAGCCAAGATTGTAGGTGTTGGAATATGGGTTGTTGGGTGGCCTTTGGTTTCTGTTGTATTGTAACGGTCGGTTTCCGATCGTACTTTCTTTGTGCACGTGCTCTTGATTGTGCACGTACTTATTTTTGACTTTATTTGATTTTGAACATTATTGAGTGATATATCGACGTGATCGTCTCTGGAAGTATTAGATTGTGGAATAACTTTGTAACAACATATCTCGGGTCGTTCTTCAGCGATGCTATCTTATTTGACGTGACGTCGCGACTTTCTGTTTTGATGCGAGACGTTACGAATTTTAGTTTCGTCTCTCGACATCGAAATTTAGATCCGTCTTCTCCACTATCTTTCTTTAGTCATCTAGAACACCCCATAATTATTTTATAATTTTTGGACTTAATTTGACCTATTTTCCATTTTCTTGAAAGTTTTAAACAATTTTAAAACCTATTTTTATAAGAGTTTTAATTACAATAAAATTCCTATATTATAATAACGTATTAAGGAATTTTTAGGCAAAATTTTAGAATTTTTGGCCGCACCCATTTTGCGTGAGGGAGAGGAGAGTAATTTTAACTAAATTAATTATTTTAAATTATTTTAATAACATTTTTCCGAACCCTAACCCTAAACCTAGCTCTAACCTATTTAAGTTAGCCCTAGGCAAAGTATTTTCGTCATTGCTCAAAACCCTAGCCGCCGTTTCCTCTTCCAAAGCTTCGTCACAACGTTGCGACGATCGCAACGTGCACGACCGGAGCTCTCCCCCGCAAATCCCCTTGCACGACCGGAGCTGCACCCCGCATCACCGCTCGCACAGCCCGCTGCATCGCACCCCGCTCCGCACCCCGCTCCGACCGAGGCTCTCTCTCGGTCTGACCGAGGGATTTCTCCGCACAGCCGCCCGCTCCGCTCCGCTCCGCATCGCTAGCGCCCGACCGACCCGCTTTGTCGGTCTGACCGAGAGGCCGCCCCACTGCATCGCACCGCCGCTTCGCCCGCACCCGCAGCGCACGACCGACGGGATCTGTCAGTCTGACCGACGAATTCCCTCGCACCGACGATGTGCCCGAGCCCCCCCCCCCCGCATCGCCAGTGCACGACCGAGAGCTTCTCTCGGTCTGACCGAGCGAAACCCTCGCACCGAGGGTGAACGACCGACAGAAATTCGTCGCAAGTGGGTTTCTCCCACACCAACTTCTGTGGTGGGCCCCCCAAGTGCTCCTGAGGTGTTGTGGGCCCCCTTGGACCCCTAGCACTGCTGTGGGCCCCACTTGGGCGTGCTACTTCGAGGATTTGCCGTCTACGACGTTGCGACACGTCGTAGGCCTTCGTCGCAAGTTCGAACTTTTGGAGAGACGTGCGAGGACCAGATCTGAAGCTGAGGAGTTCTCCGATCAGACCCGACATCCGATCTACAGTAAACTCCGGTTCAGGTTGGTTCCCCGAAACTCGTAGAAACCCCCACAATAGCTGACTGAACCCTAAACTAAAAACCGTCAACTTGAACTAAATTTACTTTCCAGCTCCTGTAAAATGTTGTTCGAACATAGAAAATCGACGAACGGACAAATTTGACTGTGCACATAGGATAGATCGTCGATTAGGTTGATACATCAAAAAGCGACTTCTGACGAATAGGATAGTCCCGAAAACCTAGAAATGAAACCTAATAGGATTTGATAAATTTGAGACCTGACATCGTCGCCGTGGCGATATTTCAGACGGACTACCGCGGACGCGACGAATGGACGCGACGCTTCGGGAGGACGACACACTCGCCATCGCAGGCAAGTGTATCCACTTGCACTTTTTGGCCGTGCTTAGGCCTTAGTTGGTTAGAATTGTTAACTGTGAACAAATAGAACCGGACGTGAAATGATAGCGTCAGGGACGACTCCTGACGGCTCAGACTTGACGACGAAGTCTGAGCCTGACAACAACAATTTTTGACATCATAGGGCTATCATGTGTGTGCGTGTGTGTGGACACCCTAGAATAACCCTTCCCGTCTTGTCACGTCACGTCCCGTCTTGCACAGCCCGCTGGGCAATAGGGCACTCGCCGAGTGATCCCTTGTACTGATTCACAGCCTGCGGGCTATAGGGCACTCTCCAAGTTAGAGAGAGTGATCCCTGTACTGATACACAGCCCGAGGGCAATAGGGCACTCTCCAAGCTAGAGAGAGTGATCCCTTGTACTCATTCTCAGCCTGCGGTCAATAGGGCACTCGCCAAGCTAGAGCGAGTGATCCCTTGTACTGGTGTCTTGTCTTGTCTTGTCTTGTCTTGGGGTTTGGGGTTGGGTTGAGCGTGCGCATGGTAAGAGGGTCTGATCCCCCTCGAACCGTAAGGCGTGAACCCTTTTCGTGTCTCACTTGTCTTGTCCTACCTTTCTTCCGTCACGTCACGTCTTGTCCTGACACCTGTAGGCTAGTCCCGTAGTTGGTAGCACACGCTACAACTACTACTTGTTGCGCTTTACTTTCCTGCTACGTTACTTCTCTTGTACTTGTTGTAACCCCAGCATGCTAATCAACCAGTAAAACGTTGTCTAAAAAGTTGATACACTTGTAGTTTGGTCTAACCCTTTTTGTAGACCTTACCTGACGTACAGTTCCTTCTTTTGGTGCTGTACGTCAGGTGTTGAGCCAGAGTACGTCGACGAGGCGGACTTGCCAGCTGACGGAGAGCCGGAGGATGTTGATCCAGAGTACGACCCGGAGGAGGACCAGAGTTAGAGGCCTCTTGTTGCTGATCCAGATTTCTGTTCCAGTTTAGATTGGGTGGGTAGCACCTGTTGCTTTCTTGTCTAGGTTGGGTGCTTGCACCAGTAGTTTCCTTTTTCCTGCAGTTGTAGCCTTCGGGCGTTTTAGACTCTCAGTACTTTTGGATGCTTTATTTGAAATAAAATGAAATGATATCTCTTTTCAATACTTTGTTGTTTCCGTACTAACTTGCAGGGACCTGTTTCCTTCGTTTGGAATATCACAGACGCTTATTGGGTCCGGGCTCTTAGCCCCGGCCTAAGCGGGCCTTAGTCACGCTTCGCCTCCGACCTTTTTGGGAAGCGGGGCGTGACAGGTTTTAGTGGTGGCCCATGCAGGTCCCCTCCTTCTGTGAATACGGAACAATCGAAGTATTGGAATTCATTTTATTATCATCCAATAATTGTACGAGTCTAACCTCTGTGTTTCTGTCAATAGGATGGCCGGACGACGTGTTACCCGATCGGGGAACTTTGGCGATGGAGTTCCGGAGGACCAGAGCGGAGACTTCCGTCAGTTTCTGGGTGTGATGAGGGAGATGCTGGATGTTCAGCATCAGTTGGTTCAGCAGTCCCAGCGTGCTGCCCAGGCTGTTCCAGTTGCACCACCACCACCACCACCTGCCCCTCGAGCTGCTTCAGGAGTGAAGTAGTTCAACGAGCGCCAGCCTAAGACATTTTCGGGGAAGGAGGGACCCTTAGCTGCTGACGAGTGGATCCAGAGCACGGAGGAGAAGTTAGTTGCTGCGAAGATTCCTGATGATACCCGTGTGGAGATAGCAAAGATGCAGCTGACGGAGAATGCGAGGAACTAGTGGCGCATCGAGGAGAGGCGTCTTGAGAAGCCAGTGGGATGGAAGACCTTCAGGTCTATGTTCAAGGATAAGTACTTCACCAAGTCTGCTAGGAGGGAGCTGCTGAGCAGGTTTATAGATCTGAAGCAGGAGAACATGACCGTCGAGGAGTACGAGGCGGAGTTTGAGATGCAGAGCCGCTTTGCTCCGCACATGGTGAAGAAGGAGGAGAAGCGAGCTGATCGCTTTCGTCAGGGACTGCGTCCGAAGATTCAGGCTTCGATGTCTTCGGCGAGCTTCTCGACTATGAGGGAGGTACTTGATGCTGCCAAGAATCATGAGCTCATAGCTCTTTTGCCTGACCCTCCAGCTGATAAGGGGAAGCGTCCTATGGAGCAGTACCGGCCACCTGCCAGGCCGACGATGAGGCCAGTTCAGACAGTACCATTCAAGAGGCCTGGAGCACCAGTTCAGATTCAGGGCAAGGGCCCGTGCCACTTTTGCGAAAAGCCTGGACACGTTCAGGCCACCTGCAGGAAGAGGATGGGGTTATGCTTAATTTATGGAGATGCTTCGCATGCTGCGAAGGATTGCCCTAGAGCTCGTCATGCTGCAGTTGGAGCGCCAGCCCCGTTGCAGATGAGAGTGTTGGATCCTGTGGATGGCAAACAACACTAGAAGGGGGGGTTGAATAGTGTTGTATAAAGATAAAACTTTTTCGTTCTTTAATCAATCAACACAAAAACAAATCCTTCTAATGTTGCCTAAGAAACCAAGTAGAGCGATCTACGCTTGGTTCTTAATCAACAATATAATTTAGAGTGCACAGCGAAAATTCACAGCAGGTAGTCGACTCCTTATGAGCAGTAGTCGACTCCCAGAGTATAAGTTAGATCAAATAAAATTACAGATGCAAATTTCAGCGTACAGAAATAAGATTGATATTTGCTGAAGATAGAATAAATGCAAAGATAATCAAACACAGAAAATACAAGCGCAAAGACAAGGATTTTTATCCTGGTTCCCCGTAACCCGGGTACGTCCAGTCCCCGACCAAACCGGTACGAGATTTCCACTATCTGCCTTGGCAAATACAAGCACCTAACTTCACTTGTTAGGATTTCCAACGACCTAGCCTTGACCAGGATTTCCGAACACAACGCCTAGACTTGTCTAGGGTTATACCCTTGCCTCACAAACCGAGGACTTTCCAAATGGCAACAACTAGACTTGTCTAGTGTTCCAACAAATAGCACAATGAGAAATTTGTTCAATACTCTACAATAAATGATAGAGATTGAAAATACACCCGATTCTATAGCCAATCAAAAGATAGACAATTGTGCAGTGGCTCAATAGAATAATAGTAGTCTAGATCACACAAAGATACGAGATAAGTTCTTTGTGATCTAGAGCTTTTTCAAAAATCCTTCAAATAGAATTCAAAGAGAAATAATAGAGAGGATTTTGAAAAAAAACAACTTAGCCAAAAAATAATAATATGATCTTCAAAAGAATTTGGAAAAAGTATTGCAAGATCAAAAACTGAAATTAAAATTGGCTAGAGAAAAAAAATAATGAGAGAGCTTTGATTTACGAGAGCTTTTGCAAATTTTGATTTTCAATAATCTTATATTTTTCACAAAAGAATTAAGCTCTATTTATAGGGAAAAACTGGGATTTGAAATTTGAATTTCGTTTGACTTTTGTCCCAAAAATTTCGGAGTAAATCACTCAAAAGAATTTAAAATTCAAATTCAAAACGTTTGAAAATTTCCAGCAGGTAGTCGACTCCCTCTGTAGGTAGTCGACTCCCAGAGGAGTCTAGGAAATTTTCATCCCTGAGAAGTAGTCGACTCCCTACTTTTGGTAGTCGACTCCCAGAGGAGTTTTTCCTGTTGTTCTAGTCAAAAGTTGTAGTTAGCTCCAGGGTGCGTGGAGTTTCACTACGAGAATTATGAAGTGACTAGAAAAATCTTTTGAAAGCTATTTTGAAGATAGTAAAAAAATTATTTCGAAATCTTTCGTGTGTGTGTGTTGTCTACTTGATATGGCTTTGACAAATATCCTAAAAGACACGACACACTCACACTAGACTCAGAACATGTCTTCGGCAGTTTAGTCCACTTGATGAAGTGAAGATGAGCTTCTTCTTTGAGCTTCTTGCTTTGTTTGAGCTTGAGCTTCATCACTTAAGTTTAGCCATGTTCGTCTTTGTCGTGGAGCGTTGATGCGTGCTTCTTGGAGTATTAGTAGAGCTTCACGAAATCTGTATACTTAAAGTGTAGTGTAGTTAGCATTCATTTGGTGTGCTCATCATCAAAATTACTTAGGGGTGGAATTCAATTTCCATCACTCTCCCCCTTTTTGATGATGACACCCAAATGCAAAATTTTGAAGGAATACATGAATATGAGTAAAAATTTCAAGTATACTTACTCCCCCTGCTTTGATGCGGTTCTCCCCCTGCATCTAAGCTATTTCACATATTCACATTTTTGCATTATAACATTCATTTTTCTCCCCCTTGTCATCAACAAAAAATATATTATAGCTGAGCATTATTCAATTCTTTTTCTCCAACAATACCCAATTCTCGACGAAGTCTCGAGAATGTATCCTTGTGTAAGGGTTTTGTTAGAATATCAGCAACTTGAAACTCAGAGGAGACAAATTTAAGTTCAACATCCTTTTTGGCACAATGATCATCAATAAATCTGTGTCTTATATCAATATGTTTTGTTCTAGGATGAAGAACAGAGTTTTTAGTGAGATTTATGGTGCTTTTGTTGTCACAATAAATTACACATGTAGATGTATTAACACCATAATCGACGAGGACTTGTTTCATCCAAAGTATTTGAGCACAGGCAAGTCCGTCAGTTATATACTCTGCCTCAGTGGTAGATAGTGAAACAGAATTTTGCTTTTTGCTAAACCACGAAACAAGGGAATGTCCAAGGAAGTGACATGTTCCACTTGTGCTTTTTCTTGTGGCTTTACAACCAGCATAGTCTGCGTCACTAAATGAAGTTAAATCGAATGTGCTTCCTTTGGGATAGAAGAGTCCAAAGTCAGATGTGGTTTTAAGATATCTAAATATGTATTTTACTGTTTTAAGGTGTGATTCCCTAGGATCACATTGAAATCTAGCACATGCACAAACACTAAACATGATGTCAGGTCTGCTGGCGGTTAAGTAGAGTAAAGAACCGACCATACCTCTATATGTTTTCTGATCAACCTTCTTACCTGCTTCATCTTTGTCTAAGGAAGTGGACGTTGCCATTGGTATATTCTTTCCTGATGCAGTTTCCATCCCGAACCTTTTGATCAAGTCTCTTGCGTACTTTGTTTGATGAATGAAGGTTCCTTCCTTTCCTTGTTTGATTTGTAATCCGAGAAAGTATGTTAGTTCTCCCATGTGGCTCATTTCAAATTCTTCCTGCATTAACTTGGCAAACTCTTGGGAAAGATCATTATTAGTAGATCCAAAAATGATGTCATCTACATAGATTTGGATAAGAATGATATCATTATGATCTTTCTTAACAAATAAGGTTGTATCTATTTTTTCAACAGTATAACTTGAGTCACTTAAGAATTTTCTTAGTCTTTCATACCAAGCTCTTGGAGCTTGTTTTAGCCCATATAAAGCTTTGTTTAACTTGTAAACAAATCCTGTTTTCTTATCATGTTCAAATCCTGGAGGTTGTTCAACGTAGACTTCCTCCTTTATGAACCCGTTTAGGAAAGCGCTTTTTACATCCATTTGATAAAGTTTAAAATTCTTATATGATGCAAATGCGAGTAACATCCTAATGGATTCTAGTCTAGCAACAGGAGCAAAGGTCTCATCGAAGTCTATACCTTCCTCTTGAGAGTAACCCTGTGCTACTAACCTTGCTTTATTCCTTATCACATTTCCATCTTCATCTAGTTTGTTGCGGTATACCCATTTAGTACCGATAACGGGACGATCTTCCGGTCTAGGTACTAACTCCCATACTTGATTGCGTTCAAATTGTAGAAGTTCTTCTTGCATAGCCTCGATCCATGCTTCATCTGCAAAAGCTTCTTCTACCTTTTTCGGCTCAATGTTAGAAACAAATGCAACATGTGTTAAATGTTCTATTTGAGATCTAGTTCTAATTCCTGCATCAATGTCACCTAAGACTTGAGTGTGTGGGTGATGTGTGACTTCAGGAAATGATTTCGGCAAAGAACTAGGGATATCATTTGGAAATTCATTATTAGGAGTGTGTGCAATGAACATGTTATCATCATCATCATGAGCAATGTTATGAGGTAAAGATTCATCAAATGTTACATGTAGAGTTTCAACAATAGTCTCGGAACTTTTATTGTAAATTCTATATGCCTTACTACGTAAAGAGTAACCGATAAATATGCCTTCATCCGCTTTGGAGTCAAACTTATCTAGGTTATCTTTAGTATTCAGAATATAGCATTTACAACCAAAAACTCTGAAGTAAGATACTTTTGGAATTCGTTGGAGCAATAATTCATACGGGGTCTTTTCAAAAGGTTTTCTAATTAAAACTTTATTTTGAATATAGCACGCGGTTGCTACAGCTTCCGCCCAAAATTTCTTTGGAAGGTTGCTTTCACACAACATTGTTCGTGCACACTCTTGGAGTGTTCTGTTTTTCCTTTCAACTACCCCATTTTGAGGAGCAGCTCTGGGAAAAGCAAAAGTGTGAGAAATACCTTGTTCTTCACAAAATGATTTAAAATGTTCATTTTCAAATTCTCCACCGTGATCACTTCTTAAGGAAATAATTTTCATGGAATATAAACGTTCAATCCTTTTGAAAAATATTTCGAATTCACGGAAGGCATCATTCTTATGAGTTAAGAATAATACCCACGTATATCGAGTAAAATCATCAATTATGACAAATACGTATCTAGAGTTGCATAATGATGGAGTTCTAGTTGGGCCAAACAAGTCCATATGGAGTAGTTCAAGTGGTCCATTAGAACTGAGAGCTCCAATATTTTTAAATGAACTCTTATGCATTTTGCCAAATTGACATGAGTCACAGATTTTATCTAATTTAAAACTTATCTTAGGAAGTCCTTGCACCAACTCTTTCCTAGAAATCTTATCCATGTTTTTTATGTTCACATGGCCAAAGCGTCTGTGCCAAAGCAGTGGATCATTTGTTGAAACAAACAAGCATACATTTGATTCATACTCTTTTAGTCTAAGTATATAGATATTTTCTACTCGCTTACCTTTAACAAGGATATTTTTCATATCTTTGTCATAGACTAAGCAAGAGTCAAGAGTAAATATAACTTTCATACCTTTGTCGCATAGTTGGCTTATGCTTAAAAGATTATGCTTTAATCCTTTCACCAAGCTTACATCTTTGATGAGCAATTTTGAGTGGCTGCCGATATTGCCAATTCCGACAATTTTACCTTTCTTATTGTCACCAAATTTCACAGTTCCGCCATCATACATTTTTAGATTGCTAAGTAACTTTGTGTTCCATGTCATGTGTGCAGAGCATCCACTATCCATTATCCATGTGTCCTGAAAATAAAATAATCTCTACACGTTTGGTACCCACTTCTAATTGGGTCCGATATGTTAGAAAAAATTTATTTACGTATCTTTTTAAACGTTTGGGTATCAGAATAATATACATGAAGCATGTGGATACCCTAATTTTAAAAAATGAAGTTACTTATTTGGAACCCAAATTCGATGTGAATTCGATTTCCTATGAACAAATGAATCTTTGTGGAATCTATGCATACTGCTAGTCAAATTTTGAATATAAGCCTTTTTATCATGCAAGCCTAACTGTTTAGGCACCCATATCATGTTATCTCTAGCAATGTATATATATTGAGGTTTGTGTACAGAGTGTGATCTTTGATGTGTATTGTGTACAATTTTTTTGTGAGCCGTGTTATGTGATATAACATGGGATTTATTGTGTGTATTATGTGTAGCATGTAGATCATGTGAGACGTGAGATGCGTTATTGTATCTAACGTTTTTCTCATACATGAAAGCATACTTTTTATCATTGGCATGCACAACATTTACATTTCTACCCATATCTTTAGATGTAGAAGCTTGAGCATGAGTAGATTTATTAACAGCATTTCTAGGAGTATAAGAGTAAGAAGAAGTAGAGTTATTTTTGATATAATCAACTTTTGCAATTAGTTCTTCATGCTTTATACGACTAGAAGCAATAAGACTTTCACGTGAATCTATCTTATCATTTAGACAGGAAACATACAGAGCATGTTCATTTTTCAATAAGTTATTATCAATCAATAATGCATTATACTTTGCCTTTAAGGAATTATGATCATTCAATGAAATATTACTACAATCATTTTTCAAAGCATTATAATCATCCAGCAAACTATCATATTTCTTGTATAGGTCATCATGATCATTATTCAAAGCTTTGTACTTGTTATTTACACTTTTGTATTTCTTATTCAATCTCTCAAATTCTCTATACAAATTTTCATATGCACTAGCAATGTCAAAATCATCTTCATCGTCAGAACTAGATTCACATACCTTTTCCTGATTGTCTTGACAAGCCATCATGCACATATGATTTTTGGATTGCTCTTCCTCTTCTTCGTTGGTGTTAATGGTGTCAAAAGTCCATTTATCTTCAACAATCTTCTTTTCATGCTTTTCTTTGTTGGATTTGATTGTCTCTATAGGTGTTTGAATTTCTTTTGACTCTGATCCGAATCTCTCATCCAATAAGTTGAGGATTTGGTGTGCGGTTTCAGCCCTTTCTACAAGATCTAACATTTCATTAGTTAAACCAGTATAGAGTAAATGCATTACCTTTATGTTTCTGAAGTAGGCTTCTTCTTGGTCCGGATTCCATTGATTTTGAGGAGTGGTTGGAATCTCATATCTTTCACCGATAGATCTTGAGTAGCTTAGATCTTGTGCTTCCAAGAAGATCTCCATTCTCCTTCTCCATTGGGAATAGAAGTTGCCGTCAAAGATTGGAGGAGTATGGGTGTTGTAGACGTATGTTGATGCCATCGTTTTAACCTTGCTCCGATACCAAGTGTTGGATCCTGTGGATGGCAAACAACACTAGAAGGGGGGGTTGAATAGTGTTGTATAAAGATAAAACTTTTTCGTTCTTTAATCAATCAACACAAAAACAAATCCTTCTAATGTTGCCTAAGAAACCAAGTAGAGCGATCTACGCTTGGTTCTTAATCAACAATATAATTTAGAGTGCACAGCGAAAATTCACAGCAGGTAGTCGACTCCTTATGAGCAGTAGTCGACTCCCAGAGTATAAGTTAGATCAAATAAAATTACAGATGCAAATTTCAGCGTACAGAAATAAGATTGATATTTGCTGAAGATAGAATAAATGCAAAGATAATCAAACACAGAAAATGCAAGCGCAAAGACAAGGATTTTTATCCTGGTTCCTCGCAACCCGGGTACGTCCAGTCCCCGACCAAACCGGTACGAGATTTCCACTATCTGCCTTGGCAAATACAAGCACCTAACTTCACTTGTTAGGATTTCCAACGACCTAGCCTTGACCAGGATTTCCGAACACAACGCCTAGACTTGTCTAGGGTTATACCCTTGCCTCACAAACTGAGGACTTTCCAAATGGCAACAACTAGACTTGTCTAGTGTTCCAACAAATAGCACAATGAGAAATTTGTTCAATACTCTACAATAAATGATAGAGATTGAAAATACACCCGATTCTATAGCCAATCAAAAGATAGACAATTGTGCAGTGGCTCAATAGAATAATAGTAGTCTAGATCACACAAAGATACGAGATAAGTTCTTTGTGATCTAGAGCTTTTTCAAAAATCCTTCAAATAGAATTCAAAGAGAAATAATAGAGAGGATTTTGAAAAAAAACAACTTAGCCAAAAAATAATAATATGATCTTCAAAAGAATTTGGAAAAAGTATTGCAAGATCAAAAACTGAAATTAAAATTGGCTAGAGAAAAAAAATAATGAGAGAGCTTTGATTTACGAGAGCTTTTGCAAATTTTTATTTTCAATAATCTTATATTTTTCACAAAAGAATTAAGCTCTATTTATAGGGAAAAACTGGGATTTGAAATTTGAATTTCGTTTGACTTTTGTCCCAAAAATTTCGGAGTAAATCACTCAAAAGAATTTAAAATTCAAATTCAAAACGTTTGAAAATTTCCAGCAGGTAGTCGACTCCCTCTATAGGTAGTCGACTCCCAGAGGAGTCTAGGAAATTTTCATCCCTGAGAAGTAGTCGACTCCCTACTTTTGGTAGTCGACTCCCAGAGGAGTTTTTCCTGTTGTTCTAGTCAAAAGTTGTAGTTAGCTCCAGGGTGCGTGGAGTTTCACTACGAGAATTATGAAGTGACTAGAAAAATCTTTTGAAAGCTATTTTGAAGATAGTAAAAAAATTATTTCGAAATCTTTCGTGTGTGTGTGTTGTCTACTTGATATGGCTTTGACAAAATCCTAAAAGACACGACACACTCACACTAGACTCAGAACATGTCTTCGGCAGTTTAGTCCACTTGATGAAGTGAAGATGAGCTTCTTCTTTGAGCTTCTTGCTTTGTTTGAGCTTGAGCTTCATCACTTAAGTTTAGCCATGTTCGTCTTTGTCGTGGAGCGTTGATGCGTGCTTCTTGGAGTATTAATAGAGCTTCACGAAATCTGTATACTTAAAGTGTAGTGTAGTTAGCATTCATTTGGTGTGCTCATCATCAAAATTACTTAGGGGTGGAATTCAATTTCCATCAGAGAGCGCCTGCTCCAGTTCAGAGAGGACCTGCTGCTCGTGGACCACCTTTGCCGCCTCAGAGGCAGATGTACCAGAGAGCAGCACAGCCCCAGAGGCCGGCGTATACCATGACTGCTGTTGAGACTGAGGAGCTGGATGGAGTTATAGCAGGTAACTCTTGATCCTAGTTCTTCATTTCATAGTTTAGATCTTTTATTTGTGTTGCTTGGTTGACTTGTTGATAGAGTAATTGATTTGACCGTAGTTCCCTTATATCTTAGGCACCATTCTAGTGTCCTCTCACCCAGCCTTGGCTTTGTTCGACTCCGGTGCATCTATGTGCATCATATCCCGGAGGTTTGCAACAAAGCACTCTATCCCCACCCATACACTCCCTAAGTGTTGGGACATTACCACAGGGAACGGAGTGGTGACGGTAAATTTGGGATGTCGATCGATTTCTTTAGTGATCAGTGGACACGAGCTCTTTGCAGATTTCATTGTCCACGATCTGCCACATTTCGATGTCGTTCTTGGCATCGATTGGTTGGGAGATTTCCACGCCTCGATCGACTGTCACAGCAAGAGGGTGGTGTTCCGGATTCCAGGTCATCCGGAGTTCGAGTTCCGTAGCAGGGATGAGTCGCTTGGGCCCATCAGATTTCGGGCCAAGCAGGAGGTGTCGATTGTTACAGCCATGCAGATGGAGATGGAGATCGAGCGACCAGCAGTCGTCAGAGACTTCGACGACGTCTTCCCGGAGGATATCTCAGGTTTGCCACCCGACAGAGCTTTAGAGTTTGGAATTGATCTTATGCTGGGAGCGCAACCGATATCGAAGGCGCCATACCGTATGGCCCCCGCTGAGCTCGAGGAGCTGCGGAAGCAGTTGGATGAGTTGCTGCAGAAGGGTTTCATCCACCCTAGTGTGTCACCGTGGGGTGCACCTGTTTTGCTTGTAAAGAAGAAGGATGGGTCCCGCAGGATGTGCGTGGACTATCGAGGATTGAATGTTGTCACCGTAAAGAATAAGTATCCGCTGCCGCGCATCGACGATATCTTTGACCAGCTTGGAGGTTCGAGAGTCTTCTCGAAGTTGGACTTGAGGAGTGGATACCACCATTTGAAGGTAAAGAAGGACGATGTTCAGAAGACGGCTTTCCGGACGAAGTACGGACATTATGAGTTCGTGGTCATGCCGTTTGGCGTGACCAATGCTCCGACTGTGTTCATGAATTTGATGAATTTAATATTCTACGACTTCTTGGACAAGTTTGTGTTGGATCTGGATCGTAGCCTAGAGGGGGGTGAATAGGCTAATAAAAATATTCGTGCAACCCACGAACAATCCCACGCAGTTATAGGCACAGATAGGGTAGTAAAAAGACAATCACAGATTACGCACAGATATACCCTGGTTCGGTCGTCCCCACGACCTACTCCAGCCCCGAAAGCAACTACTAGATAGATATGTAATCAAGTACAGCTACAATGAGTCAAGATCCCAAATCTACTCTCACCTAGCTCGTACGCACACCACGTGCTCTACACTATCAATCTAGTCAGATGCTCTCCCTCCGTGACGACTCCCAAGTCGTCAGGTCCCCAAAAGTAACACAGATGGTAAAAGTTTCCCCCAACAAAGAACTAACATAAATACTACACAATATAATAAATAAGAGAGTTTAGAATGCTCAGATCGTGTAGCGGTGTTGTCTTCGTCAATCAGCACGGGCCAGACGTCGTTTGGCAAGTAGTAGTAGTCTCTCGGCAACGGCAACTCAAGTTGCGGCAATTGAACTCCTCTTGAGTTCCCAATAATCTGATATTTCAGCAAGTGCTTGTTGATGAACGCTCTGGCACAATGATGATTTGCAAGACTAACAAGAACGGCCTGCTCCTCAACAAAATTTCGGCCCTCTCTGCTTTTTGTGGCTCTGTTGATTGTTTGCAAAATTAAGAGAGAGAGGATGGTGAAGGTCAAATGTTGCGGCTGAATATTGATTGTTTGGTTCGGTTGCTCTTGGTGATTCGGCCACTTGCTTGATACTTAATGGGCTTTGATTCTTTCAACATGCATACATAAAGACACACAGTTTTAGCAATTAATTAATAAGAGGATTCAAGACACTAACCTTTGTAGTAGCCGTCCTTATGTGAGAGTGCCTTTTCGTTTTGACTAGCAGGTGTCCTTCATTGATAATTGAAATAAAAAAAACCTGTGCTTTTAAAAATTCGGCTGCAACAAGATGAGCCTTTTGTTTTTTTTTTTTTGATTTGCTGTGAACTTGCTTTCATTTGTATCAACAATATTCAGGTACCATACAACTTTGCAAGGATCCCCTGTCAAAACAAAAGCACCAAACAAATTTGAGAATCAAAATTCAGAGCTCATTGATCATTGAAAATATATATTAAAAAAACTTATCAATAAACCATGTGGACCGAAATTGGCTTCCCTTTTGAAACTTGTGTAGCCTCTTTGACCTTGGAACTTGATGATGGAACCTTGTGCTTGAAGGTCAAGAATTGCGGCTCTCCAAAAAAAATTCCGGCACCTCCTGTATTTTTGCTTGCACAACAAAAAATCAATCGGAGAGAGGAACTGCTCTTGGGGGATTTTTAATTCGTGCGGCTCTGTGATAATTGCGGCTACCACCTATAACCCTAAATGCGCAGCACGCAAAAAAATTGACAGAATCCTTTTTTTTATATGGCCGGCCAGCTGTGACTTCATTTTGTGCGGCCCTCTTCAAAAGAATTCTGGCACTTCATTTTGTGCGGCCCTCTTAAATGATTAAGCCCATGTTTTTTTAATGAAAGCCTCTTTCATTTGTGTTGTTCACGAGCTGGGCAAAAGAAAGAGGTTTATTATTATTTTTTAAGTTCCTCTCTTAAAAGTCCCTGGGCTTGGAGAATTTTTCCAAGGGGACAAAAGGTTACGGCTCTTCACAATAAAAAATTATCATTGGCTGTGGGTTTTTCTCTTGATCTCGGATGTGGGTGCGCCGGCCTCTTGGAGATTTAATGAGGGGTTTTATACTAGGTTCTCTCCCTTTCTCCTTTGCACATTGACCAAGTCCTTCCGTGAATTAATCGCACGTTCGTCGTTCCTGAAACACTTAACACACATGTTAAAACGTTCACACACGTTTGTTATCATCAAACACGAAGTTCATAGATCGTTGCTACCAACAATCTCCCCCTTTTGATGATGACAAACCCATAAAGGATTTGTACAAATAAGTGGACGTGTGTGACGTGTGATGAATGATGTAAATGATGTAATGCAATATGATATATTCAATGTGATGAGATCAATATGATATATTCAATGTGATGAGATCAATACATTACTAGCATGCACAATATAACAATATAAATTAGCATGCTCCCCCTTTTTCCATGCTCCCCATTCTCATGTATTTTCATTGCTCCCCCTTCAATCAATAATACCGTATTTGAACCAACATCGATACCAACAAATCTTTCAACACTTTTCTCCCCCTTTGTCATCATCAAAAGTGTATTCGTGTAGATTAAAACATACCGCATGCAAAAAGAGAGCATTATTAATTATAACTAGCATTTGCATGTCGACATTCTATAATTAGCACGCCAAGTCCAACGATAATGATAATTAGAATTCAACACCATCGTGTAAGTGCAATTATTAAACATAGAAGTACAAAGGGAGATACTTTTACAAATTCAACCAAAACCAATCCACATTTTCCAAATAACTTCATATCACCTAGGATTGATTTTCCCCACCTCATGAAAAATGAGTTCAAGGTATCACACCCCAAAACATAGCCTAAAAGGACTCTTAGATGTGGGGGTGACATTGCTTGACGAGTAAAAACACCAACGCTAAAGATTACCCGTAAAGCTTATGTTGGATACTCGTGGGTAGTGTATTTGCCATGAATTGTATCCATTTTTCATACGGAGCAATTTTCAATATTTTTTTTAACATTCATTTCATTTGTTTTTTTTTGCTCAATTTTTATTCATGGCAAATCACATCATATCCAGTAGATTTTTCAGTTAATAATCATCCTACATTCACTTTCCAATATTCATAAATAGTATCTCCAAAAGTACGACATAGTCTAATATTCGTGGAAGTGAAAGTAGGTGTAGAAATCATATTATCAATTCACCGAACTTGGCATGGCTATTAAGAAATAAAACATACGCATGTAGCCAAAAATAATAATACTACAATTTCTACAAGGATATGATCATCATTCATTTATATCACTTAGAATGATGCAAAGAGGAAGATATGCAATAAGCTAATTTTTTTTTGCTTTTGTCTTTTTCATTTTTTTTTGGTTTTATAATGAACTAACAAACACACTAAAAAACAATCAAGCAAACATAAACAAAACAAAACCAAAACATCAAAAAAAAATCCAAGCACACAAAAATGTTAACAAATAAAATGATATGAAGGTACGCATTAAGTTCAAAAAATGAGATATACCTTCGCGTCGCTATTTGACTAAGGAGCTAAAATAATGAGGCTCTCAATTTATTGCTCCTCGCCAAATTTCCGTCTCACCTACAAAAGAGGTGTCGTGTGTGACCTTGGAATCCAACAAGGTCCACTCACGTTAGTCATCAAAGATTTAGGAACCCATATTTGTTTGAACTTAATGTTTTTGTTCCTATATTTGCAATGATATGAAGTATGACCACCACATCCACATGTAAAGCACTTAGCATGAGAATTTCCAACCTTTGTTGTTTCAATGTGAACTTTTCTATATTTTGATTTTTCAACATTTTTAAGATCATATCCTAGTCCTCGCCTATTATTGCCATAAAGTTGATTTCCAAGAATAATGTCCAAATTTTGTTTTCCAATAGAAAATTTCTTTAATGACAATTCTAAACTAGCGACTTTGGATTTCAAATGAGCATTTTCGTTCACAAGCACAGTGCATTTACCAATGAAAGCTTGCTTGTTTTCCTCTTCTTTCTTTTCAAAATCCCTCATTTTTTCTTCAAGTTCAAGATTTAGCATGTTAATCTTTTCAGAGAGCAATTCATTTTCAACTTCAAGCTTTGTCTTATCTAATTTATACATGCTAATATCATTTAATAAAGAGGGACATGAAAGACAATCAGTTTTTTCAGGCAAGCTAGCTTTCTCTTTTTCTAAAATGGTGATGGTAGATTTGCATGCAACAAGCTCTTGTTTAAGATTTTTCAATTCTATAGACATGTCATACTCAGCTTGTTGCATATCAAAATTATCATTCCTATAACATTCCACATCAGCTTCTAGCTCATCAATTTTGTGTTGCATGCCTTTACAGATTTCTATGAATTCAGCTTTAGTGGGAGATTCTACCTCATTGTGTTTGGCCATCAATGCCATGCAGGAGTGGGCTTCATGTTCCTCATCCTCCTCCTCAGCTTCGCTATCCATGTCCCACATCAGCACTTTCGTTTTTCCTTTTGCAACTTGAGCTGTGTGTTGTTGTGGGCAATCTTTTATGTGGTGCCCTTTCTTCCTGCATTTAAAACATTCACTTCTATTAATAGCTTTCTGATCATAGGAATTTCTACCAAAATTAGAATTATTAGAACGAATAAACCTTTTTCCCATCTCAGCTCTTCCTTGATCAGTCTGAATGTATCTCCTGAAGTTTCTGACCATTAGGGCTTGCTCTTCATCAAGATCGTCGTCGTTAGCTTGAAGAGCTAATGGTGTGGAAGCTTTGGTCTTCTCTTCAGGTTTCTCTCTGGCTTCTATACTCTGCAACTCAAGCTCGTGTGACATCAGGTTGCCTATCAAGTCCTCCACTTTCATTGTTGATAAGTCCTTAGCTTCTTGAATAGCGGTGACTTTAGGCCTGAACGAGCTTGGTAGCGCCCTTAAGATCTTCCGTACCTGTTCATGGCTAGAGTATGGCTTACCGAGGGAACTGGATTTGTAGACGATGTCCGTGAACCTCGCGAACATCTCTTTCACAGATTCTGTTGGTAGCATGCGGAAGCTCTCATATTCTGTGCAAAGCAACACAAGTCTGGATTCCTTCACTTGCGATGTTCCCTCGTGGGTCACCTCCAGAGTATGCCAGATTTCCTGTGCAGTTAGACAATGTGAGATACGATTAAACTCAGATTTATCAAGAGAGCATATAAGCGCATTCATAGCTTTACCATTAAGAGTATAAAGTTTCTTATCAGATAAATCCCACTTGTCTTTAGGCTTAATTATAACAGTGTCTTCAATTTTAATAGTGGGTAGACTATAACCATTTTCAACAATATCCCACACATCATAATCAACAGACACTAAATAGATTTTCATCCTAGCCTTTCAATATGCAAAGTCTACACCGTTAAACTTAGGTGGACGGGCTATAGACTGACCCTCAGTAAAAGCACAATCAGATATATTCATGGTCATCTAAAAATCTAGACTAGATCCTCTAAACTGGCTCTGATACCACTTGTTGGATCTGGATCGTAGCCTAGAGGGGGGTGAATAGGCTAATAAAAATATTCGTGCAACCCACGAACAATCCCACGCAGTTATAGGCACAGATAGGGTAGTAAAAAGACAATCACAGATTACGCACAGATATACCCTGGTTCGGTCGTCCCCACGACCTACTCCAGCCCCGAAAGCAACTACTAGATAGATATGTAATCAAGTACAGCTACAATGAGTCAAGATCCCAAATCTACTCTCACCTAGCTCGTACGCACACCACGTGCTCTACACTATCAATCTAGTCAGATGCTCTCCCTCCGTGACGACTCCCAAGTCGTCAGGTCCCCAAAAGTAACACAGATGGTAAAAGTTTCCCCCAACAAAGAACTAACACAAATACTACACAATATAATAAATAAGAGAGTTTAGAATGCTCAGATCGTGTAGCGGTGTTGTCTTCGTCAATCAGCACGGGCCAGACGTCGTTTGGCAAGTAGTAGTAGTCTCTCGGCAACGGCAACTCAAGTTGCGGCAATTGAACTCCTCTTGAGTTCCCAATAATCTGATATTTCAGCAAGTGCTTGTTGATGAACGCTTTGGCACAATGATGATTTGCAAGACTAACAAGAACGGCCTGCTCCTCAACAAAATTTCGGCCCTCTCTGCTTTTTGTGGCTCTGTTGATTGTTTGCAAAATTAAGAGAGAGAGGATGGTGAAGGTCAAATGTTGCGGCTGAATATTGATTGTTTGGTTCGGTTGCTCTTGGTGATTCGGCCACTTGCTTGATACTTAATGGGCTTTGATTCTTTCAACATGCATACATAAAGACACACAGTTTTAGCAATTAATTAATAAGAGGATTCAAGACACTAACCTTTGTAGTAGCCGTCCTTATGTGAGAGTGCCTTTTCGTTTTGACTAGCAGGTGCCCTTCATTGATAATTGAAATAAAAAAAACCTGTGCTTTTAAAAATTCGGCTGCAACAAGATGAGCCTTTTGTTTTTTTTTTTTTTGATTTGCTGTGAACTTGCTTTCATTTGTATCAACAATATTCAGGTACCATACAACTTTGCAAGGATCCCCTGTCAAAACAAAAGCACTAAACAAATTTGAGAATCAAAATTCAGAGCTCATTGATCATTGAAAATATATATTAAAAAAAACTTATCAATAAACCATGTGGACCGAAATTGGCTTCCCTTTTGAAACTTGTGTAGCCTCTTTGACCTTGGAACTTGATGATGGAACCTTGTGCTTGAAGGTCAAGAATTGCGGCTCTCCAAAAAAAATTCCGGCACCTCCTGTATTTTTGCTTGCACAACAAAAAATCAATCGGAGAGAGGAACTGCTCTTGGGGGATTTTTAATTCGTGCGGCTCTGTGATAATTGCGGCTACCACCTATAACCCTAAATGCGCAGCACGCAAAAAAATTGACAGAATCCTTTTTTTTATATGGCCGGCCAGCTGTGACTTCATTTTGTGCGGCCCTCTTCAAAAGAATTCTGGCACTTCATTTTGTGCGGCCCTCTTAAATGATTAAGCCCATGTTTTTTTAATGAAAGCCTCTTTCATTTGTGTTATTCACGAGCTGGGCAAAAGAAAGAGGTTTATTATTATTTTTTAAGTTCCTCTCTTAAAAGTCCCTGGGCTTGGAGAATTTTTCCAAGGGGACAAAAGGTTACGGCTCTTCACAATAAAAAATTATCATTGGCTGTGGGTTTTTCTCTTGATCTCGGATGTGGGTGCGCCGGCCTCTTGGAGATTTAATGAGGGGTTTTATACTAGGTTCTCTCCCTTTCTCCTTTGCACATTGACCAAGTCCTTCCGTGAATTAATCGCACGTTCGTCGTTCCTGAAACACTTAACACACATGTTAAAACGTTCACACACGTTTGTTATCATCAAACACGAAGTTCATAGATCGTTGCTACCAACAGTTTGTTGTCATCTTCATTGATGACATTCTTATTTATTCGAAGTCTGAGGAGGAGCACAGCTGTCATCTGAGGACCGTGCTGGAGACGCTGAGGAGACATAAGCTTTATGCCAAGTATAGCAAGTGCGAGTTCTGGCTGGACAGAGTAGCATTCCTGGGACACGTGGTGTCCGGTGATGGCATATCTGTGGATCCGGAGAAGGTTAGAGCAGTCAGAGATTGGCAGACTCCGCAGTCAGTGTCCGACATCAGGAGCTTCCTTGGTTTAGCAGGCTATTATCGACGGTTCATCAAAGATTTCTCGAAGATTGCAGAGCCGATGACGAAGCTGACAAGGAAGGACGAGGAGTTTATTTGGTCAGATGCTTGTGAGGAGGCCTTCAGTATCTTGAAGGCGAGATTGACCACGGCACCGGTGTTGGCAGTACCGGATCGAAGCGGATGCTTTGAAGTTTATTGCGATGCATCAGGGAAGGGCATAGGATGCGTCTTGCATCAGCATGGCCATGTGGTCGCATATGCTTCTCGTCAGTTGAGGACTCATGAGAAGAATTACCCGACGCACGATCTGGAGTTGGCAGCAGTGATTTTTGCACTTAAGATTTGGAGGCACTTCTTGCTAGGTGAGAGTGTGAAGATTTTCACCGATCACAAGAGCTTGAAGTACATCTTTACGCAGAAGGAGCTCAACATGCGTCAGAGGCGATGGTTAGAGCTCATGGCTGACTACGAGATTGATTTGCAGTATCATCCGGGGAAGGTGAACGTAGTGCCGGATGCCTTGAGTAGACTTCCTACTGCGATGATGCTTGCAGCAGACTGGAGGATTCAGCAGGAGCTGAGGGAGATGGATTTGGAGGTTGTCCTACCTGGTGTGGTTCGTTCGTTCATGAATTTGCAGATTCAGTCCACGATCATGGATCGGATCAAGGCAGCACAGGCAGGAGATCCGAAGCTGCAGAGGATCAGGAGGCAGGTTGAAGCTGGACTACGGACGGAGTTCGTGATTCATGAGGATGGTTCGCTGCGGTACGGCAGTAGACTCTGTGTACCTGCAGGTGATGTTCGCGAGGAGCTGTTGAGCGAGGCTCATAGCTCGCCATATTCTATACATCCTGGAGGCACCAAGATGTATAAGGACCTCCGTCTGAATTATTGGTGGATTGGCATGAAGAGGAGTGTGGCACGGAGCGTTGCCAAGTGTTTGATATGCCAACAGGTGAAGGCTGAGCACCATCATACTGCCGGGTTGTTGCAACCGCTTCCCATTCCGGAGTGGAAATGGCAACATATTACGATGGACTTCGTGACTGGTTTACCTCGAACCCCGAGGCAGAACGGCGCAGTTTGGGTGATCGTGGATCGGTTGACTAAGTCTGCGCACTTTATCCCTTTCCGAGTGGGCCAGTCTACGGAAGCTTTGGCGAGGAAATATCTGGAGGTAAAGTTCCGTTCTACTCTTACTTCTATTCTGATTTTCTCTTTGAAATAGTCGTGACGTAGACCGTGTACGTGCAGGAGATTGTACGCTTACATGGAGTCCCCGTGAGCATTGTGTCTGACCGAGACACGAGGTTCACGTCTCAGTTCTGGAGAAGTCTGCAAGAGCATTTGGGTACGAGTCTGAGTTTCAGCACGGCGTACCACCCGCAGACTGATGGCCAGTCCGAGAGGACTATTCAGATTCTGGAAGACATGTTGCGAGCTTGTGCGCTCGATTTGAAGGGATCATGGGAGGACCATCTTCACTTGGTGGAGTTTTCATATAACAACAGCTACCAGGCGAGCATTGGCATGTCGCCGTTTGCTGCCTTATATGGGAGAAAATGTCGATCGCCACTGAGCTGGGATGACATCGGAGATCGAGAGCTGTTGGGTCCGGAGATGATAGTTGAAGCTGTGGATGTCGTGAGAGACATCAGGGAGAAGCTTAGAGTTGCACAGGATCGCTTCAAGCATTGGGCAGATGCCAAGAGGAGACCTTTGGAGTTTCAGCCTGGAGATCACGTCTTCCTGAAGATTTCTCCGAACCGCGGAGTTATTCGTTTTGGGAAGAAGGGAAAGCTGAGTCCGAGGTATATTAGGCCATTTTACGTGCTAGAGCGTGTGGGAGCAGTGGCCTATCGCCTTGCTCTGCCACCATCTTTGGAGGGTGTTCACGACGTATTCCACGTATCTCAGCTACGTCGGTACGTCAATGATCCGTCTCACACGGTCGACTTCTCGGAGATTACGGTTCGACCGGACCTGACATATGACCAGCAGCCTGTGCAGATCTTGGACCATCGACAGAAGCAGTTGAGGAATAAGATAGTCGACCTGGTGAGAGTGATGTGGCGTCACGGATCGCCTGGAGAGTCCACCTGGGAGCGTGAGGATGATATGAGAGAGCGCTTCCCGCATCGTTTTCCCAGCAATGCTTGATGTTGATTCCGAGGACGGAATCATTTCTAAGTTGGGGAGGATGTAACGGTCGGTTTCCGATCGTACTTTCTTTGTGCACGTGCTCTTGATTGTGCACGTGCTTATTTTTGACTTTATTTGATTTTGAACATTATTGAGTGATATATCGACGTGATCGTCTCTGGAAGTATTAGATTGTGGAATAACTTTGTAACAACATATCTCGGGTCGTTCTTCAGCGATGCTATCTTATTTGACGTGACGTCACGACTTTTTGTTTTGATGCGAGACGTTACGAATTTTAGTTTCGTCTCTCGACATCGAAATTTAGATCCGTCTTCTCCACTATCTTTCTTTAGTCAGCTAGAACACCCCAAAATTATTTTATAATTTTTAGACTTAATTTGACCTATTTTCCATTTTCTTGAAAGTTTTAAACAATTTTAAAACCTATTTTTATAAGAGTTTTAATTACAATAAAATTCCTATATTATAATAACGTATTAAGGAATTTTTAGGCAAAATTTTAGAATTTTTGGCCGCACCCATTTTGCGTGAGGGAGAGGAGAGTAATTTAAACTAAATTAATTATTTTAAATTATTTTAATAACATTTTTCCGAACCCTAACCCTAAACCTATCTCTAACCTATTTAAGTTGGCCCTAGGCAAAGTATTTTCGTCATTGCTCAAAACCCTAGCCGTCGTTTCCTCTTCCAAAGCTTCGTCGCAACGTTGCGACGATCGCAACGTGCACGACCGGAGCTCTCCCCCGCAAATCCCCTTGCACGACCGGAGCAGCACCCCGCATCGCCGCTCGCACAGCCCACTGCATCGCACCCCGCTTCACACCCCGCTCCGACCGAGGCTCTCTCTCGGTCTGACCGAGGGATTTCTCCGCACAGCCGCCCGCACTGCTCCGCTCCGCATCGCCAGCGCCCGACCGACCCGCTTTGTCGGTCTGACCGAGAGGCCGCCCCGCTGCATCGCGCCGCCGCTTCGCCCGCACCCGCAGCGCACGACCGACGGGATCTGTCGGTCTGACCGACGAATTCCCACGCACCGACGCTGTGCACGAGCCCCCCCCCCCCCCCCTGCGTCGCCAGTGCACGACCGAGAGCTTCTCTCGGTCTGACCGAGAGAAACCCTCGCACCGAGGGTGAACGACCGACATAACTTCGTCGCAAGTGGGTTTCTCCCACACCAACTTCTGTGGTGGGCCCCCCAAGTGCTCCTGAGGTGTTGTGGGCCCCCTTGGACCCCTAGCACTGCTGTGGGCCCCACTTGGACGTGCTACTTCGCAGATTTGCCGTCTACGACGTTGCGACACGTTGTAGGCCTTCGTCGCAAGTTTGAACTTTTGGAGAGACGTGCGAGGACCAGATCTGAAGCTGAGGAGTTCTCCGATCAGACCCGACATCCGATCTACAGTAAACTCCGGTTCAGGTTGGTTCCCCGAAACTCGTAGAAACCCCCACAATAGCTGACTGAACCCTAAACTAAAAACCGTCAACTTGAACTAAATTTACTTTCCAGCTCCTGTAAAATGTTGTTCGAACATAGAAAATCGACGAACGGACAAATTTGACTGTGCACATAAGATAGATCGTCGATTAGGTTGATACATCAAAAAGCGACTTCTGACGAATAGGATAGTCCCGAAAACCTAGAAATGAAACCTAATAGGATTTGATAAATTTGAGACCTGACATCGTCGCCGTGGCGATATTTCAGACGGACTACCGCGGACGCGACGACTGGACGAGACGCTTCGGGAGGACGACACACTCGCCATCGCAGGCAAGTGTATCCACTTGCACTTTTTGGCCGTGCTTAGGCCTTAGTTGGTTAGAATTGTTAACTGTGAACAAATAGAACCGGACGTGAAATGATAGCGTCTGGGACGACTCCTGACGGCTCAGACTTGACGACGAAGTCTGAGCCTGACAACAACAATTTTTGACATCATAGGGCTATCATGTGTGTGCGTGTGTGTGGACACCCTAGAATAACCCTTCCCGTCTTGTCACGTCACGTCCCGTCTTGCACAGCCCGCTGGGCAATAGGGCACTCGCTGAGTGATCCCTTGTACTGATTCACAGCCTGCGGGCAATAGTGCACTCTCCAAGTTAGAGAGAGTGATCCCTGTACTGATACACAGCCCGAGGGCAATAGGGCCCTCTCCAAGCTAGAGAGAGTGATCCCTTGTACTGATTCTGAGCCTGCGGTCAATAGGGCACTCGCCAAGCTAGAGCGAGTGATCCCTTGTACTGGTGTCTTGTCTTGTCTTGTCTTGTCTTGGGGTTTGGGGTTGGGTTGAGCGTGCGTACGGCAAGAGGGTCTGATCCCCCTCGAACCGTAAGGCGTGAACCCTTTTCGTGTCTCACGTGTCTTGTCCTGCCTTGCTTCAGTCACGTCACGTCTTGTCCTGACACCTGTAGGCTAGTCCCGTAGTTGGTAGCACACGCTACAACTACTACTTGTTGCGCTTTACTTTCCTGCTACGTTACTTCTCTTGTACTTGTTGTAACCCCAGCATGCTAATCAACCAGTAAAACGTTGTCTAAAAAGTTGATACACTTGCAGTTTGGTCTAACCCTTTTTGTAGACCTTACCTGACGTACAGTTCCTTCTTTTGGTGCTGTACGTCAGGTGTTGAGCCAGAGTACGTCGACGAGGCGGACTTGCCAGCTGACGGAGAGCCGGAGGACGTTGATCCGGAGTACGACCCGGAGGAGGACCAGAGTTAGAGGCCTCTTGTTGCTGATCCAGATTTCTGTTCCAGTTTAGATTGGGTGGGTAGCACCTGTTGCTTTCTTGTCTAGGTTGGGTGCTTGCACCAGTAGTTTCCTTTTTCCTGCAGTTGTAGCCTTCGGGCGTTTTAGACTCTCAGTACTTTTGGATGCTTTATTTGGAATAAAATGAAATGATATCTCTTTTCAATACTTTGTTGTTTCCGTACTAACTTGCAGGGACCTATTTCCTTCGTTTGGAATATCACAGACGCTTATTGGGTCCGGGCTCTTAGCCCCGGCCTAAGCGGGCCTTAGTCAAGCTTCGCCTCCGACCTTTTTGGGAAGCGGGGCGTGACATGTATAATGCATTGACTTGCTCGATAAGCAACCCATGTTTTTGTGGTGCAATGAATTGACAATCGCTAGATAGGTGGCCCTGCACTCCATAAGCTTCACAACTTGCTACAACAGGCAAACTAGATGTATTTGCTCCTTTCCTTATCAAAGCAATCTGTTGTGATAGAGAACCAAATTTACTAGAGAATAATGTCAGTATATCATCATCCAGCTTACCCCCCTTCTTAAGCATGTCCATCTCGCTGCTCTAGTGGCAATTGTTGGAGGCCATCTCTTCCAACAATGCTTTAGCGGCCTCTGGAGTCTTGGTCATAATAGCGTCGCTAGTTGCAGCATCAATAGAAATCTTGACTTCTTGCTTTAGACCAATGTAGAAAGTCTAAATAAGAAGCCACTCCAGGACTCCATGGTGTGGACATTGCCTTTGAAGTTCCTTGTACTGCTCCCAAGCTTCATGTAGAGACTCTTGATCAAAGTATGAAAAAGATGTAATCTCGTTTCGAAGCTTCATAGTTTTCCCATGAGGAAAGAATTTGGTGAGGAAGGCCATGGATAAATCATCCCATGTAGTAAAGGCATTAGGATCATCTGATGGCCTCATCAGTGACATCATTAATCTTAATTGTGTCACACTTCTCCAGAAACGTATTGAGATGATCATTTGGATTCTCCATGTGTGACCCACTAAATTGGTCAAGCTGGATGAACAGTATATGCCCAGTCTTTAAGCCGAAATTTGTGGCCTGGACTGTCGGTCAAGTAATACTTGACGTAGGAACATTGTATGGCATAGAAAAGTCTATGAGGGACTTAGTGACTTCTCTTTTCTCCCCCCATTCCTTATTTCCTTAGATTCCTTCTCCTTTCAGCATTCAATCTCCTCGTAGTGGCTTCGATCTCAGGATCAAAGGGTATCAAATCTTTAGAATTTCGACTTCGCCTTCTCATACAAGGGGAAAAGAAACTGGGAGGAGATCATTAGTAAAACAAGAATAATGGTGGAAGGAAAAATGAAAGGTGTAGTCTAGTGTTCG
Organism: Scilla litardierei; assembly: GCA_030789695.1. NCBI lineage: Eukaryota > Viridiplantae > Streptophyta > Magnoliopsida > Asparagales > Asparagaceae > Scilla > Scilla litardierei. Next base: position 169,608,219 of record CM061134.1, on the reverse strand, counting down.
ATCCCTGGGTTTGCATCACGGGGGCACGAATCATCGCAAGTGCACGGTGCGCTATAGTATAGAAAGATTGTCGTACTCAGGGAGGCGATTGTTTAACGCTTAGCTTTATATGAAAGGAGGTGAGTGTATGGTCGGGGGTTGTCATGATTGATTGATGGGTTGATTGTGGAAATCGAGAGTTAATTAGAATTTAAATGTCTAAGGCTTTCGGGATTTCCCGCTAGGCCCTTCGGTCACGGATGCTAGGTTAAATGGCCCTACGTCGGACGATGGATTAGGGTAGGAGTGTCACATCCATAGATAAGAACGAGTATTTAACTTTCGTTGTTCCTACTCATCTAACGCATCCCTATGCAAAGCCGTGCTCTCGCAGTCGTCTTCACACGGGAACACGTGCATTAAGCTTGACACTTGGTCCTGCCTCGCAATTCCGTATCCACTCTTGTGATCTACGGATTGCGACGCTATCATATGTTGGTTCGAGCGATTGAGCTACTTTCGTAGTCATCAGTCAGTGAATCGAAAACTGGTGGCAGCCCCTAGCTCTCGAGTCACTCTCGTGATCACAAACTCTAGAGACGGCCAATAAGCCCAAATCGGATTCGTGGGGATTCTCCCTAGGATATGGAGTTGCCTTCACGATACTCCGAATCCCTAGGATATGGAGTTGCCTTCACGATACTCCGATCCAAAGGATAATCCCCCAAAACCCTAGTTCAAACCACCATATGGCAACCCTAGATTGATCCGACAGGGGTCTAATCTAACATCCAATCCTTAGGAACCTAGGGTTCATCCTAAGCCCTAGAAACACACTACTCTAGCATGGTAAAAGCTCTAATTATTATAGCAATTGCGTTAGACATATCTAACCGGTCAAATTGCATGAAATTAATTTCAATAGAGAGAGCAATAGAAATAAGAGCAAAGGTAAAGAAATCAAGAAAATCCAACCACAAACAAAGAAATGGATTGCAAAAGAGATTACCAAAAGAGAGTGCCCCAAAATAGATTTAAGGGTTTTAGCTACAGCAAAAACAGCTTAACCTAATCTAAAAACATTCACTATTTATACAAAACAGTTTGGGTTCGGGTTTTACAAGAAAACCAACCCAAAACCCCATTAATTTAAGTCAAAATAGGAGACTATCGACCTACCGCTCATCTGAGCACAGTGCTCACTCGACTGATCGGTGCCTTATGAAGTGCTCCGCTTGGTGCTCGAGAAGGGGCCGCTCGGTCGAGCGAGTTGAGTCGCTCGGCCGAGCGTCATGTCGCACGGTCGAGCGAATTAATTCCAAATTTGATAGAGCAGTCGCCATGAATTCCTTGGGCTCCTCAAACTCGTAGCTCGGCCAAGCAGGCTGGTCGCTTGGCCGAGCGCCCCGATGGCGCTCCTTGGCATATCACAGCTCGGCCGAGCGCATCATGCGCTCGGCCGAGCGTTCTGGCATGAATCTCCCAATCTCCTTCTGTTCTTCTCTTCATTCTCCTCTTCTTCTATTTCTCACTTCTTCTACTCCTCTCCCTCGCTTCTTTGGCCTCCTTGGGTCGTCGTGGTAAGGCAAAGCGAGCTTTGGCATCGATATTGTGTCCAGAATCCTATATCGCTCCGAATTACATCGAATTCCCTGAAAAAACATAAAACATCGAAAGGATCAAGAATATTGAGAAAATCACGATATAATATGAAAATATGGATTCAAACGATCGAAACAACATGGAAATGCATGGTAAAAACATGGAAAATATAGACACAACAAAATCCCCAAGCATACATCTTACTCGTCATCGAGGAAGACGAATAAGAAGTTCGTCAGAGGGTAAAAACAAAAAAGTGTAAAGGAAACTAAAAGATAGGAACGGTGACTAAATCATCTCTTCATCTCATAGCATGCAACAACACTTCAACTTTATAATTAAAAAATGCACTACTCATGAGGATTCATCAAGTCTAGCATGGATTACATATAAAATGGATATTTCAATGAATTGCGTGAACTCGAATATATGATATGAAATAGAGGAAAATTCCTATTATAGCATGTAATCAATGTACAAAATCCATGGTTCGAATCCAAATCTCCACAACTCATTCTCTAAGCAGTGAACAGTATCATGATCAATTCATTCAAGCATGCAAGATGATTTTAATTAATTTTCATAAACGAGGATGGTAGATTCAATTAAATCCAGAAATCACCGCACTAAACATTTCACAATCCCTTAGAAATTATCGACCTTGCCATGTCCCTATTCTATATAGAAAGTGAGGTAAAGATGTGGGATTTTTCTTTTTACAATTGTTTTTGGCTATACAGTTTTCTTTATATATACATACTTTTATTTTCTTATATACACGAGATAACTCAATATATACAAGAGGCGGCCTATGCATCCCAGACCAGACGGTCTTATGGCATTGGGTTACAAAGAACCCCTTGGGCCTATTATTCGTATGTAATATTTTTTTTTGTTTTTGATTTTTTTTCAATTTTTTTCTGATTTTTGCAAACTCACAAAATGCAATGGAATGCAAAACACGATCAAGGATCGCAATTGACTATATACAAAAAATAAAAAGCATAGAATTGGGACATGGCTCGGTGCCAGAATATCTAGTGGACGCTCTTAAGTGTCGTGGGTTATCCAACCCCAATTCAACTACCATCGGTTATGAAAATATACGTTTTCATAAAATCATGCAAATTTCATTAAATTTTCTATAATCATGCATTTTTAAACTTAGCTGTTTCGAAAATGCTCCCTGTGGAGAATATGAATTTAAAGCATGGAAAAGCATATTAAAGAACATCCTAATCAAGAAATATCTCTTACGCATGTAAGCATGGAGTTCAAAAATCATAATCCATTCTATATAAATATACGATGATGTGCAATAGACTATGACGAATCCTACGTGAGTGTGTAAAGCAGAAAAGTTGAGTGTGCGCAGTTTATAGTGCAATCATAGGAGGATCATCTTTAGTCTTCATCTTTAGTCTAACAGAAGAAAAAGAAAAAGAAATGAAAAACATGCATGCGAACAAAGAAGAAAAGAAAAAATAAAAATAATGATAAAATGGGGAAAATGGGGCGGTAGTGGAACTAAAAAATGGGAATAATGAAAAAGAATGGGTAAAAAGCGATAGCACCCATCCCCTAAGCTAAATGCAGCAGTATCCTCACTGCTAAGAACACGGGCGTAGAGACGGTAGACGATGCTAAGGGGGTGGGTGGGAAGAAAGATAAAAGAAGGTATAAAAGATGCATATCTGTATGTACAGTATGTATGTATATACAAAAATGGTGACGATGATGCATAGTATGTACACTATGGACAACAAAAATCGACGCCAGAATGTGACTCCCCCAAGATGGACTAAGCTGGGCCCCAAAAAGACAGATGGGCACAATGATAGGAGTGGGAGACGTTGGTACAGCGAGAAGATAATAAGATCATGCAGCACCACCACCCAATGGGTGTGGTGGCTGAAGAAGGTGAAGGATACTGTCCAGCTTATCGTTGTTCCGATGTCCAATATCAGTGAGTGTCCTCATGGCTCTACGGAGCTGAGCTATCTCCTACTCCACCCCATATAATCGTGCTGCAATGTCAGTGGGCGGGAGCTAGAAGACGCTCCCCTAGAAGGTGTGCTACGTGTGGTGAAAAAGGGATGCATCGGGAGTGTAGGATGTGAAGATAGTGCCGCAGTGGTGACAGCGGAAGAGGAGATAGGAGCAAAGGTAGACACAGTAGAGGTAGCAGCAGAGCTGTGGAGATAGAAACCCCCACACTATCTGTAAGGATCACTGAGACGGTGCTGGGAATGGGTACAGTCAAGGATACATGCACCATGGTGGTCTTAGGTGGAAGTGAGGAGGTAAGGCTAGGAGGATAAGCTAGCAGATCAGAAATGAGGACCTCAGCTGATAGGGCTGGGTCCTCGACAAAAGTGGAGACAGTCAGATCGACGGCATACTCAGAAGTAGATGGCTCAATAGATGCGGCAGGGCCATCAACAGATGTAGAGACAGAAGGGGCCGTTGCAGGTTCAGACTGGGGCAGGGTGTGGGGTGGCTCCTCAGCGTGTAATGGAGCAATGCCTGACTGCTGAGCAGGCTGCTACTGGGCAACCTACTCATCATCGGGCTCTAGCTCGTAAATGGGAGGGATGCGCTCCTGCATGGGGAGGATCAACTCAATCTGCTGAGGGACCACGACGGTCAGCTCTGGATATGGAAGCACCATATAATCGGCGTTATAACGCCCCTGAAGACACACCCAGTGTCAGTCACCATGGGCCCTAATAATTTCCATGTGCGTAAGCACATGCAAGGATATGGTGGTAGGGCCCGTCGTCCCTAAAAGATCCTCGGGAAGGACCATATTTGCCCTAATGGAGACGATGGTGAAAAAGCCGCCATAACAGATGGGGCCCCCCTGCAATGTAGCAGCCCAACATAAATGATAACAAAAGATCTGTGAGTGATCACTGGGGTAGGAAGGGCGAGAGGTGTCATCTGGTAGTGCCTCGTGATGGAGGGTTATGCCCCCACAAAAGGACGAGCAATACAGAGGACATAGTCCCTGGCTCGTTCATACATAGCATGGTGGTGGCAAGTTGGCGCTAGGCTAGCCTAAGGCAGGGGTGGATGATCGAGGAGGCCTTCGAGCAGTGATGTGTCATTATATTCCACATTTTATCTATAAGATTACACGTCAAAATCAATGCTCATTTACATATTTCATACGCTTTACGCTATTATTTGGAATAATATGACTTTCATCGCGTTTATGTCCATTTCAGGGATTTGGGCGATATTGGAGCAATTTGGAGCCAATAAGACGGTCGACGACGTGAGAGCACCAACGAGACTCATGATGACATGTTTGAGGTGCCAAAGAAGAATACTGGAGAAAGGAAGAGGCAAGAGAGAAGGTCGCTCGATCGAACTATGATGTGGCGAAGTAATCGAGCGACCCGAAGTGCTGAAAACAGGACAGCCATGCACTATTTCTAAATTTTCTATCACCTGGGATTTTTCACTATTTTTCTGATATTTTTTTCAGGTAGTAGACTTCAATACGGTTCTAACTCCACCAAGAATGCACCAATCGGAGTTCGAATGAGCCCTGGGGAATTTCTGCAACTTGATGGTGCAGTGCTGAAATTGTTCTCAGCAGCCTACTCGGCCGAGTAGCAGTCTACTCGGCCCGAGTCGTGCACTACACGGTCAGAATGCTGTTTTTGGTGTCTGACTCGATCGAGCAACCTCCTACTCGGTCCGAGCAACCTCCTACTCAGCGCGAGTCATGTGCAAATGAGGCTGAAGTGTGTTTTTAGTCCCCAATCGACCGGAAAACCTCCTACACGGTCCGAGCAACCTCCTACTCGGCCCGAGTAACCTTCTACTCGACCGAGCAGCGCCAAATCAGCCTGGGTTGGCAGAGCGATGTATTTTGGGGGCTTGGATTCTCTGTAAAACTCGGACCGAGCAACCTACTACTCGGTCAGAGCTGAGGAACGACTCGTCCGAGCAGCTTTGTGCTCGGACCGAGTTGCTGTGGGCCCACCCTTTATGCTGTGCCGATTTTTTTTTGGGAGATTTTGAAGGGTTTTTGGTGATTTTCTACCCAAACGCCGGGGGGAATTCTACACATATTTTTGGAGAGAATTTTGGAGAGACTTTTTAGAGAATAATTGTTAGATTTAGATTAAAATTTCTGAAGACATTTTGGATCAATTTCTATTGAAGCTTGTTGGTTATTTTCTTGCGTTCTTGGAATCTGAGTTCCTCTTGAGATCTGGTATTCGCTCTGTAAGTTTCTGATCTTTATTTTACCAATTGCTATGATGTTCTCATCTATAAAAATGGTGTTTTTATCTGTTATTATCGCCATGTATGAGTAGATCTTTCTATGGTTGATGGGTGAACCTTAAGATTTTATGGGGAAAATGTAGATCTGGATCCCTACATTGAATTGGGGATTTAGGGTTGTATATCGGTAGATCCTACCGAATCCGTAGATTACCCGTACTGAGATCATGCCCACGGTCTGTGGAATTGATGTACTTAAGGGGTATCTAGGGATTCGAATAGGGAAATCGGTGGATCCAATCAAGGTACGTGATCATGCCCAGCTCGCGCCTTGAGGGAATCCATCGAAGAACTATACCGCTACGTTGACGGCTACTGTCATTGCGTCAACGAGAGCCACCGAAATACCCCGTAATTCTAACCCACGTGAGTGGTACGAATTGGGGGATTAATTCCCTAGCCCTAATGCAACGTGAGGTACCTATCCAACATCAACCTCCAACGATCTTAGCGGCGATCCCTAACGCCCTAGCGCTTTTTATGCGACGTTGAGTGACACAACCTTCGCATCCACCACCATCATAACTCTCCATACTCCACATCCATCAATAAACCTGCAAGTATAACTCAACCTAGGAGTAGATAGGTAGCATAGCACCGCTTCCCCGTGTTCGATACCCGCTTGCCACTATACCGTGCGTTTGCGGTAAAACGACATCGTTTCGGAGTTAGTTCCGGACGCGTCAAGTTTATGGCGCCGTTACTGGGGAGGCGTTCCGCCATATTATCTATTTACCACAATTAGGTTGATTAGCTTGCGTTAAAAAAATTCAAAATAAATAAATAAATAAATAAAAGAGAGATATATTTTCCCTGCCACCTGCTTTATTATTATCTCTTTCTCTTGTACCACTGATGTCTTTTCCAGGTCGTTGTTTTTGATTATTCAGGTACAATGGATCAATTGTGGAATCAATCAGGCAATGATTACTCGGCACAGTATGAGGCTCCAATGGAAGAATGCAAATATTATTCACAGGACCCATACTATCAGATGGAAGGATATGCTCAATATTCAGAGAGTTATGCCTACTGCGAGTCTTGTGACAAGGAGGGACACATGCCCTACGAGAGCCGCGTCTGTCTCTTGAGTCATGACCATCCTCTTAATATGACACGCATTGCTTTTATGGCACAGGTAGAGGAGAGCACGGCTGTTAGCGCTATGCTGAATGAGTCACATGATCGATGGCAGAAGGATAAGGACGAAATCAACGAGTATCTCTCATCTCTTGAGCATGTGGAGGAGATGCCTGAGCACATAGAGCCACCTCATCCTTCCAATGACACCGGGGACCACCCACCAGAGCTTATTGCTCCCACTCAAGGAGACCTTTTTACCCACTCCATTTCTAAATCATGCACCACATTTGAAATTCATTCTGGTTCAGATCTTTTTGACACATCGTACCTGTTGCAGGACACTTACAATTTTGGACCTGAGGAATGCTTGGACGTGACCGTGCTTGAAGAATCTAAGAATGAGGAGGAGTTGCCTTATGAGATCCATACTCATATGCCAGAGCTGCCTGAAAAGACTGAGATGAACGACAAGGAACTACATGTCATGGTACATGAGAGCGGAGATGTATTTTCAGGGAAGTATCGTCTACCTATTTTTCCTTTACATACTTCTTTTGACAATCTTCTTTGGAAAAATTTTATTTTGTGGGAAAATATTCCACATCAGATTAATGCGGCTTGTCTCTTGCAGGGCACAGGTGGAGTCCTTGGAGAGATGCTGTGAGCCGCATTGCTAGAATCTAATGGAGCCCGTGGAGATACGCACCTGGCAGAGCCACGAAAAGTGCAGATAGAGCAGCTGCCTGCACCGGTAAAGATTCTGGATTCGCCTTTTGCTACAGGTGGTACCAATCTAGTAGTGTAGTATTTTATGCATTCAATAAACATGAATCCTCTCGACAGCGAGAGGACGGTATATGATTTTATATGCTTTCTTAGTTTAATAAATTCACCCCATTTGATGGATCAATTATCTTTTGCACCCAACCCACTATCTATTATTCATGCTCACCCTTATATTTTGGGCGCTTATTTTGCATCTCTTCCCAATTTTTATGTGATGTTTAAGCTTGGGGGAGAGAAATTATTTTGTTGAGTGGCCCCCCTATCTTTTTATTGTCCTCTATTTATATCATACACACATTGAGGACAATGTGATGTTTAAGCTTGGGGGAGTGCATAGTGCACGCACTTTGCTTTATCATGAAACACACCTCGTATTTTCCATATGAACCATGTTCACTCTTATAGTTATGTCTCGTATGCTTTATTTTTTATGAAATATCGTGGATTTATTTTTTTATGAACATTGATATTTGTTAGATTAGAGTTTAATTCCTTGATTAGTGTATCTTTGTTAATATGCTTTTTCATAGTTGAATCCATAGTTTCACAACCATATTCTCGAAACAGTTAAGTTAAAAATGAATGAATCAACTCTGAAAATTATTTGACACCTGCATGATTTGCTTGATAATTCTATTGCTTTATGGATATTTAGTGATTCAAAAGAGATAGGATAACCCCACGACAACCAAAGTAGTGATGATTAGGATTCTTGAAACCGAGCCATGTCTAAATTCTATGCTTTTTCTTTTTTTTTGAAAATAGCCAATAAATGATCTTTGAACATGTTTTGCATTCCATCGCGTTTACGTGAATTTGCAAAAATCCCAATAATACAAAAATCAAACAAATATCATGAATAAAAGGCCCTAGGGGTTCTTCGTAACGCAATGCCCTAAGACCATCTGGTCTGGGATGCATAGGTCGTTTTTTGTATATATTGAGTTATCTCATGTATACAAATAAAGAAAAAATGCATATGAATATTTCATATAGCTAAAAACAATATAAAACTACAAAATCCTATATCCTTATCTCCATTTCTTTATAGAACTAAGACATGGTAAAGTTGATGGGTTCTAGGAGTCTTGAAATAGCCGTAATGTGGTGATGCCTTACCTTGATTGGATTTGCTAAATTCATTCCATGAAGTATAACAAAATATCGTGCATGCTTGAAAAAGTTTGATCATGGCATATTATAATGCTTAGAGAATGAGTTGTGAACTTTGGTTTCATTTCTGTGAACTTAGTATATTGCATGATAAACTATGATATGATATAACCATAATCTCTTTTTATTGCTTATCAAGTTCATTAAATTTGTTGAAATCCACGTAATTTTAATCTGAGCGAGATTTAATTATTTGGGGTGTATATGTGTTCTAATTTCATATTGACGTGTGTTCACGAGATCTTGCATCTTGGGTTCTTATATTTTCTGAATTTAAGATTGAACCCCTTGTCTCCATTTATACATCACAGCCTCACATCTCCATTGTATCCATCTCCCGTGTTCGCTTCTTACTAGTCTTCCTCGAGGACGAGTAAGAGGTAAGCTTGGAGGGATTTTGATGCGTCATTATATTCCACATTTTATCTATAAGATTACACGTCAAAATCATTGCTCATTTATATATTTCATACGCTTTTACGCTATTATTTGGAATAATATGACTTTCATCGCGTTTACGTCCATTTCAGGGATTTGGGCGATATTGGAGCAATTTGTAGCCAATAAGATGGTCGGCGACGTGAGAGCACCAACGAGACTCATGATGACATGTATGAGGTGCCAAAGAAGAATACTGGAGCAAGGAAGAGGCAAGAGAGAAGGTCGCTCGATCGAACTATGATGCGGCGAAGGAATCGAGCGACCCGAAGTGCTGAAAACAGGACATCTGTGCACTATTTCTAAATCTTCTATCAGCTGGGATTTTTTACTATTTTTTGATATTTTTATCAGGTAGTAGACTTCAATACGGTTCCAACGCCACCAAGAACGCATCAATCGGAGGTCGGATGAGCCCTGGGGCATTTCTGCAAGTTGATGGTGCAATGCTGAAATTGTTCTCAGCAGCCTACTCGGCCGAGTAGCACTCTACTCGGCCCGAGTCGTGCACTACACGGTCAGAATGCTGTTTTTGGTGTCTGACTCGACCGAGCAAACTCCTACTCGGTCCAAGCAACCTCCTACTCGGCCCGAGTCATGTGCAAATGAGGCTGAAGTGCGTTTTTAGTCCCCAATCGACCAGGAAACCTCTTACACGGTCCGAGCAACCTCCTATTCGACCCGAGTAACCTCCTACTCGACCGAGCAGCGCCGAATCAACCCGGGTTGGCAGAGCGACGTATTTTGGGGGCTTGGATTCTCTGTAAAACTCGGACTGAGCAACCTACTACTCGGTCCGAGCTGCCGAACGACTCGACCGAGCAGATTTGTGCTCGGACTGAGTCGCTGTGGGCCCATCCTTTATGCTGTGCCGGATTTTTTGGGAGATTTTGAGGGGTTTTGGGTGATTTTCTGCACAGCCGCCAGGGGGAATTCTACACAGATTTTTGGAGAGAATTTTAGAGAGACTTTTTAGAGAATAATTGTTAGATTTAGATTAAAATTTTTGAAGACGTTTTGGATCAATTTCTATTGAAGCTTGTTGGCTGTTTTCTTACGTTCTTGGAATCTGAGTTTCTCTTGAGATCTGGTATTCGCTCTGTAAGTTTCTGATCTTTATTTTACCAATTGCTATGATGTTCTCATCTATAAAAATGGTGTTTTTATCTGTTATTATCGCCATGTATGAGTAGATCTTTCTAGGGTTGATGGGTGAACCTTAGGATTTTATGGGGAAAATATAGATCTGGATCCCTACGTTGAATTGGGGATTTAGGGTTGTATTTCGGTAGATCCTACTGAATTCGTAGATAACCCGTACTGAGATCATGCCTACGGTCTGTGGAATTGATGTGCTTAAGGGGTATCTAGGGATTCGAATAGGAAAATAGGTGGATCCAATCAAGGCACGTGACCATGCCTGGCTCGCACCTTGAGGGGATCCATCGACGAACTATACCGCTATGTTGACGGCTACCGCCATTGCATCAACGAGAGCCACCAAAATACCCCACAATTGTAACCCATGAGAGTGGTACGAATTGGGGGATTAATTCCCTAGCCATAATGCAATGTGAGGAACCTATCCAACATCAACCCCCAACGTTCTTAGCGGCGATCCCTAACGCCCTAGCGCTTTTAATGCGACGTTGAGTGAAACAACCTTTGCATTCACCACCATCATAACTCTCCATACTCGACATCCATCAATAAACCCACAAGTCTAACTCAACCTAGGAGTAGATAGGTAGTATAGCACCGCTTCCCCGTGTTCGATACCCGCTTGTCACTATACCGTGCGCTTGCGGTAAAACGACATCGTTTCGGAGTTAGTTCTGGACGCATCAAGCGGCTAGTGCTGAAGGAATGCTAATCGAAAATCCTCTCCCAAAAGCGTGTAGTGTAAATAGTGGGGGGAGTATCCGAGCTGGGGATATAGGTGGTCTCGACGGCGAGGACTGCATGCCATTGGAATAGGGTCTGGAGTCCCTTATAAGTGAACTTCATCTCCACGTCCAGTATGGAGAATACAATCCCCGTGTCGGTGTCGAAGTGAGCTGAGGGCCACTAGGGTCAAGCGAATGTAAGTCTTCGCCTGAAGTTCTAGAAAATACTCCCAGCCTAGGTTCACGTACAGCTGCCTAACCCTGGGTAAACTGCCTAGCTGCTCTAAAGCTCCTAGGTCTGTGAATTTGGTCGAGACAACCGAGCGCCTAGAGAGGTCAGCAAAAGTGCAACGGTGAGCGTCATCTATGAAGGTGATGACGTAGGTCTCTAGGGGGCATCTCGGGCTGTGGGGGTGGCAGGGGTGGTGCTATTGGTATGGGCTGACTTAGGAGGGCTCGTGTCCCTGCTGAGGAACCAGCAGCCTGGCGTTTCTTCCTGGCATGTAAGAGTGAAGGAGATGATGATGGGGATGGGTGGGAATGCATGTGGCGATGCGTGGCCTAGCATGAGGGGCCCTTTGCGAGGTCTTCCTCTTCTTACGATGCTGAGGTGGAGGGGTGGGGGTTGGGATGGTGGGGTGGTAGTGGTGGGTGTGATGGAAGTGTGTGGGGGTACTGTGGGTGTGGTGGAAGTGCGTGTGGTGGTGGTGGTGCTGGTTGTGTGTGGTGGTGCTATGGGAGTGGAAGTGGATATGGTGGGGGTGGTGCAATGCCTAGAAGAGGTCGGCTTATGGGCCAACAACTTTTGTCATGTATGTTATGGTTGAATGGAGATGTGGATGGTCTGGAAACGGTGGTGGATGTGTGTGGGTGGAGGACATGGGGTGGCGGTTGTGGATGTGTGTGTAATACATGGTGAAGGCGCAGCGAAAGTACGTGGAGCTATTGTGGAAGTGGTGGTGGTGGAAGTGCGTAGGGGGGTCGTGGGAGTGTGTGGAGGCTGAGTGCGTGTGGGTGGGGTGGTGGATGTGTGTAGAGGTGCAGTGGAAGGTGGCGTAGATGGTGAGGATGATGATGAGTGAATGATGGCCATGTGAGGCATCGTGTGCCCGTGCCACAAGTGATATAATGTATAAAATAATAAAAAATAACCAGAGGGGAAGAGTGGACCCTTAGCAATGCGAGAGCGACAAGTGTTCAATCCTCAGTCGATGTGCAAGCAGCGATGAGCCCCGCCAAGATTCCCACCAATCTAAATTTGAAACTGGGAGTGATTTGGGGGTTGGGTGAGATTAGGGATGGGGGTGATGGAGGGGAGGAGAGGTGGCGCTCGGGGGGGGTGGTGGGGAGGGGGGAGGAGAGGTGGCGCTCGGGGGGTGGGGAGGGGGGAGGAGAGGTGGCACTCGGGGGGAGGGGAGGTGGGTTTAGGGTTTAGGGTTTAGGGTTTAGGGTGCACGGGGGAAGAGCGGGGAGGGGGAGGGCATCGGAGGGAAGAGGGAGGAGGGAGGTCGGTGATCGGAGGAGGGGAAAGGGGGAGGAGGGGTCAGTGCTTGGGCGAGGGAAATTGAGGGGGGGTGCTGGGTCGCTCGGGAGGTAGAAGAAGAGGGGCACTTGCTCGAACTAGTAGCGTTCGAGCGAGCGCCCAAATTTGCTCAAATAGGGTTCGCTCGGGCGGTCGAGCCCTCGGGCAAGCACTCCCGCTCAGGCAAGCCTGACTCGGGGCTTAAGGTCAGTTGCTCGGTCGAGCGCAGTGTGCACTCGGTCGAGCGACCTGGAATTTCAGCACAATCAGCCCCTTGGTCCGTCCCGTATTCCTTGTCGCTTTGAGTCTCAACTCCATACCCATTCTTTACTCTTTCGTTCATCATCATGACCGCCAAATCCCTGTCAAAATCAATAAGCCTTAGTTATTTATGGATTTTCAAAATTTTAAACTCAAAACTCAAAAATCTAATTAAAACCAAAATGCGAGCAAATAGGCCAGGTTGCCTCTCGCCAAGCGCTTGTTTAAGGTCATTAGCTTGACCCATGCGAATCAGTGAGGCGATATGTTGGATGCATGAGCAATGTGCCTATCGTTCTTCCCGACCAACCCTTGTGGGGCCGGTTGGTCAAACGCCTCCTTTGGACCCTTAGCGGTCTGTAACGGCCGCTTTCCGACCGTTTGTAATTTTCGGCACGCACGTGTTTTATCGTGCACGTATTTTATTTGGTTGTTTCTGAGCTCCGGCATATGCGAGGTGATATGCCATTACAATCGTTTCGGGGTGTTGTATTTTATAGTAATTTTTGGGAACGTCTTTCACGGCTCGTTTTCTCGCAAAACGACTTTGAACGATAGGGGCGTTTTAGTCATTTGACTCAATACGCCGTTCCCAATTTTACGTAAAATTTTGGTGGACGTTACGCACGATCGGGCTCCGTGGATCTGTGCGTCTCGTCTCCACGATCACCCCGGTATTTTCGGATTATTTTTCTGACTCCCGGATTGAGAGATATCGCTCGGATAAATCTGGACCGTTGTTTCGCCCTGATCAGTTCAAATTTCGAATTATTAGCCAAATCTGGCTAAATCTTTTATAAATCTGTTTTAACCTTTTTCCTAAACTGTTCCACTAATCTCCCCTAGTCTTACCCCAGAGTATACACCCTTTAACTCTTAATCTCCCCCCTTTCTTCAATTAACCCTATAGTTATATATCACTTTATTATTTTTTTTTAAAAAACCCCAAAACCCTAACTTTTCCCTATCACGTTTAACCTAGGTCTATTTTTTTTTTCCACAGCCGCCACCCCCCTTCAACATTTTCCCCCGAAACCTCTCTCCTCCCTCTCGCATCCCTCATCCCCTCTCCGATCGCCCCAAGCCCCGACCACGGCCGCCCCGCGCTCTCCTCAGCGCGCCGCCCCGTCTTCCCCTCGCTCAGCGCGCCGCCCCGTGCCTCCGGTGAGATCCCGCCGCCAACCTCCACGGCGAGGCCGTCCCGCCGCGATCCTCGCGAAGCACCCGCCGGCGATCCCCTCCGGATCCAGCCCCGCATCTCCCCCGTGGCCGCCATGATCCGCGGCCCCCGCAGCCGCCTGACGCCGACGACGGCCGTGAGTCGCAGATGCTCCCGACCCCCGTCGAGATCCGACCGCCGCGAATCCGATCTCCCTCCGGCGCCGCCGCTCAGCCTCCGGCCCTCTCCGCTGCGCCGCCCTCCGCGACAGCAGCGCCGCCGCCTCCTTCATCCCCAATCACCGCCGCGATCCGCCTCATCGCACCGTCGCGACATCTCCCCTCGCGATCCCGTCGTCTTCCCCTCACGACCCCGCCATGGTCCTCCGGCCGTCGCGACGCCGTCCCCACCGCTGCAGCATCCCGATCGCAGCCGTCGTCTCCCTGTGCAGCGTGCAGCCCCGCCGCGCCATGATCCGCTGCGCCGCCTCCGCGGCTCTGCTTCCGATGTACTCCCCGCATCTCCCCTCATCCTCCAGTCACAGCGCGCCGTTTCCGCCGCGCGTAGAGCCCCGACTGTCGTCGGTGGCCTCACAGATCCGGCCAAGCACCCCTAGGCCAGAGGCACCCCGCGACGACTGCTAGGCCGAACGGCCTTTGGACTAGCGTCCCATCGGGCGTTTCGTCGCCATTGCGCACCATTATTTCGATATTCTTGCTGCCGGACCGAACGTACCCGTCGCCGCATTTCGTCCGTTGCCCGGACGAGTCTCACTACGCTACCCGTAGTGAGACAACGTTGACGCCGCAGGACTCACGATCTTCCAGCATCGTGATCCGTTACCGTTACCGATGCCTGAGACGTTTCGTTGCGCTACCCGCGGCCGTCACAATCCTGAGACGATCCCGAGATGACCTCCACTGCGCTACCCGCAGTCGGGGACACGAGCACCGTCACCGACTCCAGACTCGACACCAGATTCGTGCGCGTCCCTCGCATCAGGTTGGTCCCTCTAAACTCGTAGCGAAACCCACACCGTAGCAAACGGAACCCTAACTAAAATCGGACAAATGTAACTAAATTTATTTTCTGCGCCAGTAAAACACTGCTCACTGTAGAAATCGACAATCGGACAATTATTTCTGTGCACATTGGATAGAAGTCGATTTAGGTTGATAAAACATCAAAATGTGACTTGTGACAATTTGGATAGTCCCGATAACCTAGAAATGAACCTAAATAGGATTTACTGAAAACGCGACCTGACATCGTCGCCGTGACACTGTTTCAGACGGACTACCGCGGACGCGACGACTGGACGAGACGCCCCAGACGGACGACACACTTGCCATCGTAGGCAAGTGTACTCACTTGCGCTTTGACCGTGCTTTGGTCTTAGATTGCTAGAACTGATAGACTGTGAATGTATAGAACCGGACGTGAAATGATAGCGTCCGGGACGCCCCTGACGACTTAGACTTGACGACGAAGTCTAAGCTCGACAAACAACAACTTTTGACACCGTAGGGCTATCTTGTGTGTGTGCGTGCGTGTGGACACCCTAGAATAACAATTCCTTACACTTGTCGTGTCTTGTCCCTGTTACACAAAAAGCCTTCGGGCGTTTCGGATGCTTTCCTTGCGGAAGTGATCCCTGTTACACAAAAAGCCTTCGGGCGTTTCGGATGCTTTCTTAGCGGAAGTGATCCCTGTTACATAAAAAGCCTTCGGGCGTTTCGGATGCTTTCCTTGCGGAAGTGATCCCTGTTACACAAAAAGCCTTCGGGCGTTTCGGATGCTTTCTTAGCGGAAGTGATCCCCGTTACACAAAAAGCCTTCGGGCGTTTCGGATGCTTTCCTTGCGGAAGTGATCCCTGTTACACAAAAAGCCTTCGGGCGTTTCGGATGCTTTCCTTGCGGAAGTGATCCCTGTTACACAAAAAGCCTTCGGGCGTTTCGGATGCTTTCTTAGCGGAAGTGATCCCTGTTACACAAAAAGCCTTCGGGCGTTTCGGATGTTTCCCTAGCGGAGATGATCCCTGTAAATCTTGTCCTGAGTTCCTGGGTTTGGGGTTGGGTTGAGCGTGTGCACGGTAAGAGGGTCTGATCCCCCTCGAACCGTAAGACGTGAACCCTTCGTGTCACACTTGTCTTATCTTGTCCCGTCCTGTTTGTCCCGTCTTGTCCCGCCATGTCCTGACTTGTCTTGACACCTGTAGGTTAGTCCCCGTAGTTGGTAGCACACGCTACGACTACTACTTGTCCCGTTTTACTTTCCTGCTACGTTACTTTCTGTTGTGTTACCCGGTTATAACCACAGCATGCTAATCAACCAGTAAACTGTTGTGTAAAAGAACCTCAGCATGTTAATCAACCAGTAAACCGTTGTTTAAAGTTCGGTGCACTTGCAGTAAAGTCTAACCCTTCTTGTAGACTTTACCTGACGTATAGTTCCTTTTTCTTGGGTGCTGTACGTCAGGTGCTCAGCCAGAGTTCATGGTCGAGGCAGACGCACTAGAGCACGAGGAGCCGAGGACGTCGACCCAGAGTACGCGCCCGACGAGGACCAGACCTTGAGGTCTTATTAGTCGTCACTTTCAGAGGTTACTACTTTTAGTTTGCTCTTAGATAGTTTGTTGCCACGCTTAGGCTTTTCTTTAGACTTTGTACTTGTTGGATATTATATCTCTAATTTAATGAATGCAACTTCCTTCCTGTACTTCTGTTATTTCGAACTTTAATAATGCAAGAACCTAAAAATCTTTTAAAATGGTAACTCTACAGACGCTTATTGGGTCCGAGCTTCTCAGCTCTGGCCTAAGCGGGCCTCGTCACGTTTCGCTTCCGTCCATTTTGGGAAGCGGGGCGTGACAGGTTTTAGTGGTGGCCCATGCAGGTCATGCAAAAAGTTCGAAACAATAAGAGTACCGCATTCATTTAATATCCATGTACAAGTCTAAATTAGGTTTTCCTTGTCCTAGAAGGTAGGAAAACTTAGATAGACATCCAGGTTTGATAGTCAGGTGCCTTGGTTAAGATTAAGTCATACTCGGCTTAGGATACACTAGTAGCCTCTCACCAAGCTCTGATCATGTTAGATTTCTAGAATCCTTCTTTTAGTCGTTCGATCGGGTCCATCAATTTCGAGCCCAGCAGAATGTAATCTTGATTCTTGAGGGACCCTTTCCTTAAATCCTCATCACAATCAAATTCATTAGACAATCTTATTCTAAGTCCTCCCAATCTTAGTCGACCCAATAATTATGCCCCTAATTTTATTTTATCTTTTCTAAATCATTACATTTCCATGATAATGACCATAGAATTCCATCGTAACCAATTCATTAAGGTAGTTCCTAGTCATATTTACGTTTTGATTATTCGATTCTTTTTCTTGCCCTCGACTCACGTGATCGCTTCATGACACTTATCGATAATTCTTCAAATCCATCCATTGCGACTCCTCCTTTCCTTGGAAGTGTTTTTGAAATTCATTATTAAATCCTTCGCTCGGTTTAAGTTCTTGAAAACTTTTTTAATATATATTTAAAATTTATTGCTTTTCAGCTAAAATTCCTTCTTGGATTATAAAACTTCTTTAGTTATAGATTTTCAAGTTATTATCTAGTAATTATTTCTAACTGGTATATATTTTAGTTCTAAAACCTTATTATCATTTTGATAATTCAATATATATATTTTTCTAGACTACAAAAGTTTATTTCTGAATCACTTACCTTACATACTTTTAAAATATTTTCCTAAACTAAAGGGAACTTCAAATTTTTTTTATAAATATCAATTCTATGTTCATCGTGATCACTTTTCAAAAGAAAATCTTTGTATAACTTAATTAATTATTTATTTGTTTTTCATTTGCAAAAAAAAAAAATTTCGCTACCTCATCTTACTTTTATTTCTTCATCTAACTCTTTTCCAAATGATAATGATCTGCTCACTTTTCCCTACATATTTTTTTATAATTATAAAAGTATATGATATCATATTTTACACATAATTCTCTTTCCATCTATCTAATTATTTTGAGAAATATTTTCGTCACACCCAACCAACTACCTCCTTATCACGCCTTATTTGAACTCGTTCCTTCCGATTCATTTCGTTACACTCTTGGCTTCTGTTTTCTTTAGCTTGTGTAGACATTAGTCCTTGTAGTTGTCTACGTTGTCTCTGGTTTAGGAGTAGGTCCTTTGGTAAGTGATGTCGTCGTGGTGGGTGAGCATAGGTAGAGTGCATAGACCTGTATGAATGTGTGCTCTTTAGGATCCCGATGATTGCCTTTTTGTGTCTTGAATGTGTACTCAGTGTTAACCATGGAATGCTGGAAGTTGTCTGAATGACGGTATTCATACTTATATGAATGGCGTCATCGCAGGCAGATCCTTAGACTTAGTTTTAGTTTTAATGAATGGTTTATCCTGGCTGTATGCGACTGTATCAAAACTTTGTTTTCTTTTAAACCAAATCTTTAAAGTTTTTGAAATTAGCTCACAAGATCACAAATCCATTATCCTTCCTCATCCATTACCACGACTCTACACGTTTTTCCAAATGTTTTAAAATGTGTCACTGGTTTTAAGTTTCCCTTTCTCATCTCTCTCTCCATTTTGGAACGTATGTTGTGGTTGTTATAGTTTGGGACTAGCTGTTATTGTTGTAGGATTTGTTTGCGGGTAGGCTCAGGGAGAGATGAGATTTGTTATAGCATTGATTAACCGATTTTGGAACAATAGGATATTGGAATAGATTTCTTCGGATGAGAAGATGGGATGTCCAAGACTTATTTATAAAACCGAAGTGTGACGGACTCAATGGAGGATTCTAGTTGAATGAGATTGTATGCGCGAAGATGAGAACCTATCAGATTTGAGGCTTAGACGAATGGTAGATAGGGTGGCAACTGAGTATGGTAAGAGTTGGGATGATCGTGAAATTGAGGAGAGTTTTTATTAGCATCGAGACTTGAAGGTCGGGTTGATGTAAGAAGACATTGGGAGTAACACAACGTGTAGGGACAAATGGATTGTTAGGTTGTCGGATTTAATATTGGTTGAAAATAATTATAATAAGTAAGAGGAGATATGATTTTGATAGTTCAATTATTCGGCGGATAAATTTATGGGAAGATATGACAAGGAATGCATTAAGGACACGGTGATTGTTATTCTTTTATGAGGGGTTGGAGTTGGGAATTTGAACAACAGTGAATAGATCTATAGTTAAGTGTTAGGACGTGAGATTAGTTGTGGCTGTATCCAGTGAAAAGAAGGATCATGATGGATTATTTGAGGAACGACGTTGAAGTTATAAGATTAGAGATCATTTTGTGGAAGATGGGAGTTATAGGCTTAAGTATTTATAGATTTTATAATTAGCCTTAGTATGAGTGATTCCGAGGACGGAATCATTTCTAAGGTGGGTAGAATGTAGCGGCCGCTTTCCGACCGTTTGTAATTTTCGGCGCGCACGTGTTTTATCGTGCACGTATTTTATTTGGTTGTTTCTGAGCTCCGGCATATGCGAGGTGATATGCCATTACAATCGTTTCGGGGTGTTGTATTTTATAGTAATTTTTGGGAACGTCTTTCACGGCTCGTTTTCTCGCAAAACGACTTTGAACGATAGGGGCGTTTTAGTCATTTGACTCAATACGCCGTTCCCAATTTTACGTAAAATTTTGGTGGACGTTACGCAAGATCGGGCTCCGTGGATCTGTGCGTCTCGTCTCCACGATCGCCCCGGTATTTTCGGATTATTTTTCTGACTCCCGGATTGAGAGATATCGCTCGGATAAATCTGGACCGTTGTTTCGCCCTGATCAGTTCAAATTTCGAATTATTAGCCAAATCTGGCTAAATCTTTTATAAATCTGTTTTAACCTTTTTCCTAAACTGTTCCACTAATCTCCCCTAGTCTTACCCCAGAGTATACACCCTTTAACTCTTAATCTCCCCCCTTTCCTCTATTAACCCTATAGTTATATATCACTTTATTTTTTTTTTTTTTAAAACCCCAAAACCCTAACTTTTCCCTATCACGTTTAACCTAGGTCTATTTTTTTTCCACAGCCGCCACCCCCCTTCAACATTTTTCCCCCGAAACCTCTCTCCTCCCTCTCGCATCCCTCATCCCCTCCCCGATCGCCCCAAGCCCCGACCACGGCCGCCCCGCGCTCTCCTCAACGCGCCGCCCCGTCTTCCCCTCGCTCAGCACGTCGCCCCGTGCCTCCGGTGAGATCCCACCGCCGACCTCCACGGCGAGGCCGTCCCGCCGCGATCCTCGCGAAGCACCCGCCGGCGATCCCCTCCGGATCCAGCCCCGCATCTCCCCCGTGGCCGCCATGATCCGCGGCCCCCGCAGCCGCCTGACGCCGGCGACGGCCGTGAGTCGCAGATGCTCCCGACCCCCGTCGAGATCCGACCGTCGCGAATCCGATCTCCCTCCGGTGCCGCCGCTCAGCCTCCGGCCCTCTCCGCTGCGCCGCCCTCCGCGACAGCAGCGCCGCCGCCTCCTTCATCCCCAATCACCGCCGCGATCCGCCTCATCGCGTCGTTGCGACATCTCCCCTCGCGATCCCGTCGTCTTCCCCTCACGACCCCGCCATGGTTCTCCGGCCGTCGCGACGCCGTCCCCACCGCTGCAGCATCCCGATCGCAGCCGTCGTCTCCCTGTGCAGCGCGCAGCCCCGCCGCGCCGTGATCCGCTGCGCCGCCTCCGCGGCTCTGCTTCCGATGTACTCCCCGCATCTCCCCTCATCCTCCAGTCACAGCGCGCCGTTTCCGCCGCGCGCAGAGCCCCGACTGTCGTCAGTGGCCTCACAGATCCGGCCAAGCACCCCTAGGCCAGAGGCACCCCGCCACGACTGCTAGGCCGAACGGCCTTTGGACTAGCGTCCCATCGGGTGTTTCGTCGCCATTGCGCACCATTATTTCGCTATTCTTGCTGCCGGACCGAACGTACCCGTCGCCGCATTTCGTCCGCTGCCCGGACGAGTCTCACTACGCTACCCGTAGTGAGACAACGTTAACGCCGCAGGACTCACGATCTTCCAGCATCGTGATCCATTACCGTTACCGATGCCTGAGACGTTTCGCTGCGCTACCCGCGGCCGTCACAATCCTGAGACGATCCCGAGATGACCTCCACTGCGCTACCCGCAGTCGGGGACACGAGCACCGTCACCGACTCCAGACTCGACACCAGATTCGTGCGCGTCCCTCGCATCAGGTTGGTCCCTCTAAACTCGTAGCGAAACCCACACCGTAGCAAACTGAACCCTAACTAAAATCGGACAAATGTAACTAAATTTATTTTCTGCGCCAGTAAAACGCTGCTCACTGTAGAAATCGACAATCGGACAATTATTTCTGTGCACATTGGATAGAAGTCGATTTAGGTTGATAAAACATCAAAATGTGACTTGTGACAATTTGGATAGTCCCGATAACCTAGAAATGAACCTAAATAGGATTTACTGAAAACGCGACCTGACATCGTCGCCGTGACACTGTTTCAGACGGACTACCGCGGACGCGACGACTGGACGAGACGCTCCGGACGGACGACACACTCGCCATCGTAGGCAAGTGTACTCACTTGCGCTTTGACCGTGCTTTGGTCTTAGATTGCTAGAACTGATAGACTGTGAATGTATAGAACCGGACGTGAAATGATAGCGTCCGGGACGCCCCTGACGACTTAGACTTGACGACGAAGTCTAAGCTCGACAAACAACAACTTTTGACACCGTAGGGCTATCTTGTGTGTGTGCGTGCGTGTGGACACCCTAGAATAACAATTCCTTACACTTTTCGTGTCTTGTCCCTGTTACACAAAAAGCCTTCGGGCGTTTCGGATGCTTTCCTTGCGGAAGTGATCCCTGTTACACAAAAAGCCTTCGGGCGTTTCGGATGCTTTCTTAGCGGAAGTGATCCCTGTTACACAAAAAGCCTTCGGGCGTTTCGGATGCTTTCCTTGCAGAAGTGATTCCTGTTACACAAAAATCCTTCGGGCGTTTCGGATGCTTTCTTAGCAGAAGTGATCCCTGTTACACAAAAAGCCTTCGGGCGTTTCGGATGCTTTCTTAGCAGAAGTGATCCCTGTTACACAAAAAGCCTTCGGGCGTTTCGGATGCTTTCCTTGCGGAAGTGATCCCTGTTACACAAAAAGCCTTCGGGCGTTTCGGATGCTTTCCTTGCGGAAGTGATCCCTGTTACACAAAAAGCCTTCGGGCGTTTCGGATGCTTTCCTTACGGAAGTGATCCCTGTTACACAAAACGCCTTCGGGCGTTTCGGATGCTTTCTTAGCAGAAGTGATCCCTGTTACACAAAAAGCCTTCGGGCGTTTCGGATGTTTCCCTAGCGGAGATGATCCCTGTAAATCTTGTCCTGAGTTCCTGGGTTTGGGGTTGGGTTGAGCGTGTGCACGGCAAGAGGGTCTGATCCCCCTCGAACCGTAAGGCGTGAACCCTTCGTGTCACACTTGTCTTATCTTGTCCCGTCCTGTTTGTCCCGTCTTGTCCCGCCATGTCCTAACTTGTCTTGACACCTGTAGGTTAGTCCCCGTAGTTGGTAGCACACGCTACGACTACTACTTGTCCCGTTTTACTTTCCTGCTACGTTACTTTCTGTTGTGTTACCCGGTTATAACCACAACATGCTAATCAACCAGTAAACTGTTGTGTAAAAGAACCTCAGCATGTTAATCAACCAGTAAACCGTTTTTTAAAGTTCGGTGCACTTGCAGTAATGTCTAACCCTTCTTGTAGACTTTACCTGACGTACAGTTCCTTTTTCTTGGGTGCTGTACGTCAGGTGCTCAGCCAGAGTTCGTGGTCGAGGCAGACGCACTGGAGCATGAGGAGCCGAGGACGTCGACCCAGAGTACGTGCCCGACGAGGACCAGACCTTGAGGTCTTCTTAGTCGTCACTTTCAGAGGTTACTACTTTTAGTTTGCTCTTAGATAGTTTGTTGCCACGCTTAGGCTTTTCTTTAGACTTTGTACTTATTGGATATTATATATCTAATTTAATGAATGCAACTTCCTTCCTGTACTTCTGTTGTTTCGAACTTTAATAATGCAAGAACCTGAAAATCTTTTAAAATGGTAACTCTACAGACGCTTATTGGGTCCGAGCTTCTCAGCTCTGGCCTAAGCGGGCCTCGTCACGTTTCGCTTCCGTCCATTTTGGGAAGCGGGGCGTGACACGGCCCGTCCGTTCTCTTTCCTCGCCGGTGCTTGTCTCTCTTTGGAGCGCCCCATGGATGCTGAGCCACCAATTTTTTGATCTTCATGACATCCGGGTCGTGATCCTCCAAGGTGACGTCCCCTAGATGTGTGAGCATGCAATGTGCTATATGATTGGGGGTGTGAGATTTAAATATTTATAACCGCAAGCGCATGGTGTTGTAATGTGGCTTGGGGGTCGAACACAGGGAGGCATGGTTGTGCTTGTGTCAGAAAGGAACTGAATCACCCCATGGGTGAGCTAGCCCGAATCGATAGATGGTTTGTCATGAATTGTAGAGCGAGGATAAACAATATAGAAGGTAACCCAGGACTTCGGTTTCCACCATATCATTTGATTCTCGCTAATATGGATAGGCCAACGATCGAAATTAGGGTTTAGTAGTGAGACGTTGCCTCTAAGAGTGATACCAGCGTCCCATGGGCCCGATATTCCGGTCGGTGCCCAGGATGATATGCCGGACTACCCGGGTTCGGTCAGTGGGCATTCCCATGTCCATTAACACTGACCGACTCCAGTAGCACTAAGCTCGCAACGATAACTCCCAACATCTCATCATGTCGTTCCTACGTGCTAGGATTCGATGCCTACGCTAAGGGCGTGAGCTATGGCTAGGGAGTCAACCGCCAAGTTTATTCCCCCTTGGCCCAACGGTCAAAGGCGGTCTATTTCCCACCGATGACAATGAAACACCCCGCGTAACCAATAAATTCCTATTCCCTATCGATTTCCTAGTCCTATGGACGCATTAGGGAGAACCCACGAATGGGTTTCCACCAAAATCCCAGATTGGAAAACTACTCACACATATTAGATAAAAAGCAATCTAAATGAAAATCGACCGTTAAAAACATAATCAGGCAATCGAAATGAAGTAATAGCATTGAAATTAAGATAATATCAAAATTTCATAAAGAGATGAACACTTACAAATAACCTTTAAAATTCCAGCCGTCGCAATAGAGAAAAGACAGAAAATAAAACACAGCACTGGTTTCTGAAAACCTAGGGCTAATATATATAGAAAACGACGTCACCTGATCGGTTGAAGTATCAACTAATCGGGTGACCTGCTTCGTTCTTTGGCAGCGCTCTTCAGAATTTCACCCAGTCACAAGACATGATCGGTTGGTAGAAGCTTCTAGTCGTTTGGATCTTAAGCTCATCAGGTGAACCAATCGGTTGATAAATCAACCGATCGGTTGGAAACGTCGCCCAAAAGACAGAAACTTTAGACGTTTTGGCACGGTCAGCTGGCCGTCGGGTGAGCTCTCCGGGTCTTGTCTTTGGGGAATCGGCTACAAATGAACTGATTGGGTGAAGGTCACCCGATCGGTTGTAGTTCAGCTTCAATTTTCAGAGAAGACAGTTGGGCTGAACTGGTCGTCGACCCGGTCGGTTGATGCTCTCATTGCTTCAGCGGCTGTCTGGGTCATGCACGCTTGCATCACCCGATCGGTTGGCTGTATCCAACCGATCGGGTGGGGGCTGAAAGATAGAAATCTTGGTCGTTTGACCCCCTGAGCATGCGTGACTCCACCCGTTGCTCCAGGGACTTATGATATCTTCGTTATGTGTCCCCTACGCTGGTAAACTCCTGCAAACACGCAAAAACACGGAGAAGTGACAGAAAACTAGAAAATACGAGAAAACAGATACGAGATGGCGGAAAATAACGGAAAAACACAAAAGAAGACGTGCGTAAATATATGAAATATGAACGCATGTCAAAATCCCCCAAGCTGAACCCTTCCTCGTCATCGAGGAAGACGAGTGAGAGTAGGAGCTCGAAGGGAGAAAATAGAGAGAAATAGAGAAAAAGAGAACCCTAAATCCTCAATCGCCCGTCAGGGTCAACAAAATCAAAAACGCCACACCAAGCAAGCAAACGACAAATCACCACACTAAACCAAAGAAAACAAGTCCAGACAAGTGTCGTGGGCCTACGCGGTGAAGCACGAGTGAGTGTGGTCATGTGCTAGCAGACGGTGTCACTATCTACATTGTGCAGTAAGCTCCATATACACAAATCCAAGAAAAGACCCAAATATCGATTCGATTTAAAATAAGCGGCGAATATATAGCTCAAACATGTGTGAGAAGAGTGTGAGAATAGAAACGTATCACGTGTCAGGGACTCCACAGCTAGTGACTAGGAAATCAACACACTATCGCCTAGATAATAGCTAGAAATTCCCTATTCCAAGTGTTTTCGAAAGCGATGGGGGGTTGAGATGATGTAGAGTAGAGCACTCGGTGCAAATTCTCGCCTTCCCTTTATTCTTGGTAGGTAGGGAAAACATTCACACGCATTTTTTTGGGTTTTGGATATATGTATTTTTTTTGGGTTTTTGGGTATACAAATATATTTTTTTCTTTCTTTTTCTTTTCTTTTCTCTTTTCTTTTTTTGGGTTTTTCTTTTCTCTCTTTTTTTTTGAATTTTTGGATTTTGGGGTATATACAAGTGTGTACTCTCCCAAGTGGAAGAACGGTACACGACGAGGGGATTTGCACCAAGAAAAATAAAAAAAAGAAATCGAATTCTAAATACTTGGGCAAAGGAGATTTTTTTGCTAATTAGAGCATAGGCTAAATGGGTTATCCTAGTCCTAATTATGGAATCCCGACACATGCGAAATGAAGCATCCGATATATAATATTCATGCATATAGAAGCAGACAAGAGAAGCAAATACCGCATATTCAAATCGAAGCATGATAATCTAGGGGTCATTCCTAGGACAGGTATATAAATCAAAATCACAAAGTAGAAGCACACCAAACAGCTAAGCACGACACACGACTCACATAAAAGCAGGTGGACCCATGATGCATGAAATGCAAGAGGACTCGGCTTTCTAGGGTTAGTGAAAGTGAAAATCGAAGCCATGCTAGGTGTGTGTGTGATTTTGTGGCAATTCATCATGGGGGTCATCTCTAGGAGAAAGAGATCGAAAGATGAGAAGAAAAAAGAAAAATACAAAGAAAACGACTCAAAAACGAAGAAAAAGACACAAATGACGCATGAAGTGCGACTCCCCCAAGCTGAAACTTGCATTGCCATCAATGCAATAGAAGTGAATACGGGAGGGCAATGAAAATGGGGTGAGTACGCACCGACACAAAAAGAAATGAAAAACAAGAAAAACACACATACGAAACTGAAAAATAAAGAAAATCACACCACATGACATATAAACAGAAAATAAAAGATAGAAGATCACACCACACAACATATATAAACAAGCACACATAAAAAGAAAATCACACGTCAACACACATAAAAATGACTTCCCCCAAGCAAGACATGACAATGCTAGCGAGATGATATGATCATGAAAATGCAGAAATATGTAATGGGAAAAATCAGTCAGAGCTACTAGTGGTAGAGTGGTAGGGGGATGGGGAGGAGGGTGGGGAATAGTGGAGAAAGGAATCCTCAGAGGACGAAGAGGGTGTGCCGACAAGAGTAGGTGGGGCAATGGGCTGGACCTCCGGTGGATCATGGTGGAAATGTACTGGTGGATCATAGTGGATAATGACCGCACCGGGTGAACCGACTGACGGATGCCAATCGGGAGGATCCAAGGGTGGAAATTGTACGAGTGAGGTATACCAAGGATCCGGGTAGAACTCCCATGGTAGATGTGAGATACGAATGGGGAGGCGCGCAGGAGATGAGGGTGGGAGGACGGCAAAAGCAGTGTAGGCAGGACTATAGAGGTAGACCGTGTGATCCTCACCAAAAGGAGTAAGCATACCGATAGAGATCAAGTAGTCGCAATTGATACGGCTGCGTCCAGGTACAATAGGGAGGTCGGGCAGCATCCTCAAAACACAAATGACAATAAGAGTAATCATCCCCACACAGCAGATAGAGCCAGAGTTGCACGGCTAACGGATAGGATCTCGTGGATGATCCAATGAGCGGTGTTTATGGGTAAAGGGATATTGCCATGAATCCTGTCATGGGACATGGCGTAAAGAAAGAGGAGCTCATCCCTGGACACCATGGATACATCAACGCGAGCGAAAATGGTGTTGGCAAGGAAGTAATGGGCGAAACGGTAGCATGGGTGTATGATGTAGGAGGCGAGGGCTACCGCTGGAAAGGTGCTGTATCGGGTGAACTGTTGCCAGACACCACCATCCCGAAAGTAGGAAAAGATGTCAGATCGATCATGAGTCGAGCATTCAACATGCTGATCGGGTTGAGGGAAATTCAGGATATTGTTGAGCTCGACGAAACTCATGGTAAAATTTCCATTGAAGGCGCAGAAGGTGAAACCATGATCGGACACCTCGAGAGAACTGAGGAACTCAAGTATGAGATTCATGTGTGTATGGGCGTGGGTCCGCAGGAGGATTCACAACCTATGAAGCGAAAAAGCGCGCTAACGCCCCGAAAGAGTCCAAGAGATTCGAGAGTGGGGGAATCGACGAAAAGAGTAGGTCACATCGGACGATGAAGAAGGGCTTGTAAACGATCGGATTGCTCTTCAGAAGAAGGGTTGATGCCAAGGAAAGAAGGGAAAAAAGGGCCGTATAGGGGATGGCTGTGTGACGATGAGGAAATTTTCTTTCCCTTCCTAGACATGGTGACGGCGTGGGGGAAGAATGATAGAGTGGGATATGGTGTCTATGAAGATGATGAAGCAGATGAAGTGTGCAAACATAAATTCAAGACATTGCATATAATGAAAGAAATGCGAAGAGTGGAAAGAGGTTACCCATCAATGTTGTAAGAGCAAGCACCTGAAAGACCCCACGCAGTATGAGGAAGCGATTTGGGAAGCTGCCGCACGCTGATCCAACGAGAATTGAAATTTTCGAAAATTTGGGGGCTAGGGCTAGGGTTTTGTGAGTGAATGTTGATGATGGGAAGGGTGGTGATGGTGGGAGAGTATGGGAATGAGTGAGGATGAGGATTTAGGGGTAGTGGGGTAGATGGAGGAGATCGATTTGGCAGATGGAGGGAGAGAGATCACGCGAACAGGAATTCGGGGGTCGGGTGGACGGAGTTGGGTGATGGCGAATATATATAGGGGAGAAAACGAACCGATCGGGTGAGGGTTCACCCGATCGGTTGGGTAAGTTTTGAAAATTTTCCGTCGGCCAACAGCTACAGGTGAACCGATCGGGTGCATTTTCACCCGATCGGTTGACCGCTTCCCAAATCATCCCGAGAGTACTGTGAGTTTTCACCCGGTCAGTCATACAACCGCAGCTTCTATCAACCGGTCGGTTGATGTAATCCCCAAATTTCTCGAGAATTCAGCCTTTCCCACACGGTCAGCGACCCGGTCTCACTTTGCTTCACCCGACTGGTTTGCTGGCGAACAGATACAGGCCAATGTCTGATACGTCTCACCTGATCGGTTGATTGGTCACCCAATCGGGTGAGGGCTTGTTTCCTGCAAAAATTCACAAATGGCCTAAGTCTCTCGACGAAAGTTCCCGTGGCTGGATTTATTTATAAAAATAGGAAAAATAAAGCTAAAAATAATCCTAAAAATGAAGATGAAATTTTAGAGCATGTGTTTCCTTCCATGAAGCGTTTTTGTTTAACGTCGTTTGCTCGACGCCTCTTTTAGTGGTCAATTAGGATCTGGAGGGTTTGAAGACGAGTCGTCGGTCGTTGAGGCTCCGACCGGAGAGAATGCTGGTTCTCCTATTGCATAGTGTTTAAGGTGCTGCCCGTTGACTTTGAATGGCTCATCTCTTCCTATTATCTCGATAGCCCCATGCAGGAAGACCTTGGTGACGCGGAAAGGTCACGACCACCTCGACTTGAGCATTCCAGGAAAAAGCTTCAGCCTCGAGTTGAATAAGAGAACCAAGTCTCCTTCCTTGACTTCCCTCTTTAGGATGCGCTTATCGTGCCACCGCTTTAACTTCTCCTTGTAGATCTTGGCGTTTTCATAAGCATTGAGCCGGATCTTGTCGAGCTCGTTAAGTTGTAGCTGACGGTGCCCTCCAACCTCCTTGGCGTCAAAATTTAGGTTCTTAATTGCCCAAAACGTCTTGTGCTCCAATTCCACGGGTAGATGGCATGCCTTTCCGTAGATAAGCCAATAGGGGGTTGTGCCAATCGGAGTCTTAAACGCCATCCTGTAAGCCCAGAGCGCGTCAGAAAGTTTTGATGACCAATCCTTCCTGGAGTTGGCCGCCGTCTTTTCCAGTATGCTCTTGATCTCCCTGTTAGACACCTCCACTTGGCCGCTAGTTTGCGGGTAATAGGCACACCTGATTTGGTGTTGCACCCCGTACTTCTTCAAGAGAGCTTCGAACTTCTTCTCTATAAAGTAGCTCCCTCCATCACTGATTAAAACACGAGGCACACCGAACCGTGGGAAGATGTTGTTTTTGAAAAACTTGGCGACCACCCGGGAATCATTAGTAGGACTGGCTATCGCCTCTACCCACTTCGATACGTAGTCCACGGATACCAAGATATACTGATTTCCAGAGGACGAGGGGAACGGTCCCATGAAGTCGACTCCCCACACATCGAAGATCTCCACCTCTAGGATGTAGTGCTGAGGCATCTCGTTCCTCTTGGAGATGTTCCCCGTCCTTTGGCATTTGTCGCAAGCCTGGACATAAGTGTGGGTGTCCTTAAAGAGGGTCGGCCAATAGAATCCACTCTGGAGGATTTTCGCCGTCGTCTTATAGGTGCTCGCATGTCCTCCACACTGCTGATCATGGCAATGGGAGATTATGGAGGCCGCCTCAGTTTCAGGAATGCACCTTCGTATCACCCCATCATTACAGGTCTTGTACAAATGGGGGACGTCCCAATAAAATTTACGAACCTCATGAAAGAATTTCTTCTTCTGCTGATAGCTCATGTTGTGTGGGACGATGGCACAAGTCAGGTAATTTGCGATGTCGGCGTACCAAGGAGTACAAGCGGAAGAGATGGAGAAGAGTTGCTCGTCTGGGAGCGAGTCATCAACTGGAGTAGCATTCAAGTCGAGGGTAGGGATTCTGGACAAGTGATCGGCAACGACATTCTCCTCCCCCTTCTTGTCTTTGATTTCCAGGTCGAATTCCTGGAAGAGGAGAATCCATCTAATGAGCTGCGGCTTAGCCACCTTCTTGTTCAATAGGTATTTGAGAGCCGCGTGATCCGTGTGCACGATCACCTTCGCACCAACGAGATATTGCTTGAACTTGTCAATGGCATAGATGACTTCTAGCAATTCTTTCTCTGTGGTCGTGTAATTTCTTTGGGCAACATCAAGGGTCTTGCTTGTATAATATATAACATGCAGATTTTTATCCTTCCTCTGCCTCAAGACGACTCCAACGGCATAATCACTAGCGTCGCACATTAGCTCGAAAGGTAAATTCCAGTCCGACGGCTGAATAACGGGTGCGGAAATCAAGGCTTGCTTCAGAAGGTGGAAGGTGTCCATACACTCGTCGTTGAAGACGAAAGATGCATCCTTCACAAGGAGTTGGGTCAGCGGCCTGGAAATCTTGGAGAAGTCTTTTATGAAGAGACGGTAGAATCCTGCGTGCTCTAAAAACCACGGACTCCTCGAATATTGAGTGGAGGTGGAAGCTTTTCAATCACCTCTACTTTTGCCTTGTCTACTTCGATCCCCCCCCCCCCCCGAAGAAACGACATGTCCCAGTACAACTCCTTCTTGGACCATGAAATGACATTTCTCCCAGTTCAGAACCATGCCCTTATCTTGATACCTCTCCAGGACTTTAGTTAGACTGCGGAGGCATGAGTCGAACTATGTTCCATAGACGGAGAAATCGTCCAAGAAAACCTCTATGATATCCT
Organism: Scilla litardierei; assembly: GCA_030789695.1. Lineage (NCBI taxonomy): Eukaryota > Viridiplantae > Streptophyta > Magnoliopsida > Asparagales > Asparagaceae > Scilla > Scilla litardierei. The sequence goes on along the minus strand of CM061134.1, from coordinate 169,576,957 downwards.
GGGAGTAGTCGATGAAGATTGTGGACATTAATCTTTGGAATGTTGCCGGGGCGTTGCAAAGCCCAAATGGCATTCTCCGGTAAGCATATGTCCCAAATGGACAAGTGAAAGTTGTCTTCTCCTGGTCGTCATTATGGATGGGGATTTGAAGAAAACCGGAGTACCCGTCCATGAAGCAGAAGTAGTTATGCTTTGCTAGCCTCTCGAGCATCTGATCAATGAAAGGAAGAGGATAGTGATCCTTCCTAGTGGCCTTGTTCAGCTTTCTGTAGTCGATGCACTTCCGGTACCCCGTGACGGTCCTCGTAGGTATCAGCTCGTTTTTCTCGTTGCGAATCACCGTCATTCCTCCTTTCTTGGGTACAACATGCACCGGGCTAACCCAGCGACTGTCAGAGATAGGGTATATGATTCCGGCATGCAGAAGCCTGACAATCTCTTTCTTGACCACCTCCATCATGATGGGATTCATTCTTTGTTGTGGCTCAATTGAGGAGGCTTGCTCATCTTCAAGCAGTATCCTATGTGAGCAAAGCCCCAAGCTCACTCCCTTCAAGCCTTCGATTGCATACCCGAAAACACTCTTAAACCCTTTTAAAACACCAAGAAGCTTGGTCATCTGGTCTTCAGGTAGCGAGGAGTTCACTATGACCGGCAGCATTGAATCCTTCCCCAAATACTCATATTTCAGTCCCGGAGGCAACTCCTTCATCTCAACGTCATGGGGTCCCGACGCATATTTCTCAAGCTGAGCATCCTCCAGTGAAAGGACTTCTTCATGGATCTCTTGAAAGCTGGCATCTGAAACTTCACTCCCAGCCATGGTTTCGCATGGCAAGGCCCCGCAAGGTAACGAGGGGATAACGGAGGAAGGCACTGGGTCTTTCTCAAGCTCATAATAATCATCCGGGAAGAAGGCTTCAACACGAAAACAGGTTTCAACAGTCGATGGTTCCCCACCACTGCTTCCAGCTTCATCATTGTCCCAAGATCCGGGATGCTCAATAGAAGTCTGCAAGGAATAGATCGATTCATGTTCAATGTAACCGACAGACTTTGCCTGATGGTTCTCTTGACAAAACTCCTCATATGTGAACAATTCTTCCCCACTGAATTTGGAAATGGGCACGCCAATATACACCACTTCATCTGGAGGAAGGAGAGTCGTCGTGACAGGATGATCCTGCGTATCATGATACCTCCTCTGATTTTCCACAGCAGCAGACAGAAGGGATAGAATGTTCGAAGCACTTAGGGATTCTGTCAAACTCTGTGCCAAACAGCGGATGTGGTGTGAATGATCCCAGATATCGCCCGAAACGGCCCACAACATCCTTATCGTGGAGCAAAAAACCTGTAAGAAGAGGAAAGAAAGAGAACTGCACTGATAGAAAACACGTCAAAAGCACGGGTTGCGTGAACGGGAGGTGAGGAGTAGCAATGGCAGCACGGCGACTCAGTCTACCAATTCTATACAACTAGTATTTACAATATGTACAAGTAAAATAAAAAAGTTAGAATGCAAAAATTATCGCGAAATAGGGATATGAGCTAGACTCGAGGGTTCATAAGGTCCAAAAATAACAAGCACGTTGCATCCTCGACAACGGCGCCATAAAGCTCAACGTCCCCTAGATGTGTGAGCATGCAATGTGCTATATGATTGGGGGCGTGATATTTAAATATTTATAACTGCAAGCGCACAGTGTTGTAGTGTGGCTTGCGGGTCGAACACAGGGAGGCGTGGTTGTGCTTGTGTCAGAAAGGAACCGAATCACCCTATGTGTGAGCTAGCCCGAATCGATAGATGGTTTGTCACGAATTGTAGATACGAGGATAAACAATATAGAAGGAAACCCAGAACTTCGGTTTCCACCCTATTATGTGATTCTCGCTAATACGGCCGATGGATAGGACAACGATCAGAATTAGGGTTTAGTGGTGAGACGTTGCCTCTAAGTGTGATACCAGCTTCCCATGGGCCCAATATTTCAGTCGGTGCCCAGGATGATATGCCGGACTACCCGGGTTCGGTCAGTGGGCATTCCCATGTCCAATAACACTGACCGACTCCAGTAGCACTAAGCTCGCAATGATAACTCCCAACATCTCATCCTACCGTTCCCACGCGCTAGGATTCGATGCCTACGCTAAGGGCGTGAGCTATGGCTAGGGAGTCAACCGCCAAGTTTATTCCCCCTTGGCCCAACGGTCAAAGGCGGTCTTTTTCCCACCGATGACAATGAAACACCCCGCGTAACCAATAAATTCATATCCCTATCGATTTCCTAGTCCTATGGACGCATTAGGGAGAACCCACGAATGGGTTTCCACCAAAATCCCAGATTGGGAAACTACTCACACATATTAGATAAAAAGCAATCTAAATGAAAATCGACCGTTAAAAACATAATCAGGCAATCGGAATGAAGTAATAGCAATGCAATTAAGATAATATCAAAATTTCATAAAGATCTGAACACTTACAAATAACCAAAAAATTCATGCCGTCGCAATAGAGAAAAGACAGAAAATAAAACACAGCTCTGGTTTCTAAAAACCTAGGGCAAATATATATAGAAAATGACATCACCCGATCGGTTGAAATATCAACCGATCGGGTGACCTGCTTCGTTCTTCGAGAGCGCTCTTTAGAATTTCACCCGGTCATAAGACACGATCGGTTGGCGAAAGCTTCTAGTCGTTTGGATCTTGAGCTTATCAGGTGAACCGATCGGTTGATAAATCAACCGATCGGTTGGAAACATCACCCAAAAGACAGAAAATTCAGACGTTTTGGCGCGGTCAGCTGGCCGTCGGGTGAGCTCACCGGGTCGTGTCTTTGGGCAATCTGCTACAGATGAACCGATCGGGTGAAGGTCACCCGATCGGTTGGAGTTCTGCTTCAATTTCCAGAGAAGACAGTTGGGCTGAACCGGTCCTCGACCTGGTCGGTTGATGCTCTCATTGCTTTAGCGGCTGTCCGGGTCATGCACGCGTGCATCACCCGATCGGTTGGCTGTATCCAACCGATCGGGTGGGGGCTGAAAGATAGAAATCTTGGTCGTTTGACCCTCCGGATCACGCATGACTCCTCCTGTTGCTCTGGGGAATTATGATGTCTTCGTTATGTGTCCCCTATGTTGGCAAACTCCTGCAAACACACAAAAACACGAAGAAGTGAAAGAAAACTAGAAAATACGAGAAAACAGATACGAGACGTCGGAAAATAACGGAAAAACACAAAAGAAGACGTGCGAGAATATATGAAATATAAATGCACGTCACAAGGAAAGCATGGCGTGCTCGCGCGTCATTGATCCATCGTCTGTATCCTCGTCCAGGACCTACAAATATGCCGACATGGCCTTGTCATGCCGAAGATCCAAGTCATGGTCCTCACTCTGCAGTAGGGGGTCCACCAAAACTTCTTCAGCAATGAACTCTTCCATGAGCTCATCCTCCACCAAATCAAGATACCCGACATCCGCAACGGGCTCCCTCTCCCTCATCGGCTTAGGTAGCTGAAATTCAGCCTCAATGTTTTCGACATTAAGGGAGAGTGTGCATTCTCGCATGTCTATCAGCACGCCATCCGTCCCCATAAACGGGCGACCCAAAATCAGCTGTGGTCATCCATCTTCCGCTATGTCCATAATAAAAAAATCCATCGGCATGCTCACCCCGCCGGGAATCTGTAAGATGACGTCCCTAACTACACAGACCGGGTGGGTTACCAACCTATCTGCAAGTTGGATGGTCATAGTTGTCGGCTCTAACTCCGTTCCGGTGTTGAGGCGGCGGAAGATGGATAAGGGCATTAAGCTGATGCTTGTCCCCAAATCTACTAAGGCCCTCCTGATGGGGACACCACCTATGGAGCAAGGAACGGTGAAGCCCCCTGGATCTGGGAGCTTCTTTGGTAGCTTCTTGCTTCTAAGAAATGAGGACGGTTGCTCTGCTAATAAAACATGCTCCGTCCTTCTCTTCCCCGAGATTAGTTCCTTAAGGAACTTTGCATACGAGCGTATTTCTGTTAGGGTGTCCATGAATGGAATATTCAGCTCCACTCCCTTCAGAAGCTCTATGAACTTGGTGTATTTCTCTGCAATTTTGGCATTAACCAATCTACTCGGGAATGGAACTAGAGCGGGGAAATCCTTGGGCTTTTCCACGGGCCTTGCACTTTCCTTGATCACTTCCTCCACTGCGGGAGGGGTATCTCTCTCAACGGTGGTAGGCTGCTCCTCAGCCTCAATATCTCCACCATCAATAACCGGTGGGGACTCACATATCACCTCCTCGGGCGATGCAGCTGTGGGGATCATCACCGACAACTCCGGATCCATCATCGATAGGCCGCTACGGGTGGTGATGGTACATGCGCTCTCACTGGGGTTCTTCTCTGACTGAGCAGGGAGCTTGCCTTGGGACCACGCCATCTGACTCAACTGCTCCTTCAGTTAATCCACTGTGGTGGAAAGTTCCTTACTGTGGGCAACATGGTCTAGATTGTGCTTTGCCTGCTCCTCGATGAATCTATCCAAGGAGGATTTCTGCTGGGCTGGGGGAGGAGCGGGCAAAGCTAGCTGCTGCTGACACTGCTGTTGGTACCCTGTCGGTCTAGAGGGGGCATACGGTCTCTGCCAAGACTACTGCTGATGTAGTTGGTACTACTACTGCTGATATAGCTATGGCTGTTGCTGTTGCTGATATTACTGCTGATGATGAGGTTGCTGCTACGCTCCGTTGCTATTTTCGTACTAGAAACCAGGGTCGTTTCTCCAAGATGGATTCACATAGGTGACCGGCGCCCCGCGTGCCATGCGGCGGCGCGGTGTCGTTTACCGCAAGTTTCACGGTTAGTGTAGGGTGCGGGAATATCGAACTCAGGGAGGCGAGGTTGTGCTTGAGTCAGGTAGGACCTAAATCACCCCGAGGGGTGAGCTAGCCCGAATCGGTGGATGGTTGTCACGAAAGGAAATAAGAGCGTAAGAACGAAAAGAAAGTAAACCCGGGACTTTGGTTTCCACCCCAACGTGAAACTCTTGCCGACGCGGCCTACTGGTATGGATAGCGATCGGGATTAGGGTCTAATGGTGGGACGTTGCCTCAGAAAGTGGTACCGACGTCCCATGGGCCCGATATTCCGGTCGGTGCCCAGGATGATACACCGGACTTCCCGGATTCGATCAGTGGGCACTCCCGTGTCCATTAACACTGATCGATCCCGGGAGCACTAAGTCCGCAACGATGTCTCCCAACATCTCATCCTGCCGCTCCCGCGTGCTAGGATTCGACGTCTACGCTAAGGGTGTGAGCTATGGCTAGGGAGTCAACCGCCAAGTTTATTCCCCCTTGGCCCGACGGTCAAAGGCGGTCTTTTTCCCGCCGATGACAATGAAACACCCCGCGTAACCATTAGATTCCTACTCCCTATCGATTTCCTAACCCTACGGATGCATCGGGGAGAGCCCCCGAAGGGGTTTCCACCAAAATCCCAGATTTGGGAACTACTCACAAAAATTCATGAAAAAGCAATCTAAATGAAATTTAACCGTTGGAATCATAATCGGACGATTGCAATGAGGAAGTAATAGAGTAATAAAGAAAATACTAAAATATTAGAAAGATCTGAAAACTTACAGAAGAGTAACAATTACAGCCGTCACAAGGAAATAAAACAGTAGAAAAACAACAACTCCCGTTTCTGGAACCCTAGGGGCTCTATATATAGGCCGTCGCATCAACCGATCGGTTGAAAAGTCAACCGATCGGTTGATCCGTTACAAATAGATATCAGAAAACGGCGAGTTTTCACCCGATCACATGAACCGGTCGGGTGAGTTCTTGGGTGACCGGTTGGATCTTGAAGCAGTCGGGTGAACCGATCGGTTGAACGCCCGTGTCTTCAGCTTATCTTCTTCAGCTACAGATGAACCGATCAGGTGAGAGTCACCCGATCGGTTGGAATTCTGCTCGAGAAAACAGAGAACAGCCGCCCGCAGAACCGGTCTGTGAACCGGTCGGGTGACTTCTTCGTGAGCTGCGGTAGCGACCGGTTGGTGCACGCGTGCATCACCCGATCGGTTGGAGATGACCAACCGACCGGGTGAGGGGCTGAAAGATGAATACTTCGCCGTTTGACCCCCTGGATCACGCGTGACTTCTCTCGTTGCTCCAGGGACTTGGGATATCATCATTAAACGTCCCCTACGTGGTCAATCCCCTGCAATCATGGACAAACAAAGAAAAGTGAAAGAAAACGGGAAAACATACGAAAACGAATAAGAGACGGCGGAAAAACACGGAGAAACACAAAAGAAAACGTGCGTGAATATATGAAATATAGACGCACGTCAAAATCCCCCAAGCTGAACTCTTCCTCGTCCTCGAGGAAGACGAGTGAGAGTAGGAGCTCGGAAGGGAAAAATAGAGAGGAAGAAAGAAAAAGAAAACTCTAAGCCCTAGATCGTCCATCAGAGCCATCAAAATCAAAAACGACACACCTAGCAAGCAAACGCCAAATCACACCACTAAACCTAGGAAAGCGAGTCCAAATAAGTGTCGTGGGTCCACGCAGTGAAGCGCGAGTGAGCGTGGCCGTGTGCTAGCAAATGGTGAAGCTTTCTACGATGTGCAATGAGGCTCGATATACACAAATCCAAGAAATGACCCAAAATATCGATCCGAAATGAATTAAGCGGCGAATATAAGTTCAAGCATGCATGAGAAGAGTGGGAAAAGAAGCGTATCATGCATCGGGGACTCCACAATTAGGGTCAAGGAAATCACGCCACTATAGCCAAGATACAAGCTAAATAGCTCCTAAGCCAAGCGTTTTCGATAACGACGGAGGTTGAGATGATGTGGAGAAGAACACTCGGTGCAAATTCTCGCCTTCCCTTTATTCTCGACAAGTAGGAAATATTCACACGGGAATTTTTTTGGGTTTTGGGTATTTGCATATTTTTTTGGCTTTTTGGCTATACAATATTTTTCTTTTCTTTTTGGGTTTTTCATTTCTTTTCTCCCATTTTTTTGGATTTTTGGGTTTTTGGCTATACACTTGTGTACTCTCCCAAGTGGGAGAACGGTACACGACGAGGGGATTTGCACCAAGTAAAACAAAAAAGAAGTTGAAATCTAAACACTTGGGCAAAGGAAACTATTCTCGCTAAATAGAGCATAGGCTAAATGGGTTATCCTAGTCCTTAGTTGTGGAATCCCGACGCATGCGAATTGAAGTATACGATATAAATATAGCATGCATATAGAAACAGACATTAGAAGCAAATACCGCATATTCAACATCGAAGCATGATAATCTAGGGGTCATTCCTGGACTGGTATATAAAGTAAAATCACCAAGCAGAAGCACACCAAATGCTAGTCACGACACACGACTCACAAAAAGCTAAGTGGACCCACGATGCGTGAAATGCAAGAGGACTCGAAATCCTAGGGTTAGTGAGTGCGATTGTCGGTGCAGTGCTAGGTGTGTGTGTGACTTTGTGGAGATTCATCGTAGGATTCATTTCTAGGAGAAAGAGCTAAAGAAAGAAGGAAAAAAAAGAAAAAAAAGAAAAACACGATGGAAAACGACTCAAATAAACGACAAGAAGGACTCAAACGACGCACACAGTGCGACTCCCCCAAGCTGAAGTTTGCATTGCCCTCAATGCAATATCAGTGAGTACGGGAGGGCAATGAAAATGGGGGGGAATACGCACTGACACAAAAAGAAATGAAAACAAGGAAAACACATAGATGAAAATCAAAAAGAAAGAAAGATTGAGAACAAAATCGAACAATACGAAAAGAAAAGTAAAAATAAAATCACACGACACGACACTCAAAAAGTGAAAAACAAGCACACACACACACAAAAAGGAGAAAAACAGACAAAACACGACAGCACACCAAAGTAGACTTCCCCCAAGCTAGACCAGAAAGAGCTAGCGAAACGATATGATCAATGAAATCCAGATATGTGCAAGGGGGAGTCAAAAACAAAAGAGGGGAAATCAGAAAGCAGCAGAAGGTTAGTCCTCGTCTTCCTCGGAAGAGGGCGTGGATGGGTGGTCGGGGGAGGCAGGGGGTGTGCTGAGAAGTGGGGAATGAGGTGAAGGAATAGGGGCAGTGGTGGTGTGAATGATGGGAGGAGTGTCGGTGGTGGTGGGTGGTGGTGGTAGGAAGGCGATCAAGGCGGTGGTGAGAGGAATGGAAATGGAGGAAGTAGATGTGGTGGTGACGGTAGTGGGAGGTGGTGGGAGGGATCTGGAGCGTACCGGTAATTTTCTCCGGCGCACGTATGGAGTGACGGAGGAGGATGGAGGTAGCGTGAGTGCGGTGGAAGTGGTCGGGAGGGGTGAAGTGGATGTCGGGATGGGATGTGAAGAGGGAGGAGAAGAATGTGGTGAGGGGGGTGATGGATGTGGAGAAGTGTGGGTGAGTGGAGGAGAAGATCGCCTGGGTGGTGAAGGTGGAGGTGGTGAAGGTGGAGGTGGTCCGTGGATATGAGTAAGAAGGCGGAGAATGGCGGCCACGTTCCTCTCAAGTGCGAGGAAACGTGGGTGAGTAAGAAAGGAGGATGGTGATGGGTCCGAGGAAACAGAGGACATGGCGAGCTCACGAAGGGCGGCGACCTCCCTCTCAAGCCCCAGATGGGCAGATACCTGACGGCGACCAAAAGATGTAGACTGTCGCGAGGCAGAGGTGGTGCCGCCAGGTAAGGTCGAAGAGGTGCCGGCGGCAGTCGTCATGCCGGCACAGGAGACAAGGCCAGAAATGGCCGCAAGGAGGTGCTCAGACGTGATCGGTCCCGGAGCAGAAACAGGACGACTCGGGCCAGCCCCTAAGTCTCCCCCAGACGCAGGGATATCCTGCTCGCCTAAGTGGGCGGCAGGGGACGGTGATCTGTGGGCGCCTGCGGGAAGGAAAGGAAGATTCAACCCCGCAAAGAAGTCGGGATCAGGAGGGAAAGTCCAATCTCCCACGAGAGCAATGGTCATGCGAGCGGGGTTGGGCAGAATGGTGTAAGGGGCTGGGGGTGGCCATAATGAAATATGAAGCGGCCATCCGAGCGGGGCTTGATCATGTGGATGTGCCGCAGGACATCAATATCGAGATGTGAGGGTCCTGCGGCAGCTGGAAGATTATTGGGGATGGTGATATTGAATTGGGCGTGAGAGCATATGATCGTGATTATGCCCCCCACAACAGAACTTCCCCTTCCCGGCCCGGCTGATCTCGAGTAGCTTGTAAACAAGCCAATCGCTACTATGGATGGGGACGGTATGGGCTCTGAAGCTGACTCCATCATCATCCCGGACATAAGGAAAAGTCATGGCCCAAAGGATAAAAAGGTCAGGGATAGTCACAGTACCAGACTCGTCCCTAGGAAAGAATGCAGATGAAATGATCCTGTGGGCTAAACGGAACACGGGATGAATGATGGAGGAGGCCTTAGCCCTTCCTCGAGGGTAATCACGGATCAAAGTGAGACGGAACCAGAATTGATCGACATCAAACTCGGGCGTGTACCCGTAGTGTCGGATGGAATCATCCCCGAGATTGGGGAAACCAAATATAGCACTAATCGTGCTCAGATTCGTGGTGACACTACGGTTACGCACCCTGAAATTAATGATCGACCCGGACTCCCAAGTAAGTGTGGAGAGGAATTCGAGTGTGAGCGCCGGGTAGGATACTGCATGAGCATTAAGAAAGGCCAACCATCCTAAGTTAGCGAAAAGAGATTCGACCTCGGTGAAGACACCGAGATCGACAAGTGTACGTGCGTGCGGGAACTTAGTGGATAGATGCCCTCGAGCATCAAGCCTACGGTAAAAATCTTTGTGCTCCTGGTTCCGAAAAATATACCCGTGCGGGCCCAACATCGGGTCCACAGGGGGGGACAACAGGCGGAGGAGGGCCAAGTGTAAGTGCTCATGTATGGGAAGGGGGGCGTGTTTGTTTTCGTCTTTTTCGAGACGGCTCCTCTTCCCGCATGATACCCTTTCCCTTATCCTTATCTTTAGCCATGTGTGTGAGTGTGAGCAAGAATTAGTGCAAAAATCGTGGATGCACACTAACACAAACAAACGAGCAAGCACAATAAGTAGGGCAAATGTATAAAATAGGCTTAGGAGCGAGTTTACCCAATTGCAGTGGTGGAGCTTGCTCGTTGATGTCCCCTCACTGTTCAGCGAGAGAAGCTTGGAACCGCGGCGAACTCCTTCGGCAGTAATTTTCGAAATGGGGGTGGTTTGGGGGAAAATTAGGTCAAAATCTCGGAATGGGGAGAGAGAGTGTGTGTAGATGATGGAGGGGTTGATGAAGGAGATGGAGAGTGGGAGTAATGGAGGAGTAGAGGGCGTGGGGGAGGAAGATCGGTTGTTGGGAGAGAGGGGAAGGCGAAACGACGGGGGGATTTGCGATCGGGCGAGGGTGAAAACGGGCGGGTGTCGGGGGGGTTTATATAGGGTTTAAGTCGAACCGGTCGGGTGACTTGTCACCCGATCGGTTGACGATTAGGTCGAAAATTTTGCCGAAGAAATGCTACAGGTGAACCGATCGGTTGACTTTTCAACCGACCGGTTGGCCGCTCCACACAATTTCCCGAGAACTTAGGGTTGCTCACCCGGTTGCGTCAACCGATCGTGCTAGAACTCAACCGATCGGTTGATATTCCCCAAAAATTTCCGAAAGTTCTCCCCAGCTCACCCGGTCTTCCACCCGGTCTCTTCATTACTCAACCGATCGGTTCATTCAGGGACAGATCTCGGCATGTATCTGATACATCCCAACCGATCGGGTGAGTTATCACCCGATCGGTTGGGGCTTGTTTCCTGCAAAAACCAAGAAATTTGATTAAGTCCCCGAACGAATGTTCTCGCGGCTGATTTTATTTATAGAAATAGATAAAATAAAGTAAAAAATAACGCTAAAAAGTGGGAAAAAGTTTAGAACATGGGTTGCCTCCCATGAAGCGCACTTGTTTAACATCGTTGGCTCGACGCCCGCAAGAGATGCTCATGGTGGCTGATACGGGTGATGCCCAAACTTAGGCATCTCTTCCTTGTTGGAGCTGAAGGTGCTCGGGGTAGTTAGCGGCTGGAAAAATACTCGCTCGACCACCCTCCCTTTGTTATTGAGATCCGGGGGTTTTTCCTTGGTGTTGGCGCTTCCCGCCATCTTCTTCAGGATTCGGACCTCGTCTTTAGTGAGGTCCATGAGCTCTTTCCCCGTTCTCCTCGCGGGAGGAAACTTGGGGAACCCGGGAGGGGTCGTTCTCGCTGCACTCGGTCTTCCAGCAGCTTCTTTATCTTCGGGGCCTTCTTCATCTTCAGAATTCCCCAAGTCATCGGGGGGGGTTTCTCAGGAGAATCTCCCAGGAGCTCTCCTCTACAGCCTTTTCTTCTTCTATCTCAAGCAAATTACACCGGAGGTCATCAGGAGTGTCGGGGTGCTTCATGGATAGTCCCAGGTCAAACTCAACTTTCTCTCCGCTGACGTTCAAGGAGAGTTTTCCGTTCTTCACATCTATAAGAACGCCAGCAGTGGGCATGAAAGGCCGTCCCAGGATAATGGGGGTGTGTGCGTCTTCGGGCATGTCCATGACTACAAAGTCCACAGGCACATGCACCCCTCTCACATTCACGGGGAGATCATCAACAATTCCCACCGGATATTTGACCGACCGGTCAGCTAGTTGTAGGGTCATCCCGGTGGGCTCCAAATCACCCATTCCTATTCTTCTGTACATCGACAAGGGCATCAAGCTAACACTCACTCCTAGATCGACGAGTGCACGATTAATCTTCACAGCCCCGATCGTGCAAGGAATAGAGAAGCTCCCGGGGTCCTTGAGTTTCGGCGGGTTATCCCTCTGGATAAGAGCGCTACATTCCGCCGTCAGCACCACTTTCTCTTTTCTTGACCCTTTGGTCACCAAATCTTTCAAGAATTTTGCGTAGGAGGGGATTGTCTCGATTGCCTCCAAGAAGGGGATTTGCAGGCTTAGGTCCTTGACCATGGCGAAGAACTTCCCATATTTCTCATCAATTTTCGCCTGAGCCAACCGTTGTGGAAATGGCACAACGGGTTTATACACTCTTTGGCTCTCTTCCTCCTTCTTCTTGTCTTCTTCAGACACTCCCTCCGGAGTCATGGGATTTGATGACGAAGCACCGGTGTCATTTAATTTTTCAGTCGGTCTCTCAACGACCAATGGTGCTTCCGGGTTGCTAGGGGGCACTCTAGTAGGAATTTGTGTCCCGCTTCTCAGAACGATAGCGGACACATTCGCGTGCTCGTGCACGAGTGCCGATGTTTGTGTTGCTCCCCTCGGGTTCACCTCCGGTTGTGGCGGCAATTGGTTTTGTGACCTAGCAAGGTTCGCCACCTGTAACCCCAGCTGGGTTACTTGGTCCGTGAGGGTCCGCTGGCCCATTTCCAGCTTTTGGTTGATCCTCTCCTGGTTGGTAATATATTGAGTCAAGAGAGACTCAACCGGAGAGACGGCCCTCTGTTGGCCATACTGCTGCTGCTGGAACGGCTGCTGATTCCTGGGAGCGTACGTTTGTTGCTGAGGTTGCTGCTGAAACGGTTGCAGCTGACCCTGATTCTGCGGTGGTCTAGCCGGCTGATAAATTTGTTGCTGCGGCTGCTGAGGCGGCGAGGGCTGAAATGGTGGCCGGTAACTGAAATTCGGGTGGTTCCGGTTGTTGGGAGAGTAGGCCGGGTTGGAATTTGTCCTTGGCGGATATGGCGCATTCCCCGTGGGGTTGTAAAAAAGTGCGCTCGCCTGATCCAACGGTGGTGAGATGTCACCACCGTCGAATTCCCCAAGGAATTCAGACTCTACTGCAGAAACTTGCTGTGTACCGGCTCCACCGGCTCCTACCATCAGTGCGGAGATCTGGGTCGAAAGCAAGTCGAACTTGCTTGAAAGTTTGTCGACGTCCTCAACTCTGTGTATACCCCCAGTTCTTGGTGTGGCTCTCTCGTCACACCACCGCTCATTGTTGGATGCCATGTTTTCCAGAATATTCCCGGCATCTTCCTCGCTTCGAGACATGAAGGAACCCCCAGCCGCGGCGTCCATAGAAGATTTAAGGTCATCCCTCAACCCATTGTAGAACAGATTGATAATCTGCCACTTCGGAAGCTCATGGTGAGGGCATCTTCTTTGCATCTCTCTATATCTCGTCCAAGCTTCATGCAAGGACTCGTGGCTAGCCTGGGAGAAGGAGGAGATCTCACTCCTCAACTTCATGGTCTTCCCTGGAGGAAAGAACTTCGTCAGAAAAGCGTTGGAGAGCTTCTCCCAGGTGTTGAAAGTGTTGGGGTCCTTCCCCCTTAACCATTGCTTGGCCTTGTCCCGCAAAGAGAAGGGGAACAGCTTCAGACGGATAGCCTCTGTAGTGACACCATTAATTCGGAAGGTGTCACACTTCTCCAAGAAGGAGTCCAGGTGCTCTATCGGGCTCTCCATGGGCGCACCTGCAAACTGGTCCTGCTGGATCCATGTCACTAGAGACGGCTTCAGCTCAAAGCTTTGGGCCGCAATAGCTGGAGATCGGATGGCGGAAGTTGACTCGATGGAGGGCATCGAGTACTCCAGCAGAGACTTGTGAGGTGGGGTGTTCTCCTCCATGGATTCAGGATCTTCCCTTCTTCGCTTCTCGGCGGCCAAACGCCTAAGGGTGGCGTTAATCTCTGGATCGAGGGGAATCAAGTCGTCAAGACTCCTTGAACTCCTGCGCATAAAAAACAACAGACACCCGTGAAGCGACAAGTGGGAAAGAAACAGATAAAATAAGAAATAAAAATAAGAAACACAAATAAGAAAGAGAAAAAAAAGAGAATGCGAAAATTATCGCGAGGTAGGGATGTGAGCTAGACACGAGGGTTCAAGAGATCCTAAAATATCAAGCACGTTACCTCCCCGGCAACGGCGCCATAAACTTGACCGGCGCCCCGCGTGCCATGCGGCGGCCCGGTGTCATTTACCGCAAGTTTCATGGTTAGTGTAGGGTGCGGGAATATCGAACTCAGGGAGGCGAGGTTGTGCTTGAGTCAGGTAGGACCTAAATCACCCCGAGGGGCAAGCTAGCCCGAATCGGTGGATGGTTGTCACGAAAGGAAATAAGAGCGTAAGAACGAAAAGAAAGTAAACCCGGGACTTTGGTTTCCACCCCAACGTGAGACTCTTGCCGACGCGGCCTACTGGTATGGATAGCGATCGGGATTAGGGTCTAATGGTGGGACATTGCCTCAGAAAGTGGTACCGGCGTCCCATGGGCCCGATATTCCGGTCGGTGCCCAGGATGATACACCGGACTTCCCGGATTCGATCAGTGGGCACTCCCGTGTCCATTAACACTGATCGATCCCGGGAGCACTAAGTCCGCAACGATGTCTCCCAACGTCTCATCCTGCCGCTCCCGCGTGCTAGGATTCGACGTCTACGCTAAGGGTGTGAGCTATGGCTAGGGAGTCAACCGCCAAGTTTATTCCCCCTTGGCCCGACGGTCAAAGGCGGTCTTTTTCCCGCCGATGACAATGAAACACCCCGCGTAACCATTAGATTCCTACTCCCTATCGATTTCCTAACCCTACGGATGCATCGGGGAGAGCCCCCGAAGGGGTTTCCACCAAAATCCCAGATTTGGGAACTACTCACAAAAATTCATGAAAAAGCAATCTAAATGAAATTTAACCGTTGGAATCATAATCGGACGATTGCAATGAGGAAGTAATAGAGTAATAAAGAAAATACTAAAATATTAGAAAGATCTGAAAACTTACAGAAGAGTAACAATTACAGCCGTCACAAGGAAATAAAACAGTAGAAAAACAACAACTCCCGTTTCTGGAACCCTAGGGGCTCTATATATAGGCCGTCGCATCAACCGATCGGTTGAAAAGCAACCGATCGGTTGATCAGTTACAAATAGATATCAGAAAACGGCGAGTTTTCACCCGATCACATGAACCGGTCGGGTGAGTTCTTGGGTGACCGGTTGGATCTTGAAGTAGTCGGGTGAACCAATCGGTTGAACGCCCGTGTCTTCAGCTTATCTTCTTCAGCTACAGATGAACCGATCAGGTGAGAGTCACCCGATCGGTTGGAATTCTGCTCGAGAAAACAGAGAACAGCCGCCCGCAGAACCGGTCTGTGAACCGGTCGGGTGACTTCTTCGTGAGCTACGGTAGCGACCGGTTGGTGCACGCGTGCATCACCCGATCGGTTGGAGATGACCAACCGACCGGGTGAGGGGCTGAAAGATGAATACTTCGCCGTTTGACCCCCTGGATCACGCGTGACTTCTCCCGTTGCTCCGGGGACTTGGGATATCATCATTAAACGTCCCCTACGTGGTCAATCCCCTGCAATCATGGATAAACAAAGAAAAGTGAAAGAAAACGGGAAAACATACGAAAACGAATAAGAGACGGCAGAAAAACACGGAGAAACACAAAAGAAAACGTGCGTGAATATATGAAATATAGACGCACGTCAATAGGCTCCTCTGTTTCCTCCTCTATCATCGAAGGTGTAGTTGGCCTCCTATCTTGTTACAGGATGTGCTTGGTAAGAGTAGGTCCTATCATTGAGTCCCTAATCTGTGCACCTCTCGTAGGCGACATATGTGTTAGCGGGGGTGAGTTGGGTCTAGCGTTGAGTCGGTGCTCCAATCTGGCCATCTGCTATGTAAGGGATTCGAGACGGCCATCAAAAATAGCCGCATTGATGACTTCATATCGAGCTCCTCCTGGGGCCTTGGCAATAGTCAGGGTGGACCAGTCGTCCCCCTAATATTGGTTGTTGGCTGCCATGGCCTCAAGGATCCTTATGGCTTCGGCTGGGTCTTTCCCCGTTATGGCCCCATTCGTTGTAGCATCAACTATCATCCTTGTGTCTGAGCGCATTCCATTGTAGAAAGATAGGACCAGGTCCCACGTGGCGATGCGATGGTTCGGACACTGATGCTGGAGATCCTTGTATCATTTCCAGGCCTCATACAAAGACTCCTAACCCCCTTGCTTGAAATTGGTGATTTGGTTTCGAGACGCAGCATCATCGAAGGGGGGAAGTATTTGGTGATGAAGGCATCCACCAGTTGCTCCCATGTCATGAAGGTGCCAGGCACTTGGGATGTCAACCAATAATGGGTCTTATCCTTCAAGGTGAAGGGGAAGAACTGTAACATGATCGCATCATTGCTGACCCCTTGCATTTGAAATGTGGAGCACTTGGCTAAGAACACCTCCATGTGGTGAATGTGGTGCTCATGTGAGAGCCCGTGGAAGCAGTCCTGTTGCACTAGAAGGATGAGCCATGTCTTTAGCTCGAAGTTCCCCTCTCAAATCGACAGTACTGTCACAGAGGAAGCCAAGGAGGTGACGGGCCTCACGAAATCTCGGATCAATTCTGGTAGAACGAGAGGATTCGGTCATATGGGAGTCTCGGCCATCGCTATTCTTCTCCTTCTATCTGCTACGAGTCTCCTTGTGGTGGCCTCTATCTCAGGATCCAAGGGTAAAAGATTTTCTCCTCCATGAGAACGTGTCTACATGCAAAATAGAGGCACTCAAGAAAATCGTGGAACTCGTTACCAAAAAGAGAAAAGAGTGTAATAAGAGAATAATAATAAAATAAAAAATAAAAAATAAAAATAAGTGGTGGGGTGTTAAGTGTGGATGGAACTAACACTCTCCAACCAAAAGCTAAAGCAAATCGTTGCCTCCCTGGCAACGGTGCCAAAAACTTGTTCGATCCACGAGTTTGCACCACGGGGGCGCGAATCACCACAAGTGCACAGTGTGCTATATTATAGAAAGATTGTCGGACTCAGTGAGGCGATTGTTTAATGCTTAGCTTTATAAGGAAGGAGGAGAGTGTATGGTCGGGGGTTTTCACAATTGATTGATGGGTTGATTGTGGGAATCGAGAATTAATTAGAATTTAAACGTCTAAGGCTTTCAGGATTTTCCGCTAGTCCCTTCGGTCACGGATGCTAGGTTAAATGGCCCTGCGTAGGATGATGAATTAGGGTAAGAGTGTCACATCCGTATATGAGAACGAATATTTAATTTTCGTTGTTCCTACTCGTCTAACACATCCCTATGAAAAACCATGCTCTCGCAGTCGGCTTCATACTGGAACGCGTGCATTAAGCTTGGCACTTGGTCCCACCTTGCAATTCCGTTTCTACTCTCGTGATTTATGGATTGCGACACTATCATATGTTGGTTCGAGTGATCGAGCTACTTTTGTTGTCATCGGTCAGCAGATAGAGAACGGGTGTCTGCCCCTAGCTCTCGAGTAACTCTCGTGATCATGAACTCTAGAGACGACCACTAAGCCCAAATCGGTTTCATAGGGATTCTCCCTAGAATATGGAGCCGCCTTCGCAATACTCCGATCCAAAGGCTAATCCCCCAAAACACTAGTTCAAACCACCATATGGCAACCCTAGATTGATCCGACGGGTGTCTAACCTAACATCCGATCCCTAGGAACCTAGGGTTCATCCATAAGCCCTAGAAACACACTACTTTAGCATCGCAATAGAGTTAGACATATCAAACCGGTCAAATTGCATGAAATTAATTTCAATAGAGAGAGCAAGAGAAATAAGAGCAAAGGTAACGAAATCAAGAAAATCCAACCACAAACAAAGAAATGGATTGCAAAAGAGATTACCAAAAGAGAGTTCCCCAAAATATCTCTAAGGGTTTTAGCTATAGGAAAAACAGCTTAACCTACTCTAAAAACGTTCACTATTTATACAAAACGGTTTGGGTTCTGGTTTTACAAGAAACCAACCTAAAACCCATTAATTTAAGTCAAAATAGGAGTCTGTCGACCTACCGCTCGGCCGAGCATAGTGCTCGCTCGGACGAGCAATGCCTTGTGAACCGCTCTGCTTGGTGCTCGAGAAGGGGCCGCTCGGTCGAGCGAGTTGAGTCGCTCGATCAATCGAATTAATTCCAAATTTGACAGATCCGTCGCCTTGAATTCCTTGGGCTCCTCTGACTACTAGCTCGGTCGAGCGGGCTGGTCGCTCGGCTGAGAGAGCTTGTCGCTCGGTCGAGCACCCCGATGGTGCTCCTTGGCGTATCACGCTCGGCCGAGCGCATCATGCGCTCGACCGAGCGATCTGGCATGAATCTCCTAATCTCCTTCTCTTCTTCTCTTCATTCTCCTCTTCTTATTCTTCTCTCTTCTTCTACTCTTCTCCCTCGCTTCTTTGGCCTCCTTGGATCGTCGTGGCAAGGCGAAGGGAGCTTTGGCATTGATGTTGTGTCTAGAACCCCATATCGCTCCGAATCACGCCGAATTCCCTGAAAATACATAAAACATCGAAAGGATCAAGAATATCGAGAAAAGCGTGATATAATATGAAAATATGGATTCGAGCGATCGAAACGACATGGAAATGCATGGTAAAAACATGGAAAATATAGACACAACATCTAGCAAATCTAAAATTAAGCTAATATTAATATGTTAGCTTCCCCAGCAACAACGCAAAAAACCTGTTGAGTTATATACTTGCTGCAAGGTACGGGTTATCGTAGCAAAAACACGTCGATCTTAGGGAAGCTAGGGAATAAGTATTAGCTAATTTTAGACTACAAGTTAGCTACGTAATTTCTGATCAAACGATGAGAATTTAATCAAGAGATTATGAAATAACGAAGATGTTATGGCTAAGTAACACCAATATCATGAATTAATTATAAAATTGATCTCAAGAGTCAATTCATTGACCTAATGCCTTGGGTGAGATTATTGTTCCTTATATTGCTACCTAGTACGTTCTCTCAAAGCATAAAAGGCATGTCTATCATGAGATGACACCAACTCTCGTGGTTCCAAAATCATGATAAATGCATTAATAATAAACAATAAATAATTCCTGACCTTCATTCTTGCCTACTCTCGTGGGAGAATTCAGATCAATGTCAAGAATCTCTAATTTAATATCCAACTCTCGTTGATAATTTTAAATGAGTAGAAACCAATTTAATCATCGATGAATATCAAAGAAAAACCCAAACTCTCGTTGGTGATTTATGAATTGATAGCAAATCAAGAGAAAAACTAATAATAAGAATGTCTAAGACAAAACCCTAATCGATTAGTTCAATAATTTAAGAAGAAAACGATCAATTCATATAATTATCTATGATAGGGTTCACCTCAAAGCTAGACAAGAGAATTACTCATAAATCATAGCAAAAATAGCCAAGCAATTCATATAAGATAATATAAAATCAAAGAGAATGTGAAGAGAAATAGTTACAAATTAATGAAAGCGCAAGAATTCCACGTCTACAATCCTTGATCATCAAAAGAAGTTGAACAAAAATCTCCAAAGAAAAATAGAGTAGCCACCAATTTTACAATGAAAATAACCTAGGAAAACGTGTCTAATCCTCTCTTCAAAAACTTGTATTTATAGGTCCCCAAATTCCAAAAAAATTTGGTATAAAATTTAAGCCGAAGCCATATTTGCGAGTTGGCACGGCCGTGCCAATTCCTAGTTGAATTTGGCACGGTCGTGCAGAATTCCTGTCGCGGTCCCTATCGATCTGCCATGGCCTTGCCAGATTCTGCGTTGTTTTGGCACGGCCGTGCCATTTCCTGAACATGTCTCTGTTGACTTGCCACGGCCATGCCAAATCATGTGGTGCATTGGCATAGTCGCGCCAATTACTAGGATCTTCCTGATGGTGTCGCATGGTCGTGCAACTTCTTTGCTCTTCTTGCCTCAGTTGTGCAAGCTCTGCTGGTCTCCATATCAACTCTTTTGGCTCCCTTGCTTCGCCTTGCTTCACATTAGTGCTCCTTGGCTCCAAATAGCCTGATTGAACCTGAAATGCATAAAACACACCCCAGGAGTGAAATGCAACAAAAACGACTAAAAATACATGGAAAATAAAAACTAAACATGAAAAAATCCTAGCAAGATAATGCTAAAACCCGATAAAAAAATGCACACAACAACACACCAGAAGATGATGCATCACCATACCCTTTTTCTTTAAAAACTCTATGTAGTCCTTACAGTTCCTTTTCTAGTGGCCTGACGTGTGACAATAAAATGTTGAGTATTGATTCCCCGGATTTGGTTTTGATGATGAACAAACATAAATATCGTGAACTAAATCTTTGTGAGCGCAGTTATGGAGATCGTCGCCAAAATTCTACGTACATCAAAAAGCGACGTCTCAAGACTTCTCAAAGCGTATGATTGTGTGCCTGAAGCTTCGTTAAAGCTCTAGGAACATTATTGAAGTCAAGAGATTCGGATTGAAGCTTTGAAGATGGTTCGTCAAGTTTATTTTATAGTCTTCCAGCTTCTTTTCGTAGAATGTTTAGCCTTGAGTATGTCTTACATTATGATCTTCATAACGCTCATATCTTAGAGCTAGGATTATCTTAGAAGCCCATAGAAACTTTCCCGAAGCTTCACGCTTCATTTCGCGGCTTCTAGTGCATCTTAGTTGGTTCAAGAAGAAGAACCAACCGACTAAATTGTCATCTAGTCGGTTAAGAATCCTTCTTGAACCGACTAGATTGCCTTGCTAAATTCAGCCTCTTCACTATTGATCAATTAGTCGGTCCAAGAAGGTTCACCGACCGACTAGTTGTCAAACTAGTCGGTTGGGAATCCTTCTTAGACCGACTAATTATACTTTCACTTTTCAGCCTGAGCCACTTTTGACTTGTTAGTTGGTCCAAGAAAAACCATCGACAGACTAGTTGTGAAACTAGTCGGTTGGAATTTGTTCTTAGACCGACTAGTTCTCATATGTTCAGCCTATTGAACTTCAACTGCTTAGTCAGTCAAAGAACACTCACTGACCGACTAGTTGTCAAACTAGTCGGTTGGCAAGTCTTCTTAGACCGACTAGTTCTATATCTCCTGAATTATATTTCTTGGCTGTCAACATTTTAGTCGGTCCAAGAAAAATCACCGACCGACTAGTTGAGAAACTAATCGGTCAGTGATCCTTCTTAGACCGATTAGACTGCTTCAGAATAGAGCCGTTGGAGCATTAAATGCTACGAATTTTCCTTCTCTCTTCTCTCTATCCTATATATACTTGTGATGCTTCTTCATAGCATTCAAGGCTGACATTTATTGTGATTTAGAGATCAAAGAGAAAGAATTCAACTCCATTTCTAAAGCTTCCTCATTCTTACAAAGAATCTCTCCAATCTTCTTGAGCCCTAATTTCCTCAAGAGAGATTCTCTTCATTGTGAGCTTCTCAAGCCAATAGATTGATTCAAAGTCACCAACTCCATCCTAGCCTTCGATCGCTGTTCATCTTCTTGGAGCAAGGGTTTGGTGACATTCTCTCCTTCAAAATCCTCCTTGCCCTAAAATCTATAAGTTTACTCAAGGCATAGGATTTTGTTGGTAAGTGTTTATATTTCATTTACGTTGATATGGCAAGTTTTTCTCTCGGTTTGTGAGAGAAGTTTGTGATCCCGGTTTGTGGGAGTCACATTTCGTTTTGTGTATGATTTGATCTTGTAGAGGTTTTCTACAAGAATTTCATAGTGCAAAACTTGGGTTAGAGGATTCTAACTCAAGTAGCCGGAGGGGATCCGGGTGTTTGGGACGTAGGATCACCGGGAACAAGTCGGGGAGACTTGGGTGGATCCGAACCCGTTATATCTCTTTGTTTGCCATTGTCTTTCTTTGTTGTCAATATTTTCATTCCGCATTGTTGGTTGAGTTTGCACAATAATTAGGAATTATACTCTTGATTATTTTAAAGTACTATTCATCCCCCCACTAGTACTTGTGCAGTAGCTATCAGGGCATTACATTTTGTATCAGAGCCAAGTTCATAGCTATGTCTACTAACGACAACAAGAACGTTCGTCCACCTTCAGACTATAGTATCTTCAAGAAACGTGAAGGAGCTTCTTCGGTGATGGAAGGACACTCCTCAACTAGACCTCCTCACTTCAACGATACCAATTATGGGTACTGAAAATGCCGGATGGAAACGTTCCTCCGGAGCACTTCACTATGGAGAGCTACGTTGACGGAGTATATCGAGCCCGCTGAAGAAGACTTCGCTAAGTGGACCACCACGGAGGTTTCCGCGGAGGCAAACAATGCCAAGGCAATGAATGCCTTGCACTGTGCGTTGGAGCCCGAAAACTTCAACAAGATATGCACATGTAAGAGTGCATATCAAATCTGGAACTCACTCCTCATCTTGCATGATGGAACGAGTAGGGTAATAGACTCCAAACTCACTATTGTAAATAAAGAATTCGAATTATTTCACATGCAACAGGGTGAGAAGATGAAGGAGTACTATGCTCGCTTCGTTGACATTACAAATGAATTGGAGGCTCTTGGAAAGACTTACACCCAAAAGGAGAAAGTCTCAAAGATCATTGACGGACTTCCTTCTTATTGGAAAAAACGTACCTTCGCCATCGAGGAAGGTAACGATATGAATAAATATACTGTCGTTTAACTAATGGGTACCTTGATGTCTTATGAGGTACGCAAGGACAGTAAAATAAAGATGCATGAAAGATGAAGTCGTACTTGAAGCAAGACGAGCCGAAGAAAAAGGCGATTGTATTCAAGGCCGCTCCATCTACATCTACCGATGATGAAGAATCGGAAGACAAGTTGGACATAGAATCCCTTGCCCTCATGGCAAAGAAGTTCAATCGATTCTTCCAGAAAGGTAATTTCAAGAACAAATCTAAATTTAGTTCTACTAACGCCTCCGCTCCTTTGTGTTTTAAATGCAACAAGCCAGGACACATCAAAGTGGATTGTCCTCAAAACAAACAAAAGGAGAAATGGAAGGTGCCAAAGTTCGAAAAGTCTCGAAAGTACAAGAAAGGGTACAAGAAAGGACTTATCAGCACATTCACCGACTCCGACGAAGACTCCTCAAGTGGAGAGTCAGATGATGAACAAGTGGAATAAGCACACATGTGCTTCATGGCAAGAGAGGAACATGATCAAGAGTCCTCCTCCGATGAAAGCGAGGATGAAGGCGATGAGGTAACTATGGATGACCTTAGATTAGCTAACGAGCAAATTTGGTCAAAGTATTCTAAACTAGTAAATAGATATACTAAGATTAAAGATGAGCTAACTAGTCTCCAAACCTCACATAAGCCTATCATCATCAACAACGACACCATTGTTGAAGGTTTGAGAAATGAGATTGTAAATCTCAAATCTCAACTTGAGCATGTTCATATTGAGGATTCGGATAAACATGAGATAGCAGATTGGATTTCTCGAAACTCAACTTTGAGTATTGAGAATGAGAATCTCAAGTCTCGTGTTTGTGAACTCACTACTCAAGTGTCCACTTTGTATGCTTCTATACTTTCTCTCACCGAGAATTATGAGTCCACATTAGGCCGAATTAATAAATTCAATAAAGGTAAGGACCATTTGGATAATATCCTAAATGACTTACTTCCAGCCAATCATCGTATTGGCTTGGGGTATAAGATGGGAAATTCATCCAAATCTTCCACCACCTTTGTTAGGCCAACTTCCGAAGCCTTAACTAGTGGGAGTAAACACCCCATGGGTAGTTCATCTACCAATGGTGCTTCCACTAGGTACACACCCCCGTTTGGAAAGAAACCCACTTTGGGTGGACCTCCAAAGAAGGGTCATGCATTTATGTACACCAATACCATGCCACGTAGGAATACACCTCCTACTCCACATGTTCACACGTATGATGATTTCTATGCACCACATCCACGAGCACGTGCACACCAAGTGAGACACACTCACGCACGTGTTCCCCCACATGCATATGTTCATCAACATCACTACTATATGAATGATTACCATCATGCACCATATCATATGTCGCCACCACCATTTCATCATGTGCCATATGCTTAACCACGTCATGCTTTTCCTAGGCCACCTCCTCGTAGGCCACATGCATCATGTAGAAATCAACAACGTATGCATGCTCCTAATAGGAATAGGGCTCCCAAGACATTCACAATTTGGGGCCCTAAGGACACTATCATACATGAAAAACAAGCTTACATTAATTCTTATTTCATGAATGCAATGCACAATGATGATTATGTTGGGAAGTCTAAGTCCAATTGGACTTCGCTTCCAAAGGTCTAATCTATGAGGACCCAATGACCTTGGGTACCATGGAATGATATTTTTATCTTTAGGTACTCCAGAAAAAGAAACGGAGTAATAAATCCAAATTTAGCTCCAAGGATGGGTGAATACTCGATAGCGGGTATTCAAAATGTTGGGGTTTTGGCGGACCCCCAGAGCTCGGATCTGTGTCTGTCCTAAGTCGGACGGACCACAGAGGCACAAAAGCGCAGCGGAAACCGAAAATCAAAATTTTCTAAACTAGCTAAACTATTTAGCTAGGCTCTGAGGGAGCCAGAACCTAGCCCGATCTATGCCAACTTGGGGTGGATCTGACCACCCCAAGAGGGATCTACACTAAAGCGACTAATTAAATCTACACTAAAATTACTTAACCACATACCCGGAATCTTGGCCCTGGAGCAGGCAAGATGTACCGCACCTTCTTCAGAAGCTCCTCGTAGTTGAGCCACCTTGACTCGATCCACCTGAGCCACCTTGCACCCTCGCACCGATCCGCCCGAGCCTACTTTCGCCTCCGAGTCGATCACACGCGGTAGAAAGTTTCACTTGAGAAGAACCCGCGTCTTAGACGTCCGGATCAAAATCCAAACTCCCTTCGTAGTCTTGCTAGGACTACTTCGGAGAATAGGAAGAGAGAGAGAGAGAGAGAGAGAGAGAGAGAGAGAATAATTTAGTCGCCTATCGAGCTTGCTCTAAAAGTCTGGAGCTACTCGATCGATGACTTGGGGTGTTTTTCAACGAAGAGAGTGCACCCTTATTTATATAGGGATTCGGCACTCACTCTCTCGTTGCGAGCAATGTGGGACTTTGCAAAATGGGAGAAAAATCAATTAAGCTAATTTGGCTTAATTTCAAGTTTAAGTGAGCTTTTCATAAAAGCAAACTTTAACTAATTAATTCTTTTTGCACATTAAACTTTAGACACCAAACAAGCTATCAATCCAAAGGGCTTCGAATGGTGAACGCGTAGGAATCCATGGCGACGAATTTTGACTTCGTTTAACCCCTCAAACAATTGTCCAAAGTTGGGCAAACAATCGATTTTCGTAGCCGTCATTTGGGGTTTCAAAAAAACCCTAAATTGACTTAAGTTGTGGGCGTGCCCGCTAAGCTTTGCGGGCGCACCCGTCCAAGGGGGCAAAGGCAGGCCGCACGCCCGCTGGGCAGCGGGCGTGCGCCCGCTGCAGCCAGCGGGCCACACCCGCTGCTGCAGTGGGCTGCGCCCATTTGCCTTTGCCTATGGGCTTATTAGCCCAGTGGGTCTAACACACTTCGCCTTGGACTGTTTTCGCGTTTTCGGGCTCATTTGAGCTCCGATTTGGACACGGTTTGAACCTGTGTTTAGACCGGGCCGATCCCGTCATCCAGGTAACCCCTTCCAATATATTTGTTCCTACTAAATTTGTCGTAACTAATTTACGACACGTTTAATCATAGTTTACATCAAATGCAACGTTTGTCCCTATTGCTATTGCGACTAACTTTCACAACAAGCTTTGTGAATATCATCAAATGATATCTCTCTATATTCTATATTCCTATTACTAAGACACGAAACCTACTCGGTGTGAGACCCTACAGCCTGACCTGACTACAGGTTGGGTCTCGGAACCCCTAGACGACGGTCACTACGAGCAGTAGCTGTCATCCTTGTTTCAGAATCATCATAACGTGATCAACCCTTTGAAAAAAGCATCATTGGGTTTACATCAGCTGTGTCAATGATGAACTCCGTTAGCCGTAGTCCCTTCATCAAGACTGTGTTCGTGTTGGCCTAGGGTATGGTTTACTGTCAACCCTATTAGACAACATTGGTCAGTATATGGCGGTCTTTGTTGTATTCACATTGTACTTCTTACAACGTACCCCGGCTGAGGAGTAACACAAAGATCGTACTGAGCCTGTAACACTAACTTCCTTTAACGGAAGTGACGAATCCCATCTTAGTCATCTACTTGCCTCGAGAGCTTCGGGTGCAGCTCAACCTAAGATCTTTCAGCAGGCCTAGCCTCGAAGCTAGATCATAGGTCTAAGCTACACCGTTCATTCACAGGTTTGTACAAATGACTTCAGGTCTTAAGGACCAGCTAACCTATCAACACCCTAGAGTTATTAAAGACAGTTCAGTCAAAGTTAACCATTTAATAACTCTTATGTGGTCGTTCAGTGAACTCATTCTCCAATGAGCACCTGTGTCTCGTCTCCGACTTCACCAAGTCGAATGACTATGGGATCATCATTACCCTAAGGTAAGACTAAGACACAGTGGTCTGTCTGATGTGTCGATATCCAGGTCTCGACACATCTATGACCACGAACCGTTTAAGACTTACGTTTCTATTCGGTCACTTACTTACTCATAACCGAGATCTCATCTAGATACGTAAGGACCTAACTATAAGTCTATGGATATTATCTACGTATATTAATACGAACGTTTTATACTTAGAATAATATGTACCATATACGGTATGAACAAGACGTATACTTATGGATAAATGCCTTATGGGCATATATTCTCATACACAAAACACATGACGGGTGAAGCTCAATTGCTCTCCGGAGTGGTGCCCATAGAGAATGGGAACCGAGTAGTCTTTGGATGCAACGAGAGCGGAACCATCATTGGTGTTGGTAAAGTTGGTAACCCATCTAAACCTCTTATAAGTGATGTTTACCTTGTTAAAGGATTAAATCACAATCTCATTTCAATAAGCCAACTTTGTGACAAAGGTTACAAAGTTAGCTTTGCGAAAGGAATATGTCATATTTTTAGTAAAGGTAATAATAATGTGTTATTTTCTGGCACACCCCATACATATATATCCTAGATCTTCCGAAAATCACATGAACAATGTCTCATTGCCAACACAAGTGAACAACACTTATGGCATCGACGTTTTGGTCATGTGAACTTTGGAACACTTTTTAAGCTATCCAAGTTAAATTCTATTAAAGGATTTCCTAAGCTTCCTTTCCAAAAGAAAAGCTTTTGTGACTCGTGTCAACGAGACAACCTTCCAAAATCGTCATTTAAACCTAAGAAAAGCATTTCCTCTAAACGGCCTCTAGAGCTTTTACATCTAGATCTTTTTGGGCCAACTAGAGTTGCTTCATTAGGGAATGCTCGATATGGACTTGTCATCATTGATGGCTTTTCTAGATTTTCTTGGGTATTTCTTTAAGTAATAAAAATGATGCTTTTGAAAACTTCACAATATTTGTTAAGAAAGTACAAAATCTCATTGGAACCATCATTGTCACTATTAGTAGTGATCATGGAGGGGAATTTGAGAATGAGTCTTTCTCAAATTTCTGTGATGAAGTTGGTATTACACACACCTTTTCTTTCCCTCGCGCACCCCCTCAAAATGGTGTTGTTGAGAGAAAGAATAGGACGCTAGTGGAATATGCTCGCACTATGCTTGATGATAGCCAACTTGGCCATCAATTTTGGGCGGAAGCAGTACATACCGCTTGCTATGTGTTTAATAGAATACTCTTGAGGCCCGGCACCAAACAAACTTGTTATGAATTGTTGTTTGGTAGATTGCCTCAAGTTAAACATTTTCGAGTTTTTGGTGCAAAATGTTTTATCAAAAACATGTATGGTAGTTTGGACAAATTTGATCCAAGATCTGATGAGGGGATATTTGTTGGATATTCCTCACATAGCAAAGCCTACCGGATATACAACAAAAGAACCTCAACGATCGAGGAATCACTTCATGTTTCATTCAATGAAGATTTTGTCCCTCCTAGAATTATCAATGATGATGACTCCATGGAAGTTATATGTGATTCTGTTGGTAATTCTAATTCTATTAATTCTATTGATACTAACCCGACTGATGATTCTTTTGAGAATGTTCTTAGTGATCAGGGAGTTCCCAAACGGCTTCATACAGTTCATGACCATCCCCATGAGCAAGTCATTGGCAACATACTTGATAGTGTCAAGAAGAGATCTCAAGTCAACTACTTCGCTCATTGTGCCTTTGCCTCTTTAATAGAGCCAAAGAATATCAACGAGGCGTGCGAAGATAGTGCTTGGATCCTAGCCATGGAGGAGGAACTCATTCAGTTTGAGAGGAATGAGGTTTGGGAGCTTGTTCCATTGCCTTCGAAGAACCACACCGTTATAAGAACGAAGTGGATTTTCAAGAACAAGACCGACGAGAACCAAAACGTCATCCGGAACAAAGCTCGGTTAGTAGCTCAAGGCTACAGGCAAGAGGAAGGTATAGATTTCAAATAATCCTTTGATCCTATTGCTAGATTAGAATCTATTAGGTTATTGTTATCTTTTGCATGCCATAAAGATTTTAAACTCTTTCAAATGGATGTAAAAAGTGCGTTTTTAAATGGAGATATCGTTGAGGAAGTTTATGTTTCTCAACCTCCGGGTTTTATAAATGAAAAGTTTTCAAATCACGTTTTCAAACTTAAAAAAGCACTTTATGGTTTGAGACAAGCTCTTCGAGCTTGGTATGACCGCCTAAAGAACTTTCTTTTAGATTTAGGTTTTAAAATGGGTGAAGTTGATTCTATATTATTTGTTAAGTATGCGAATCATGATATTATTTTAGTTCAAATTTATGTTGATGATATCATTTTCGGTGCCACTAACTTCACTCTTTGCGAAGAGTTTTCTAATGTCATGAAGGACCAATTTGAGATGAGCCACATGGGTGAGCTCAAATATTTCTTAGGTCTCCAAATTCGCCAAATGCACGATGGAATCTTCATCCACCAAACCAAGTACACGGTGGAGTTGCTAAAGCGATTTGAAATGGAGAATGCTTCTGGCAAGAAGACTCCAATGAGCACTACTACACATCTTGATAAAGATTCGGGTGGCAAAGATGTAGACATTCGTCTATATCGAGGTATGATAGGAAGTTTATTATATCTTACTGCTAGTAGGCCTGATTTAATGTTCGCCGTATGTGTATGTGCTCGTTATCAATCACAACCTAAGGAATCTCACTTAGTAGCGGTAAAACGTTTTTTCCGCTATTTAAGTTACACACTCGACTACGGATTACTTTATCCAAAGTCTAGCACATATGAGTTAATCTCATATAGTGACGCAGATTATGCTGGATGCAAATCTGATAGGAAAAGTACTAGTGGCACTTGCCATTTTATAGGAAATTCTCTTGTCTCTTGGTTTTCCAAGAAGCAGAATTCTATATCACTTTCAACCACCGAGGCGGAATATATTGCGTCGGTGCTGCATGTCTCAGGTTCTTTAGATGAGACACACTCTTACAGACTTCGGTATAAACTGTGATACTTGTCCTATCATGGTGGACAACCAAAGTGCAATATGTCTCTCTAAGAATCCGGTACACCATTCCCGTTCCAAACACATAGATGTCCGTCACCATTTCCTAGATGATCATGTTGCTAAAAAGGACATCATTTTAGTGTATGTTGAAACCCAGAAGCAAATCACCGATATTTTCACGAAACCACTCAAGGAAGACTCCTTTGTGCGGTTACGTCGAGAATTGGGGATTATGGGTGAATCCAAGATTTAGGATTCATATTTTCTATAATCCTGCATGATAATAATTTTTCATATATGCGCATGCTAGATTTTTTGGGATTTTCTGGATTTATGATTGGATTTTCGGAATTTGTGCTAGATATGTTCATGCACATCGATTTAAGATTTTATATGTTTTATGGGGTAGAATAATGATGTTTGAGAGTATTTAGATGTTTCGTCCAAGTGTTCCTTGGAGAGAACTCAAAATTTCATATTCTAAAATTTTTGGACTCTCTTAGTCGGTCCAAGTTCAATAGCCGACCGACTAGTTTCAGTTCTAGTCGGTCAGTGATTGAACTTAGACCGACTAAATCATGCCCTTGTTTTGACTATCTGCTATTGTTTGCACTTAGTCGGGACAAGCTCATTGGCCGACCGACTAGATTGCATTCTAGTCGGTCAGCACTTGAACTTAGACCGACTAGTTGGGCCGGGGCAGTTGTGTCTTTTGGCATCCCAAATCGATTTTTAACTCGCCCGCACCGATTAGAACTCGCTCTGATCGGTGCGTTATCACTCCTAAAACCCTAACCTGCGTCTCCTCATCTCTCCCTCCGTCGTGTATCATCGTTTCCGGCCGCCGACTGCCATTGCCGACCATCTCCCCTCCTCCTAGGGTATATCTCCTCTCCATCTCTCATTGTTTAGGGTTCTTTCGTGCTCATTTTCTGCTATATCTCTTTCGTATTAGGGTTTCTACCTTAGTTCGTATCTCGTTCGATTTCGATCTCTCATTTGTGTGTTGTCTCGTCGCGATCTCATGGCGAAGACACGTATCCCTATCCGTCCCTCCAGTCCGTCTCCCATGACCAACGAGTCTCCTCCTACCGACCCTCCTCAACCCAAACATCGTGCCAAAACCACTCGTCCCTCCTCTTCCTCGCCTCCCCTCAAGAAAAAGAGGACCGCCGTTTCCAAGCCTAGAGCCACATCTCAATCTCAATCCAAGCCCTGGACCAAGGCCAAAGAAAAGATTTTGTCTTCTGGACCATTCCGTGCTCCCACACCACCTGACTCTGACTCTGACAAAGAGTATTTCCCAGAGACCGAGCCTACCGAGAAGGCTCCTACTCCTCCTCCTCGATCTTCCTCTCGTCCGTCTAAGGGGAAGGCTCTCATGCCTTTGGGTGGTGTCGATATCTCATTGTGTCGCGATGACCCGTTGTGTCTAGCGGCTTACATGGGGAGCGAGATAAATTGGGCTCGTATCATCCTTGATAATATGGATTCCTTTGAGTGCATAAGAAAATCCACCAAGTCAGCCCATATTCCTTATCCCTGCCTGCTGACCCTTATATTTCGTCACTTTGGTGTTCCTCTTCCTCCCGATGATCAGCGTCCGTTAGGTCCTCCCCTGAACGCGACTACTGTCAAGAAGTCTCTTGCGGCGCTGCGTCACGTTCAGAGGACTACCCCTTCAGGTCCTCCTCCGCCTTCACGCCCTGACTCTTCAGCTTCTCAGATCCATCAGGAGGCTCGCATTGCTCGATGTGAGGAGATGCTAGCTCGCATCTGTTCTCATTTGGGCATTGAGGTTCCTCCTTCAGTTTTTGACGAGGAGGAAATGGGCGATGCTGATCTTGAGGAGCTTGTTGGCTCTCCTGTTCGTGCCCCTGAGGGTACGTCTGCTGCTGCTACTTTTGCTGGTGCTCCCGAGAGCACACCTGCTGCCACCATTCCTTCGGTGGATACTTCTGCTGGTGCTCCCGAGACCACTCCTGTTGCCACTCTCCCTTCGGTTGTCACTCCCGTCGACCCAGAGACCACCACCCCTCCTGCACAACCTGCTGCTGCCGCTGACCCTGACTCCGCCTCCTGAGCTTGCGTTGGAGGACTCTCCCGTATGCACTTGGATGATCTACTTTGTCGTGAGAGAGTGGGGTAGGATAGTTGGGTGGTTATGTCTTTTTGATGTATTTTTTGGATGTTTTGATGATACATTTTGATGCATATTCGTTTTGATGTCTGTTGAGACATGTGTTGTATTTTGTGCACCGATCTGATGATCGTTTATATCTGTGTTGGGGAATGTATACCTTTTGGTGTACCATGTTATATATATATATATATATATATATATATATATATATATATATATATATATATATATATATATATATATATATATACATATATACACACACACACACACACACACACACATCGTGTTGCCATTTACTTCAGTGTGCACATTATATTATTTTTTGTCTCTAATGTTGATTTCGTCGCTCGACGATTACATTGATTAAATAGAATTTTTTCTATGAAAACATTGAATTGTTTTCCATGCACTAAATTCACTAAGAAAGTTGATATTGGAGAGTATGTTCCATAACTCAATATGTGAAATTGATTTGAGTTTTGATGATTTCATTTTTCGATTTTCGACTATGGTCTCGTTGGCACGCTTTGATTTTCTTTGGTGTTTTACATTGGTGTCATTTGGACCGTGGTCGTATTCTTCGACTCTCGTGCTTTTATTTTAGTCATTGTTGTTGTCGTTGATCTCCTCCCGCTCTTTTTGCTAATGCCAAAGGGGGAGAGAATTAATAATGACGATGTGTTAAATGGATAATTTAAAGCAATTTACCGTGAATCTAATTTGATATGTTAGATTCAAGGGGAGTTAAAGATATAAAAATGGAGTTAGATCCTATATTTCAATAATTGGATCATGTTTTATACTTTCCTCGTCTGCTTGATGCGTATGATTATTATTTAATTCGGAATTAACGTGTCATCAATGCAAGGGGAGTAAGTAAATTTCATTTCAATCATTATTATTGATTATTATTTATGTTGGTTTGTCATCACCAAAAGGGGGAGAATGTTGAGTATTGATTCCCCGGATTTGGTTTTGATGATGAACAAACATAAATATCGTGAACTAAATCTTTGTGAGCGCAGTTATGGAGATCGTCGCCAAAATTCTCCGTACATCAAAAGCGACGTCTCAAGACTTCTCAAAGCGCATGATCGTGTGCCTGAAGCTTCGTTGAAGCTCTAGGAGCATTATTGAAGTCAAGAGATTCGGATTGAAGCTTTGAAGACGGTTCGTCAAGTTTATTTTATAGTCTTCTAGCTTCTTTTCGTAGAATGTTAAGCCTTGAGTAGGTCTTACATTATAATCTTCATAACGCTCATATCTTAGAGCTAGGATTATCTTAGAAGCCCATAGAAACTTTCCCGAAACTTCACGCTTCATTTCGCGGCTTCTAGTGCATCTTAGTTGGTTCAAGAAGAAGAACCAACCGACTAAATTGTCATCTAGTTGGTTAAGAATCCTTCTTAAACCGACTAGATTGCCTTGCTAAATTCAGCCTCTTCACTGTTGATCAATTAGTCGGTCCAAGAAGGTTCACCAACCGACTAGTTATCAAACTAGTCGGTTGGGAATCCTTCTTAGACCGACTAGTTATACTTTCACTTTTCAGCCTGAGCCACTATTGACTTGTTAGTTGGTCCAAGAACAACCATCGACCGACTAGTTATGAAACTAGTCGGTTGGAATTTGTTCTTAGACCGACTAGTTCTCATATGTTCAGCCTATTGAACTTCAACTGCTTAGTCGGTCAAAGAACACTCACCGACCGACTAGTTGTCAAACTAGTCGGTTGGCAAGTCTTCTTAGACCGACTAGTTCTATATCTCCTGAATTATATTTCTTGGCTGTCAACCTCTTAGTCGGTCCAAGAAGAATCACCGACCGACTAGTTGAGAAACTAATCGGTCAGTGATCCTTCTTAGACCGATTAGACTGCTTCAGAATAGAGCCGTTGGAGCATTAAATGCTACGAATTTTCCTTCTCTCTTCTCTCTATCCTATATATACTTGTGATGCTTCTTCATAGCATTCAAGGTATTATGATTTAGAGATCAAAGAGAAAGCATTCAACTCCATTTCTAAAGCTTCCTCATTCTCACAAAGAATCTCTCCAAACTTCTTGAGCCCTAATTTCCTCAAGAGAGATTCTCTTCATTGTGAGCTTCTCAAGCCAAGAGCTTGATTCAAAGTCACCAACTCCATCCTAGCCTTTGATCGCTGTTCATCTTCTTGGAGCAAGGGTTAGGTGACATTCTATCCTTCAAAATCCTCCTTGCCCTAAAATCTGTAAGTTTACTCAAGGCATAGGATTTTGTTGGTAAGTGTTTATATTTCATTTACTTTGATATTGCAAGTTTTTCTCTCGGTTTGTGAGAGAAGTTTGTGATCCCGGTTTGTGGGAGTCACACTTCATTTTGTGTATGATTTGATCTTGTAGAGGTTTTCTACAAGAATTTCATAGTGCAAAACTTGAGTTGGAGGATTCTAACTCAAGTATCCGGAGGGGATCCGGGTGTTTGGGACGTAGGATCACCGGGAACAAGTCGGGGAGACTTGGGTGGATCCAAACCCGTTATATCGCTTTGTTTGCAATTGTCTTTCTTTGTTGTCAATATTTTCATTCCGCATTGTTGGTTGAGTTTGCACAATAATTAGGAATTATAATCTTGATTATTTTAAAGTACTATTCACCCCCCTCTAGTACTTGTGCAGTAGCTATCAGGGCATTACATAAAGTGTTCAGCTTTTGCAACCTCCTCTTTCTTTGCTCTCACCTTCTTAACGCCACCATTAGGCTTAAGAGCCTTCTTCTTTCCCTTAGTAGAAGCTTTGGAATTAGTAAAAGATCTAGCAAGTATTACAATGTCTTCTCCTTTGAAAAGGATCTCTTTGCTTGCCTCAACATATTTATGAGCCGTAACGCCCCATGCACGAGTGCCAATACAAAATCTGAAAATTATGCAGGTCCTGCAGGTACCAGTTAAAATAGAATAGAGACAAAAGTAGAAACTATTATAAATGGAATAAATAATCGATGTCCATCCTTCAAAAGGTACAGAAACATATGTTGAAACTATTACCACATCTCTCTCTCTCTCTCTCTCTCTCTCTCTCTCTCTCTCTCTCTCTCTCTCTCTCTCTCTCTCTCTCTCTCTCTCTGATAGATACATAAAAACTTGCTCCTAAAAATAAATAAACTCTCCTCAATAATCTCGATCTCAAAAGTCTGCTATCTCCACTGGGAAACATGTCTCCTCGGTTACTAGTGCATCTTCATAGGCTGGCTCGCCACCTGCTGAAAACCACAGAATCGAAACCAAAAGTAAATGATATTTACGAAAGGTGTTCAGTTATAACATTAACATATTACCATACCACTAATAAAGCAGTTGATAGACCTGAAAGATAAGATCTATGACTGCAAAAGAAAAACAGAGAGTTAAGATAAGAGTGAAAACAAAATACGAATAAGAAGGAAAAGGGGAAATCCGAGACAGAGAAGATGAACTGCGCCGTGGATGAGCCACTGCCTTGAAAACAACTACGGCCCGACCATGGTGGTAATCGGATGATGCCGGCTGCTCCCCAAGGTTAATGCAGTCGCGTCTGAATGCGTCCACTCACGGCCAGAAGCGTGGAGCTTGCACAGAGATCGATACCCAGGATGAGGAATGGAGGAGAAGAGGATTTTTGTGGAGATTTTTTGCAATGTATGAGAAAAACTCTAGACAAGAGTTTATAAAGAGGAAAAAATATGGCTGTTGGAACTCGGCCATGAATGCCATTAACAACGTAGCCATAAACAGCCATGAAAAGAAAAATAGCTGTTGCAATTAAATGAAAAATGGCTGTTGGGAAAATTAAAACGTACTGGGCCTTTTGAATTCTGAAAAAATAAAATGGGCTAAAAACACGAGTCAAAACTCGGGCACTCCGCGTGCGCACCCGAACGACGCCAGCGCACACACGCTAAGGGTTTCCGGATCCGTCGCCCAGATTTTCCATTCGGCTCAACCCGGTTTGGGCTCGGCCCCTCACTTGGGATCATGCACACGCGAGCTACCCCCAAGTCCTAGCCCATTAACAAGTCCAATAGCCCATAATAGAGAATCCTATTATATACCCACAAAAGGGTGATTGCCTATCCAATGTGGGACTAAAAAGGAGAGAGTGGGAGTGAACAAATGGCCAAAAGAGCCATTAATTCCAACAATCCCCCACTTAATGGCTCAAGAAAGAGAAGAGAAAGATCCTGGGTAAAGAGGGATGAATACTTAAGTATCAATGTCTTTCGATTGAATTGATACGTAGTGAAGTGAGGTAACAACTTACTTTCTAATGAGTGAATTTCTCTTGAACTCATTAGAGTTCGATTGAGAACCCCCACAACACATATTGTTCCCTTGAGTTTGTGCAAACTCCGCGATACATAACAAGCGCTATAGGCCATGCGCATACCTTGGATCTCGTGAGTGCTCTAGAAAGACTGCCCTTGTCTTTCATAGAGGGCGGCCAAACCCTCACACCTACATAGGTGGTTTATCAAGTGCTTCTCCATAGCACCACCAAAACTGGTTGTGAAACCATTAAGAGCATACAGCTCAACCTCTGCTTAAGCCCATCAAGTGCTTCTCAATAGCACCACCAAAACTGGTTATGGACTTGTCTCAAAGTGAATCCATCAAGTGCTTCTCACTAGCACCACCAAACTTGGCTATGGATTCAAAGAACACTACCACACGCCATAGGGAGAATGTAGTGTTTGTTAAGGATCATATGGCTTTGTTAGACCACACTGGGTATCAACCATATAACCTTAACTCATGGGCTTTAGCCACATCCCCCTCGACGAATCAAGAACCACTTTCCTTGGCAATCCTTTGGTTAGTGGATCTGTAAGATTTCTTTCAGACCTTACATATTCCAAAGAAATTACTCCATTTTTCAGGAGTTGTTTAACCACACCGTGCCTGATCCGAATGTGTCTCTTCTTCTCGTTGTAGACACTATTTTTAGCAACACCAATGGCTGCCTGAGAATCACAATGAAGGGAAATTGGAGCAGTTTTTCCTCCCCACAAAGGCACGTCTGCTAACAGGTTCCTTAGCCATTCAGCCTCTTGCCCTGCCAACTCAAGAGCAATAAATTCAGATTCCATGGTGGAGCGTGCTATACATGTTTGTTTGGAAGACTGCCAAGATATAGCACCTCCACCCAAGGAGAATAAAAAACCACTAGTTGAACTAACTTCATCGTTATCTGAAATCCAGTTTGCATCACAAAATCCTTCTAACACAGCAGGAAATTTGCTGAAATGCAAACACCAATCAACAGTCCCTTTCAGGTACTTTAATAAACGATGAAGAGCAGTCCAATGTTCATTACTAGGGTTATGAGTGTACCGACTTAGCCTGCTAACAGCATAGGCTATATCGGGTCGAGTACAGTTCATAAGGAACATCGCACTTCCTATGATCTTAGCATATTCAGATTGAGAAATACTCTCTCCTAAATTCTTTTTCAAATGTATGCTAGGGTCATAGAGAGTTCTAGCAGGAACAACATCAAAGCAGTTGAATTTCTTCAGCACCTTCTCTACGTAATGAGATTAACTCAAGGAGATGCCATAAGAGTTTCTAACAATTTTAACTCCTAAAATGACATCAGCTTCTCCTAGGTCTTTCATCTCAAATTGAGATGACAAGAAATTTTTGGTTTCATTTACAATATCTAGATTATTCCCAAAAAGTAACATGTCATCGACATAGAGATAAATAATTACACAATCTGATCCTATAAGTTTAGAATAAATACAAGAATCAAATGTGTTTACAACAAATCCATTCCTTATTAAGGTGCTGTTGAATTTCTCATACCATTGCTTAGGAGCTTGCTTTAAGCCGTATAAAGACTTTCTAAGCCTGCAAACCTTATTCTCTTGACCAGCAACTACAAAACCCTCAGGTTGGGACATGTAGATTTCTTCTTCTAGATCGCCATTTAGGAAGGCTGTCTTAACATCCATTTGATGTATGACTAACTCATGAATTGCAGCTAAGGCAATTAGAGTCCTAATGGTTGCAATCTTGGTCACAGGAGAATATGTGTCAAAGTAGTCTAATCCTTTCTTTTGAATAAAACCCCTTATCACAAGTCTAGCTTTGAATTTTTCTATCGATCCATCAGGTCTCATCTTTTTCTTGAAAATCCATTTATTACTAATGGGCTTATTACCTTTAGGTAACTCGGCTAATTCCCAAGTTTGATTGGATACAATAGAATCAAGTTCGCTTTTAATAGCTTCTTTCCAAAAACTAGCATCAATGGATCTCATTGCCTCATCATAGGTTTTTGGGTCTTCTTCTATTAAAAAGGTAGACACTATCTCATCACTAAGCATATCTATACAACCATTTTCTGACAGAAAGGCAGTTATAAAGTCAGGTCCAAAATTGGTTTCAGTCCTTTGCCTCTTACTCCTTCTAGGTTCTTCACTAAAAGTAGAACTACTTGTATGCATATCAGAAGATATAGGTGAAGAAGGAGGAAGAGATTCAATAGGAGGTACAAGGGACAAAGATTCTGTTAATTCTTTTTTCAAAGGAAAAACATGCTCAAAAACGCTGCATCCCTAGACTCAGAAATAGTGTTATCTGTTAAGGACATGAATCTATATGCAGCACTATTATGAGCATACCCTATAAAAACATTATCATAAGTTTTAGACCAAATGTTTGACTTCTTAAAGTCAGGTAGTCCTACCTTTGCCAGACACCCCCACACTCTAAGAAATTTAAGGTTAGGGGGATAACCTTTCCACAATTCATAAGGTGTTTTGTCTAGTTTCTTACGGGGTACTCTATTAAGGATATGGAAAGCAGAGAGAATGGCTTCCCCCCACATGTCATCAGATAATCATGAACTTAATAGCATGGCATTCATCATTTCTTTCAGAGTCCTGTTCTTTCGTTCAGCTATACCATTTTGTTGAGGAACATATGGAGCACTGAACTCATGTATGATTCCATTCTTCTCACAGAAGTCTTTTAAGGTATGGGAGCTATATTCTCCACCTCTGTCAGACCTAAACCTTTTGATTTTTCTATCAAGTTGGTTTTCTACTTCTGACTTATATTTAATGAACATTTCTTCAGCCTCATCCTTAGTTTTTAGAAGATATACCCTAGTGAATCATCTAGAGTAATCATCTACAAAAGTGATGTAGTAGTGTTTTCCTCCTTTGCTTCTAGTAGATTTAAAGTCTGCTAGGTCTGAATGAATTAAACCAAGAAGTTCTGACTGCCTAACAACAATAGGTTTACACAGTTTTTAGTGTATTTGGCTTCTACACAGATTTGACATTAAGAGAATTCAGAAGAACTTGTAGCAGATATTAGATCTAAGTTATTTAATCTTTTAATAGAAGCAAAATTGACATGTCCTAGTCGGTAATGCCATAAGTCTAAAGATTCAGCAATATAAGCAACAGCAGATTTATTCATTGAATCAGAAACTACATTCAGAATGAAGAGTCCATCACTCAGATAGCCCTTCCCAACAAAGTCTCCACTACGAGAAATAACAACCTTGTCAGCCTCAAAGACAAGTTTTAGACCTGCTTTGTTTAGTAAGGCACCAGACTCGAGGTTGCGACGCAGAGATGGGACATAAAGGATGTTGCTGAGGGGGAGAGTCTTTCCTGATGTTAGTTTTAGCATGATAGTACCTTTACCAGCAACTCGAGAAGCAGCAGAATTTCCCATGAAGACGCAATCTGTGTCCGCAACATCCTTGAAGTCGTGGAACAGATCCTTGTTTGCGCAGAGATGTCTTGTCGCGCCAGTGTCTAGGATCCAATCAACATTATTGGCCACCATGTTAGCTTCAACGATGACAGCAGTAATGACTTCATCTGGTTCAGCAAGGTTGGCTTGAGCAGCAGGGCCACCTTGTTTTTGGGGTGGCTTTTGGGTTCCCTGGCGTTGAAAGCATTGGTAGGCTTTATGGCCAGGTTTGCCACACACATAGCTGACGTGCGTTTATATTTCATATATTCACGCACATTTTCTTTTGTGTTTCTCCGTGTTTTTCCGCCGTCTTTTATTTGTTTTCTCGTATTTTCTCGTTTTCTTTCACTTTTCTTTGTTTATCCATGTTTGCAGGAGATTGACCGTGTAGGGGACGTTTAACGACGATATCTCAAGTCCCCGGAGCAACGAGAGGAGTCACGCGTGATCCAGGGGGTCAAACGTCAAAGAATACATCTTTCAGCCCCTCACCTGGTCGGTTGGCCATCTCCAACCGATCGGGTGATGCACGCGTGCACCACCCTGTCTCAGCCGGAGCTCATTTGGAAGTCACCCGACCGGTTCACAGATCGGTTCAGCGGGGGCCTGTTCTCTGTCTTTTCGAGCAGAATTCCAACCGATCGGGTGACTCTCACCCGATCAGTTCATCTGTAGCTGATGATGAGGAGCTAAAGACACGGGCACCAAACCGATCGCTTCACCCGATGGTGCCAAGATCCAACCGGTCACTCAAGAACTCACCCGACCGGTTCATAAGACCGGGTGAAAGCTCGCCGTTTTCTGTTATTATTTTGTAACGGATCAACCGATCGGTTGACTTGTCAACCTATCGGGTGATGCGAGAGTCTATAAATAGAACCCCTAGGGTTCCAGAAACGAGGAGCATGCTAGTTTTTACTGTTTTCTCCCATTGTGACGGCTGTAATTTCTGTTCTTTTGTAAGTTTTCGGATCTTTCTCAAATTTTAGTATTGTCTTAATTACTCTATTACTTCCGCATTCCAATCGTCCGATTATGATTCCAACGGTTAATTTTTATTTAGATCGCTTTTCAATGAATTTTTGTGAGTAGTTCCCAAATCTGGGATTTTGGCGAAAACCCCTTCGGGGGCTCTTCCTGATGCGTCCATAGGGTTAGGAAATCGATAGGGATTAGGAATCTAACGGTTACGCGGGGTGTTTCATTGTCATCGGCGGGAAAAAGAACGCCTTTGACCGTTGGGCCAAGGGGGAATAAACTTGGCGGTTGACTCCCTAGCCATAGCTCACACCCATAGCGTAGACGTCGAATCCTAGCACGCGGGAGCGGCAGGATGAGACGTTGGGAGTCATCGTTGCGGGCTTAGTGCTCTCGGGATCGATCGGTGTTAATGGACACGGGAGTGCCCACTGATCGAATCCGGGAAGTCCGGTGCATCATCCTGGGCACCGACCGGAATATCGGGCCCATGGGATGCCGGTACCACTTTCAGAGGCAACGTCTCACCATTAGACCCTAATTCCGATCGCTATCCATACCCGTAGGCCGTATCGGCGAGAGTCTCTCGTTGGAGTGGAAACCAAAGTCCCGGGTTTATTTTCTTGTTGTTCATACCCTTTATTTCCTTCCGTGACAACCATCTATCGATTCGGGCTAGCTCGCCCCCGGGGTGATTTTGGTCCTACTTGACTCAAGCACAACCTTGCCTCCCTGTGTTCGACCCCCAAGCCACACTACAACACCGTGCGCTTGCGGTTACAAATTTCTAAACCCCCACGCGGGTCCCCCGGCCATTTGCGGATAGCAAGCTGGGGCACACGTCAAGTTTATGGCGCCGTTGTCGGGGAGTCAACGTGCTTGTTATTTTAGGATCTCTTGAACTCTCGTGTCTAGCTCTCATCCCTACCTCGCGATAATTTTCGCATTCTCCTTTTTCTTTTTTATTTTTCTTATTTTTATTTCTCATTTTATATGTTTCTTTCCCACTTGTCGCTTCACGGGTGTTTGTTGTTTTTCATGCGCAGGAGTTCAAGAAGTCTCGACGACTTGATTCCCCTCGATCCAGAGATTAACGCCACCCTTAGGCGTTTGGTCGCTGAGAAGCGAAGAAGAGAGGATCCCGAATCCATGGAGGAGAACACCCTGCCTCACAAGTCTCTGTTGGAGTACTCGATGCCATCTATCGAGTCCACTTCCACCATCCGTTCTCCAGCTATTGCGGCCCAATGCTTTGAGCTAAAGCCGTCTTTAGTGACATGGATCCAACAGGACCAGTTTGCGGGTGCACCCATGGAGAGCCCGATCGAGCATCTAGACTCCTTCTTGGAGAAGTGTGACACCTTTCGGATTAATGGTGTCACAACTGAGGCTATCCGTCTGAAGCTGTTCCCCTTCTCTTTGCGAGACAAAGCCAAGCAATGGCTTAGGGGGAAGGACCCCAACACTTTCAATACCTGGGAGAAGCTCTCCAACACTTTTCTGACGAAGTTCTTTCCTCCGGGGAAGACCATGAAGTTGAGGAGTGAGATCTCCTCCTTCTCCCAGGCCAGCCACGAGTCCTTGCATGAAGCTTGGACGAGATATAAGGAAATGCAAAGAAGATGCCCTCACCATGAGCTTCCGAAGTGGCAGATTATTAATCTGTTCTACAATGGGTTGAGGGATGACCTGAAATCTTCTATGGATGCCGCAGCTGGGGGTTCCTTCATGTCTAGGAGCGAGGAGGATGCCAGACATATTCTAGAAAATATGGCATCCAATAATGAGCGGTGGTGTGACGAGAGAGCAACACCAAAGTCTGGGGGTATACACAGAGTCGAGGACGTCGACAAACTTTCAAGCAAGTTCGACTTGCTTTCGACCCATATCTCCGCACTAATGGTAGGAGCCGGTGGGGCCGGTACACAGCAAATTTTAGCGGTAGAATCCGAAATCTTTGGGGAATTCGACGGTGGTGACATCTCACCACCGTTGGATCAGGCGAGCACACTATTTTACAACCCCACGGGAAATGCGCCGTATCCGCCAAGGACCAATTCCAACCCGGCCTACTCTCCAAACAACCGGAACCACCCTAACTTCAGTTACCGGCCACCATTTCAGACCTCGCCACCTCAGCAGCCGCAGCAACAAACATATCAGCCGGCTAGGCCACAGCAGAGTCAGGTTCAGCAGCAACAATTTCAGCAGCAACCATTTCAGCAGCAACCTCAGCAACAATTTTATGCCCCCAGGAATCAGCAGCCAATCCAGCAGCAGCAGCAGTATGGCCAACAGAGGGCCGTCTCTCCGGTTGAGTCTCTCTTGACTCAATATATAACCAACCAGGAGAAGATCAATCAAAAGCTAGAAATGGGTCAGCGGACCCTCACGGACCAAGTAACCCAGCTGGGGTTACAAGTGGCGAACCTTTCAAGGTCACAAAACCAATTGCCGCCACAACCGGAGGTGAACCCGAGGGGAGCAACCCAGACGTCAGCACTCGTGCATGAGCACGCAAATGTGTCCGCTATCGTTCTGAGAAGCGGGACACAAATCCCTACTAGAGTGCCTCCTAGCAAACCGGAAGCACCATTGGTCGTTGAGAGACCAATCGAAAAATCAAACGACGCCGGTGCTTCGTCATCAAATCCTATGACTCCGGAGGGAGTCTCTGAAGAAGAGAAGAAGAAAAACGAGGAAGGGAGCCCGAAGGTCTTCAAACCCGTTGTGCCATTTCCACAATGGTCAGGCCAAAATTGATGAGAAATATGGCAAGTTCTTCGCCATGGTCAAGGACCTGAGCTTGCAAATCCCCTTCCTAGAAGCAATCGAAACAATCCCCTCCTATGCAAAATTCCTGAAAGATTTGGTGACTAGAGGGTCTAGAAAGGAGAAAGTAGTGTTGACGGCGGAGTGTAGCGCTCTTATCCAGAGGGCAAATCCGCCGAAACTCAAGGACCCGGGGAGCTTCTCAATTCCTTGCACGATCGGGGCAGTAAAGATTCATCGTGCACTCGTCG
The DNA here is from genome assembly GCA_030789695.1 of Scilla litardierei. Classification (NCBI taxonomy): domain Eukaryota; kingdom Viridiplantae; phylum Streptophyta; class Magnoliopsida; order Asparagales; family Asparagaceae; genus Scilla; species Scilla litardierei. The sequence goes on along the minus strand of CM061134.1, from coordinate 169,533,595 downwards.
ATCTAGGAGCGAGTGTTAGTTTGATGCCCTTGTCGATGTATAGAAGGATAGGAATGGGCGATCTGGAGCCCACCGGTATGACCCTTGATCACTCCTTATTTTACACCTTTTTCCCGCATGTTTGCATGCCATTTAGATCGCCCAAATCATGTTTTTCACGATATATCGACGATATTGCGATGCTTTTCACGATTTGTTGTTTTTGTCGCATTTCAGGTGATTTGGAGCGATTTGGAGTGATCTCGAGATACGCCTACTCCAGAGTGTCACCGACGACCTCCCCAGGGGGTATTTTACTGATTGGAGAAGAGCGGAAGAAGAAAGAACGTCGCAGGAGCGACGAGGAGGCCAAAACAAGCTGTTTGGGCATTTTTGGTGTCCCACTCAGCCGAGTGAAGGAGCCGCTCGGCTGACCAGCGAGACACCGCTCGGCCGACCAGATCAGATACGCTTCAGACGTGCACTCGGCCGAGCGACCGAAGCCACATCGACCGAGTGACGAGATCCCGTCCGCCCGAGTGGCACCCAGACGACGCATGTCAAAAATCGCCAACTTACTGTTTTTCTCGTCTGCCTGAGCTTCAGAAGACCCACTCGGTCGAGTGGCAATTGCCGACCGCCCGAGTACCAAGAAGCCATCGGCCGAGTGACGACAACCCACTCGGCCGAGCGACTCCCGAAGTGAAGACCCCTGAAGGCCCCGACTTACTGGAAATTTACAGGGTTTCTCACTCGGCCGAGCGACTTTTGTCACTCGGCCGAGTGCGACGCGCTGCCTGTAGCGAAAATTGCGGATTTCAGGCTGCGCAGGGGTATTTTGGTCACAGTTTTTGGACGATTTTGGGGGGTATTTAACCCCTGTTTTTACCGTAGTTTGGGGAGCTTTTCTCTTAGATTTTTGCAGCTTTTTAGATTAACTTTTTATCTTTATTCTTGTGATTAGAGAGGAGACAAAAGTTGATTTTTGTTGGATTATTTGAAGAACTCCATTGGTTTGTGTCAATCTCCTCTAAAAATCCTATTTTTATTGCATATCTCAATATTGTGATGAATTCCCTTATTAATTTCATTGATTATTTTTGTGTTTGTGCTATGAATTGTGAGTAGTCTCCACGTCTTGGGGCGTGGGGATGAACCCTACGAGTCCAATTTCAGATTTGTGATGAATTGGTAGAAATTTTGCTAGAATTGCTATTAGGGATTAGATTGGGATAAATTTACTACGGATGGCTAGGTATTCATATCGATTGGGATTTGCAAGAGATTGGATCCCAATTCGATAGGAAACCCTAGAAATCTGAATTGGGTTGGAGTCGAATTTCCGTAGTATCGGTTTGCAAGAGATTGGACCGATACTAGAGTTTCCGGTTGCAATTCCAAGCCAATACCCGTTTGCAAGAGATTGGACGGGTAGGAACTATCCCAACCTAGGTCGTAGCCCGAGTTTGCATGAGAGTGGGCTCGGGGCACGATTGAACGATGACGTTGATCCTAATGCTAGCTTCCCTAGGCTAGGGTTTGCAAGAGATTGGACCCGAACCTAGGATAGCTATAGACCGGCAACAGCGCGAGATCGTGAGCTAGGTTCTACATTCAGTTGCAACTAGTTCATCCAAATTTTATCCTAGCAACTTTGATACCAATGAACCATATTGACGGGATACGGTGAGTAGCGGGGATTCCCCATTCCCTAGACGTTCTTTGTTTGATTTGATATTTCCGTACTTTGTCTGATGATTGTTACAGGATCGCCCAAGGCAAATTTCTCTCTTCTTAATAGCCAGGTTGATTGGAACAAGCACGGTCATTCGTCCTCCCTGTGTTCGATAACCCGCTCGCCGCTATACCGTGCGCTTGCGGTAAAACTACAACCGTTCTTTGGGTTACATTCCGGAGCGATCAAGTTTTTAGCGCCGTTGCCGGGGAGGCGATTGCGTTTGATCTTACCACCCTAGCTATTTCTTTCTTTTTATTTTATTTCTTTATTTTTACCTAACCCTTCCATTGTGCTAATCACTTCTTTGAAACTTTTTTCTCCTGTGCATGTACACGAGATCCACTGCGGACCCTGAAGCTATATTATTTGATCCCGAGATCGAACGTACCGCGCGGAGAATTAGAGCGGAGAGGAGACAAGATCGGGAAGGGAGGTTTATGACCAACCCGGAAACTGCGGACCAATTAGCGGCAAGAATGGCGAGGATAATTTCTATTCACGATAGGCTCCGGCCTAAGACCTCCTCTACGACCTCATCCATTGCCATGCCGGAGTTGGCGGCCGACAAGAACTTTGAGCTGAAGACTGGATTAGTGGTTCTGATGCAGCAGGATCCATTTCATGGGAATGCCCATGAAAATCCCCACTACCACATCCAATTATTCTTGTCAAAGTGCGTCACATTTCAGATGCCGGGGGTCTCCATCTATGCCATCAGACTACGTCTCTTCCCCTTCACACTAAAGGACAAGGCACTTTATTGGTTAAGGACGCAGGCTGAGGGAGTCTTTACCACTTGGGACGAGTTGGCGAGTGCATTCATTGACAAGTTCTATCCGCCCTCCAAGACGGTGAAGATTCGGAGCGCTCTTATGTCCTTCAAGCAAGGACCCCAGGAGACGCTCTATGAGGCTTGGGAGCGTTTTAAGGATCTGTAGCATCAATGCCCGCACCATAGCATTGAAGATTGGGAGCTAGTCCATAGCTTCTACAATGGTCTCCAACCGGGGACCAAGCAAATTATTGATGCCGCGGCGAATGGTGCTATCTTATCAAAGACTCCCGAAGAATCTACGGCCCTAATTGAGGAGATGGCCTCAAACAATCAACAATGGGGCGATGAGCGAGGACACTCTACGTCCTCCTTGAAGCCAACTAGTATCTATGAGGCGAAGGCCGTAGCGGAGCTTACAAGCAAGTTTGATTCTCTCCACAAGGTAGTGGAGAGACTGGAGAAGTTTATCACGGAGCCCCAAGGAACCCCTTCCACCTCCGCACCAATGAACCAAATGTGTGATTGGCAAGACCAATCTCTAGCCATGTATTCAGGAGGAGAGCAAGGAGAAGGATCCTTGGAGCAAGTACAATATGTCGCGGGGAACCAAGGGTATTGGGCCAATCCGGCCACAAGAAATCATCCCGGATTCTCTTACGCCAACAATGAAGGAGCTTTGAACCCGCCACAACAACCACCTCAACAAGCTCGACCACCACCACCACCCCAACAACAACACTATCCACCGAGGGGGCCTCCACAACAAAATTTCCAACCGAAGCAACAAGTTCCACCTTATAGGCCGCCCGGATACAACCAAGGGTGGAGAAATCAAAATCAAAACCCTCCACAAGCTCAACAACAATCTGACTTCGAAGCTAGAGTGGAGGCGTTTATGGTCGAGCAAAAGAAGGTCAATGCTACCTTGAAGGCGGGCCAAGACTCCCTTACAACCGTTTTCGCTCAAATCTCGGAGCAATTGGCGTTGCTCAATCGGAATACTCAACAATTGCCGGCGCAACCCGAGCAAAACCCACGGGGCAACACCGGCCACATCAATGTCGTGGTTGCCGTTACTACTAGAGGCGGGAAGGATACCACCCCCGCCATGATTCCTACCAAGGAGCCCGTGGAGGAAATTTTGGAGCCAATTGAGCCGGTAGTTGAAGTTGAGAAGGAGAAAGAGCCGCAAGAGAAGGAGAAATCTAGAGCGGAGCAATTGATTGAGGAGAGGCGCTTCATGCCACCGGTCCCATTCCCCCAAAGGCTTGCTAGAGCGAAAATGGAGAAAAGGCTAGCAAAGTTTCTCGAGTATCTGAGAGGAGTTAGCCTCAACATTCCCTTCCTTGACGCCATCGTGGAAATCCCCACATATGCTAAATTTCTAAAGGATTTGATTTCGGGGGGGGAAGAGGAAGGAAAAGATCATGCTAGCCGAGGAGGGCTCTTGGTTCACCAAGAGAGAGAAGGAGCCAGCCAAATTCAAAGATCCGGGGAGTTTTCGAATTCCTTGCACCTTGGGCGGTGTCCCTCTACAAAAGGCGTTGGTAGATTTAGGGGCTAGTGTGAGCCTCATGCCTCTCTCCATATTCTTAAGGCTAAACACCGGGACGAAGTTGAAACCTACCGACATGCGGATACAATTAGCCGATGGACAGATAACAAGGCCGGTAGGGATCTCTGAAGACATCCCGCTACAAGTCCCGGGGGGCATATGCTTTCCATGTGACTTCGTGATCATGGACGTTAAGGAGGAGGGAGATACGTCATTGATACTTGGACGCCCGTTCCTCGCCACCGCCGGTGTCATTGTCGACGTGCGAGAAGGTACCCTAACTTTAAATGTCGGCAACATCGAGGTGGAGCTTCACATTCCTAAGGCTATGAAACACATGCCTTATCACGAGGAGCTTGACTACATGGACCTCCTTGATGAGGTAATTGAGGAGGCGATCCCCCACACGATTGGCGCTCTATTCGATGAGGATTTCAAGGAAGGCCCGGATTTAGGCCGAGATGAGAAGATAGATGATTCCCCCGACCTCTCCGCTGAAAATGATGAAGGCGACACTGATGTCGCAAGGATTCGAGAGCACTGCAAGCTCTCGAAATTAAAGTCTCCGAAGAAAGCTCCGCCGATACGAAAATCGGCGTCACCGGTTAAACGGATGACTGGAGCAAACGCTAGCTTGGGGGAGCCTCCCCCAACACTATCCGAGATGGGAGACCACCGAGGGAGAACACGCCGCCGCAACTTCCGAATCCAAGCGTTCTCCCCGGAAAGTTTGATGGGTGCATCTCATATGCACCAAACATCCCGCATTAATTGAAAATCATAGGGAGTCGAGCTCACGACCTTAAACGAGCGCTTGTCGGGAGGCAACCCGACGGTTATTGCTTTATTTTCATTTTTCTTTTATTTTTGTTTTAGAAATTTTTAGTGTTTTGAGTCGTTCGCCCAAAAATCTTGTGATAACGGGTCCTATTTTTCCTGACATGAGAGGAGAATGAGGTACCCATCATTAGGAGGATGCACAAGGCAACGCGGAGCGCCCCAGGAAGGCACTCGATGCTTAGGAGGAAGATGAAATCGACTGGAGGAAGAAAGACGGAGTTTAGAGCCCAAACGAAGACAAACAGCAGAAAACAAGGCTCACTCAGCCGAGCATACTAGTCACTCGGCCGAGTACACAAGTTCGTCCGGCCGAGCCGCTCACAAACGAGGGAATTCTGCTATACCCAACTCTCTGTTTATTTTCCTGATTTCGGTATAACTACTACTCGACCGAGTATATATATTCACTCGGCCGAGTAAAACGGATACGCTCCTAGGGCGAGTCTTGCCGAGTAGCTTGAGCCACTCGGCCGAATGGACTTACTCCACTCGGCCGAGGCTGTCAAGGCCACTCGGCCGAAGCGTAAGCAGGTAGGGATTTTCCATTGATCTCGCTCGGCCGAGTGACCCCGTCACTCGGCCGAGTCGTAACTTTTCCTATAAAAGGGGGCGGGGTCGGGCTCGTTTTTCGAAACAACACAAACCGCAGATCGCCCGACCCCTCAGCTCCCTCGCCCAAACCCCTCGCTCACTCGCCCGACCGTCAACCCGCCGCCGCCGCTCGGCCAGCCACCGCCGGCCGCGCCCCGCCGCGCCTCGCCCGAGTCGCCGCCGGCGGCCACCACTCCGGCCACCTCCGGTAAACCCCATTTTAGCCTATTTTCTCCTCTTTTGTGTGTTTTTCGAGGATCCATGCGTTAAACGAACCCCAAACCCAAATCGATTTCTATATCTATCTATTATACCCCTAATGCTCCATACGTTTTGAATATTACTCGCTGATATCTCCTTTTCATGCGCATGTTGTTTCTGGGAGCTTAGGGGAGCCCAGGGGAGCTTCCAGGGACTGATTTGGGCTTCGTGGAGGCGTTGTCTTTGCACGCTTCCATTGCTTTGCACTCGCGGCGTGTCGTGGTATACTCTTTCCTTTATTTTACACACGCCGCACTTTTCACGCTTTTTGGCACGCGCTCGTGGCCCATATGCCGCCCCGGACACGGCCGCGGTTGAGGAGAGCTTCCGCCAAGCGGAAGCGGTCGGATGATGCCGGCCCCTCCCACGAGGTGGAGGACTCTCCTCCGCCTTCTCCACCACACTCCGTTCACCCTGCAGGCCCCACACACCCCGCACAGCCTGCAGAGCCCGCACAGCCCATACACCCCGCACAGCTGCTCCCTGCCGCTCCACAGCCACCACCTCCGGCTCCACTTATCGGGCCGCTGGGGATCACGTTCCGGAACGACGAACACCGCGTCGCTTTCGAGCGTATCTCCCAGCGCTCGATCGTACCCTCCAGGTTTGCACACCTTGTCGACCTAGGACGCCTGGGGGTACTAGAGGGGATGCTCACGTTGTACGACAACGTGGGCTGGCGAGATTTATTTCAGGTGTCGGCGGACACGTTTATCCGCCTGACACTTGAGGTACTTAGTTCGATCGCCCAGACCGACGAGGGATGCTTGTTTCGGTTCATGGACCGGGAGTGCCAGGTCACTCTCGGTATGATGAGAGCCTTCTTCTCGTGGCCCGATGTCCCCGGGGCCGATCGAGGTTACGCCCCCACCCATATCCCCTCACCTTCCTTCGACGCATGTGCCTTCTGGGCCCGGATTACGGGTCTTCACGCTGCCTTTGGCCCTAGTAGGGCCAAGGCCTCGGCCATTGTCCATCCCTGCCTCCGTATAGCTCAGCGCCTTATGGCGACGACCTTTTTGGCCAGATATGAGCTGGGTACGATGTCCACGCCAGAGCTCTATATGCTCTACGCGATGACACGGCCCAGAGCTCTATCTTGGGAGGGCGATGAGCTGGTCCCCGCCGTCGTGATTGATGTCGCGGCTTGGTTTTTGGACCGCATCATTGTATCGGTGGGCGCTCACTCACCGATATGCTGCGGCGGCCTGATCACCTTGCTCGCTCTTATGACCGGCGAGGACTTCCCTGACGACCTGCGATGAGCACCGGGCCACACTTCTCTGTCGATTGATGTTATGGCCCGGATGAAGATGCTTCGTCCGCACGGTGAGCGACACTGGGTCTGGCTGCACGGCCCTTACAGTGCCGATTACATGATTCTTCCGAGCCCAGCTCGGACTCAGATTGCACCGGCCCATGTGGACTGGCTCCCTGCGATGGATGTTCTGATCCCAGCCGCTTACGTGCTCGAGGCCGAGGAGGCCGAGCAGGCCCACACTGCCCCCGCAGACCCTGTTGCACCTGTCGAGCCTGCTGCCCCTGTTGACCCCGTGGCCCCTCAGCCTATCACTGATATTCCTGCCGCCCCCGACACCTCTGTCCACACTGCTGTCGGTGTCGGGAGTACCTTAGCTGAGCCCACTTCCACTGCTTCTACGCCTGTCACCACCACCACTGGCCCTCTGTCTGCCGAGCCCGTTTCCTCTGCCCCACCCGAGCAGCCGCCGACCATAGTTGAGCGCGGAGAGCCCTCTGTCTCCACCGCTGCTGTATTTTCCGAGAGTGTCGTGGCGTCTGTCCACACTTCTGTGCCACCGACCTCTCTGGCCGCCTCGTCGTCACTTTTGTATTCTTCTTTCGTTGCTGCTGCCTCCACTTCTCACCGTCCTGCCCAGCCTCGCACTGAGGCCAGGCCCCCACTTGCGAGTGCAGCTCCTTTTGTTCCCTTGCCTGCTGAGCCCGTCACCTACGCCACCAGAGTACGCCAGCCCCGACCTGCACAGCCCCGACCGATGCGTCCCTCTGCACCACCTCCCCCTGACACTGTACTTCAGAGCATTCGTGCTCTCGAGGGGGCGGTGAGTGGCCTCAGAGGCGACCTTCGGACCTTGTCCGCCACCGTCACTGCGATGGCTGGCCGCTTTGACCTGCTCCCGCACATTCACTACTGTCTTACCCAGGTCCTGGAGCGTCTCCCACGCGTACCCCCGCCCACCCAGCAGGTTCCCACCCCCACTTCCACACACACTCAGCCTGCTACCACTTCCACACCCACACCCGCTCAGCAGACAGCACCACCGCCACCGCCACCTCCGCCTCAGGACGGAGACGGCGCAGCACCACCTTCTTAGGCACCCTTGATGCCATCGATTATTTTTTCCGTTATGTTGCCCGTTTCTGCTGGGTCCTGATTCTTTTTGACCACCCCCCCCCCCCCCTCACTTATTTTGGGATTCTCATTCTGACCGTATCTTTATATATCTTTTTGGGGAGAGAGGGAGAGTTTTTGGTGCCACACCTATATATCTGTATCACTCCTATATCTGCATGCATCATGTCCGCATCATATTTTTCGTTTCATTATTTTTTTCTTTTTTTCCTTCCATCATGCATGCATCCTCACTTACCCCTCACATTACTTGTCTCTCGGTGCGCCACACTTTGCACATTGAGGAAACTGTGCCATTTAGCTTGGGGGAGTGAGTTCTCACGTTCTTTTTGATTTACCACCTTTATTTTTAGTTTTTCACGCCATTTTCCGCTTTTGCATTTATTTTCATCACTTCTCTTTTATTTTACCATGCATCACGTTTTTCTTATTTTTCTGTGTGCCGCATTATAAATAGTTCTATTTTCCCCTTTATCTTTATTTTCTTTTTCATCTCATGCCAGAGATGACTTTTCTATGATGATGATAACGTGGAGTTAGCTTCCTCTATATGCATGCTATATTTGTCATGTCCTAGATTTTATTTCTGATATCATATGCTATGACTTGCCTTGCATCTAGAGATAGTAACCCACACTTTTTCCACATGAAAATGGATGAAATTTTATTATTAGCTTAGTCTGAATATTCATATGTATGCTATCGCAGAAAACACACCAAGATTCACGCATTGAATGCCTATATCTGTAGTACCGATTTCTTTTCCTATGTCACTTCTATATGCATGATTTATACATTTCACTTCAGGATGATTGAATGATGTTAGCTATGATAAATCTGGATTAGTTAGCTTTTTTGTGATCGAAACTGAGTAGATTAGATTACCCTGCTGAAGTTGTCGTGCATGTCTTATAGAGTGAACCGAGAGATATATTTATTTCTTTCTCCACAAATCTTGAACATCATTTCTCTACTTTTAAAATCATTGGTGAATCTCCCCTTAGCGATTCTATTATATGGCATTTCCCCCGCTATTAATTCCTAGCTCCAAATTTCCCGAATTCAAAAAAAAGGAGAAAATATTCTTGTATATCATTATCTCTCTTTGAGTTGGGATCATTGTGTATATATGCTATATCAAAAAAAAACAAAAGAAAAAGAAAAGAGGAAAAATCCTCAATAAAAGATCCCATCTCACTTTCTTCCTTTCTTCTCTCTTTTCGTGTTCATTTTCATTACTTTTGGAGCTTTATAAAAATGGGGATGTGAATATTTTTTATGCCACCATGCTTATAGATAAGCTTGGGGGAGGGAATCCAATGATGTGTGAGAGAGTGACTACTTGACGTTGCACGACAACCTAGGCTAAGTAATATTCTATACTCGGTGAGATTATTTTTAGCTTTACGAAGTCCAGAAATCTAAGCCTAGCACTCATATCATGAAATCCACACTTTTCTATTCTCTCTATTCTATTGTGTGATACTCTTATACTCCTCATAGAAAGCATTCAATTGAAAAGTGTGTGATCTGCGATTTGCATACCGCTTTAGATGATTCAGACGATGTTAATTCTAAAATTATTCCGTTTTTCATGATTATATCGTTGTTCGTGGGTTTTCTATTTCTATTTGCACTATTATACTATGATATCAAAATAAAACTCTTCGACATGTATTTTTCATTCGGAGCATGCTATATGAGTAAGTGAAACCCACGTCCTGAGAAAATGATCTAGCAGCTTCCCTCTTCGTTTCTTTCTTTCTTCTTTATTTTTATTTCGTTTTTCATTCTTCTCCGTTTTTCATTTTTCATTTTTCGCCATTTTCGTTTTCCAAATCCACCGGGTTCACCTTTTACTTATCTTCCTCGAGGACGAGTAAGAGGTAAGCTTAGGGGATTTTGATCACTCCTTATTTTACACCTTTTTCCCGCATGTTTGCATGCCATTTAGATCGCCCAAATCATGTTTTTCACGATATATCGACGATATTGCGATGCTTTTCACGATTTGTTGTTTTTGTCGCATTTCAGGTGATTTGGAGCGATTTGGAGTGATCTCGAGATACGCCTACTCCAGAGTGTCACCGACGACCTCCCCGGGGGGTATTTTGCTGATTGGAGAAGAGCGGAAGAAGAAAGAACGTCGCAGGAGCGACGAGGAGGCCAAAACAAGCTGTTTGGGCATTTTTGGTGTCCCACTCGGCCGAGTGAAGGAGCCGCTCGGCCGACCAGCGAGACACCGCTCGGCCGACCAGATCAGATACGCTTCAGACGTGCACTCGGTCGAGCGACGGAAGCCATATCGACCGAGTGACGAGATCCCGTCCGCCCGAGTGGCACCCAGACGACGCATGTCAAAAATCGCCAACTTACTGTTTTTTTCGTCTGCCTGAGCTTCAGAAGACCCACTCGGTCGAGTGGCAATTACCGACCGCCCGAGTACCAAGAAGCCATCGGCCGAGTGACGACAACCCACTCGGCCGAGCGACTCCCGAAGTGAAGACCCCTGAAGGCCCCGACTTACTGGAAATTTACAGGGTTTCTCACTCGGCCGAGCGACTTTTGTCACTCGGCCGAGTGCGACGCGCTGCCTGTAGCGAAAATTGCGGATTTCAGGCTGCGCAGGGGTATTTTGGTCACAGTTTTTGGACGATTTTGGGGGGTATTTAACCCCTGTTTTTACCGTAGTTTGGGGAGCTTTTCTCTTAGATTTTTGCAGCTTTTTAGATTAACTTTTTAGCTTTATTCTTGTGATTAGAGAGGAGACAAAAGTTGATTTTTGTTGGATTATTTGAAGAACTCCATTGGTTTGTGTCTCTCTCCTCTAAAAATCCTATTTTTATTGCATATCTCAATATTGTGATGAATTCCCTTATTAATTTCATTGATTATTTTTGTGTTTGTGCTATGAATTGTGAGTAGTCTCCACGTCTTGGGGCGTGGGGATGAACCCTACGAGCCCAATTTCAGATTTGTGATGAATTGGTAGAAATTTTACTAGAATTGCTATTAGGGATTAGATTGGGATCAATTTACTACGGATGGCTAGATATTCATATCGATTGGGATTTGTAAGAGATTGGATCCCAATTCGATAGGAAACCCTAGAAATCCGAATTGGGTTGGAGTCGAATTTCCGTAGTATCGGTTTGCAAGAGATTGGACCGATACTAGGGTTTCCGGTTGCAATTTTATGCCAATACCCGTTTGCAAGAGATTGGACGGGTAGGAACTATCCCAACCTAGATCGTAGCCCGAGTTTGCACGAGAGTGGGCTCGGGGCGCGATTGAACGATGACGTTGATCCTAATGCTAGCTTCCCTAGGCTAGGGTTTGCAAGAGATTGGACCCGAACCTAGGATAGCTATAGACCGGCAACAGCGCGAGAGCGTGAGCTAGGTTCTACATTCAGTTGCAACTAGTTCATCCAAATTTTATCCTAGCAACTTTGATACCAATGAACCACATTGACGGGATACGGTGAGTAGCAGGGATTCCCCATTCCCTAGACGTTCTTTGTTTGATTTGATATTTCCGTACTTTGTCTGACGATTGTGACAGGATCGCCCAAAGCAAATTTCTCTCTTCTTAATAGCCAGGTTGATTGGAACAAGCACGGTCATTCGTCCTCCCTGTGTTCGATAACCCGCTCGCTGCTATACCGTGCGCTTACGGTAAAACTACAACCGTTCTTTAGGTTACATTCCGGAGCGATCAACCCTACAACTAGCTGACCGGTCGGTCAAATATCCGGTGGGAATTGTGGATGACCTCCCCGTTAATGTAAGAGGGGTGCATGTGCCAGTGGACTTCGTAGTCATGTACATGCCTGAAGACGCACACACCCCCATCATCCTGGGACGGCCTTTCATGGCCACTGTTGGCGTTTTGATTGATGTAAAGAACGGAAAACTCTCTCTAAACGTTAGCGGAGAAAAAGTTGAATTTGATCTGGGGTTATCCATGAAGTACCCCGATCCCCCAGATGACCTCGGTGTAATTTGCTGGAGGTAGAAGAAGAAAAAGCTGCTGAAGAGAGCTCCTGGGAGATTCTCTTAAGAAACCCCCCCCCCCCCCCCCCCCCGATGACTTGGGGGATTTAGAAGACCAAGACGGCCCCAAGAACAAAGATGCTGCTGGGAAAGCGAGTGCAGCAAATACGACCCCTCCCGGGTTCCCCAAGGCTCCTCCTGCGAGGAGAACCGGGGAAGAGCCCATGGACCTCACTAAAGACGAGGTCCAGATCCTAAAGAAGATGGCGGGAAGCGCCAACACGAAAGAGAAGCCCCCGGATCCCAAGAACAAGGAGAGGGTAGTCGAGCAAATATTTCTCCAGCCGCTGACTACTCCAAAGGCCTTCAGCTCCAATGAAGAAGAGATGCCGAACTTCGGGCATCACCCGTATCAACCACCGTGAACATCTCTTGCGGGCTTCGAGCCAACGACGTTAAACAAGTGCGCTTCATGGGAGGCAACCCATGTTCTAAACTTTTTCCCCACTTTTTAGTGTTATTTTTTTTACTTTATTTTATCTGTTTTTATAAATAAAATCAGCCGCGAGAACATCTGTTCAGGGACTTAGACAATCTGTTGGTTTTTGCAGGAAACAAAGCCCCAACCGATCGGTTGATAACTCACCCGATCGGTTGGGATATATCAGATACAAGCCAAGATCTGTCCCCAAATGAACCGATCGGTTGAAGAATGAAGAGACCGAGTGACAGACCGGGTGAGCTGGGGAGAACTTTCGGGAAATTTTTGGGGAATATCAACCGATCGGTTGAGTTCTAGCGCGATCGGTTGACGCGACCGGGTGAGCAGCCCACAATTCTCGGGAAAATGAGTGGAGCGGCCAACCGATCGGTTGACTTGTCAACCGACCGGTTCGCCTGTAGCATTTCTTCGGCAAGAATTCTTGACCTAATCGTCAACCGATCGGGTGACAAGTCACCCGATCGGTTCGACTTAAAACCCCTATAAATACCCCCGACAGCCCGTTCGATCCGCACTCGCCATTTTCGAATCCAAAACCGCCGTTTCGCCTCTTCCTCGTGCACCTGCCCTCTTTCTTCCCCAAAATCAACCTCGATCGCCCACCCCCCCATCTCCCTACCCGTCCACCATCGATTTCTCTCCGTTCTCCTCGATCCCACACATACACAAAACCCTAACCTTCACCCATTCTCCCCAATATCGAAACTTTTTGAAGAAATCACCGCGGCTTCACAGCGTGCTCCTATCGCGTAGCATCGGGGCATCTACGAGCAACGATCTTCATCTCATTTGGGTAAACTCGCTCCTTTGCTCAATTTTTATTTTACCCCAAATATTCCATTTGCTCGTTGGACGTATTTCGTGTTTGTGTTGATTCATTGTACTTTTACATACTCGCACACACACACGGCACCCGCACAATGCCTCCCCGCCGTGTTAAACCCACCGACGCCAGCTCTTCGAACCCTAGGCCCACCCGTCGCGCCCGTCGCGCACAGCCCCCCGCTCAGCCCACCACCTCCAACCCATCTACCCCTGATCAAGACCAAGCCGATCGATTCACGGCCATGATCCTCCTAGCTGGACAGTGTGGTCGGATAACCGAGGAGTCCGTCGACCGAGACCTCCCCTTTCTTCAAAGCTTCATTCGTCACATCCGTGAAGACCCACCCGACGTCTCCGAGCTCCACATTCCACCCCCCACGACTCCTGGTCCACAGCGCAGGCCCCCGTCACCACCCCCAGAGGGTGGCGCCCCTGCTTGATTTTTCTTTCCCACTTTTGCCCCCCCCCCCAATTTGTGCACATCTGTCTTTTCGGGGCCCTGCTTTGTCTCCTTCGGAGGGGGCCATTCACGAGTCGCTTTTGATTTCTCCTTGTTTGTTTTTGACTCCCCCTTGCATATCTCTGCATTTTATTGATCATATCATTTCGCTAGCACTGTCATGTTTAGCTTGGGGGACGTCTATTTTGGTGTGCTGTCGTGTTTTATTGTTTTTCTCATTTTTGTGTGTGTGCTTGTTTTTCCCCTTTTGAGTGTCGTGTCATGTGGTTTTATTTTTATTTTCGTGTCGTTTGATTTTGATTTTGATCTTTCTTTCTTTTCAGTTTCATCTCTGTGTTTTCCTCGTTTTCATTTCTTTTTGTGTCAGTGCGTATTCCCCCCACCCATCTTCATTGCCCTCCCGTACTCACTCATATTGCATTGAGGGCAATGCAAACTTCAGCTTGGGGGAGTCGCACTGTGTGCGTCATTTGAGTCCTTCTTTTTCATTTTTTGTGTCGTTTTCATCGTGTTTTTTATTTTTTCTTTTTTTTCTCTTCTCTTCTTTTTAGCTCTTTCTCCTAGAGATGAATCCTATGATGAATCGCCACAAAATCACACACACCTAGCATTGCATCGATAATCACACTCACTAACCCTAGGATTTCGAGCCCTCTTGCATTTCACGCATCGTGGGTCCGCTTAGCTTTTTTGTGAGTCGTGCGTCGTGACTAGCTATTTGATGTGTTTCTACTTGGTGATTTTATTTTATATACCTGTCCAGGAATGACCCCTAGATTATCATGCTTCGATTTGAATATGCGGTATTTGTTTCTACTATATGCATGCTATATTTATATCGTATATTTCAATTCGCATGCGTCGGGATTCCACAATTAAGGACTAGGATAACCCATTTAGCCTATGCTCTATTTAGTGAGAATAGTTTCCTTTGCCCGAGTGTTTAGATTTTGACTTCTTTTTTTGTTTTACTTGGTGCAAATCCCCTCGTCGTGTACCGTTCTCCCATTTGGGAGAGCGCACATGTGTATAGCCAAAAACCCAAAAATCCAAAAAAAAAAGAAAAAAAAAGAAAAACCCAAAAAGAGAAAAAAGAAAAATTTTGTATAGCCGAAAAGCCAAAAAAAATACAAATGCCCAAAACCCAAAAAAAAATTCCCGTGTGAATATTTTTTCCTACTTACCGAGAATAAAGGGAAGGCGAGAATTTGCACCGAGTGTTCTACTCCACATCATCTCAACCCCCATCGTTATCGAAAACACTTGGCTTAGGAACTTTTTAGCTAGTATCTAGGCTATAGTGGCGTGATTTTCTTAACCCTAGTTGTGGAGTCCCCGATGCATGATACGCTTCTATTCTTACTTTTCTCATGCATGCTTGAACTAATATTCACCGCAATTTCAAATTCGAATCGGTATTTGGGTCATTTCCTGGATTTGCGTATATGAGCTCATAGCACATTGTAGAAAGCGACACCATTTGCTAGCACACGACCGCACTCACTCGCGCTTCACCGCTGACCGGCGCCCCGTTTACAGTTTGGGCGCGGTGTCGTTTTACCGCAAGTGCACGGTTAGTGTAGGGTGCGGGTTTATCAAACTCAGGGAGGTGGATGGCTTGAGTGGCTACTAGCCTCGCCTGGGTCGTGTGCTAGCTACGCGGATGATATGGGTGAAGTGTAGAGATATAGAGAAGAAATAAAAAGACACGAAATAAATCCCCGCTAACACGGGCTAGAGCATTCATGACACTTGGTATTTGACTTGATCCAGGGTGAGACATTGCCCCAAAAGGAGGTACCTAGCGTCCATGGCCCGATATTCGGTCGGTGCCAAGCACGCTAGGCCTACCCGGTTCCGGAAGGTGGGCATTCCCATGTCCATTAACACCTTCCGCAACCGGGAGCATTAAGGCCACAATGATATCTCCCAACACTTCGTCCAAGCCGTTCCCACGCGCGAGGACTCCATGTCTACACTAGGGGCATGAGCTATGGCTAGGGAGTCAACCGCCAAGTTTATTCCCCCTTGGCCCAACGGTCAAAGGCGGTCTTTCTCCCGCCAATGACAATGAAACACCCCCGCGTAACCCTAATGGCCAAATAGGTCAAATGTGATTTCTAGCAATACATCGAAGCGGATCTTGACAGGACAAGCACCGGACCCCAATCCCCAACACATCTAGTGTGTTGCCATACGAATTGGACCCAGATTGCTAGAAATCCCCATTGACACATTTCATCGAACACATGCCATGCAACCAAGCTAAATGTAAATTTCCAAGCATCAATCCTACTCTAACCCGTATTAGGGTTCATCAAACACTACTCAATGATGAAGAACATGATAGCAATCAATAAATCCAAACAAACATTCATCATTGAGCAAAACAAAAATAACACAAAACAATGAAATGGGAAAAGAAATACTTATCTTGCCATTGATTCTTCAATCCTTTACAAGACTTATTACAATAGAAACCTAATCTAACCTACCCTAAGCCTCCCAACAAAGGGGCTGAAAAAGCCCTAAAACTAGAGGAGGATCCTCTCCAAGTCGTGCCCCCAACCCCTATTTAAAACCCCTCAAAAACCCTCTTGGGTCGGGTTCAAAACTGTCAAAAAAGGCCCACCCGATCGGGTGAAAACTCACCCGATCGGGTGGAATAAACAGAGAGCTCATATTCGCAGAAACAGACCTCACCCGGTCGGTTGACAAGTCAACCGATCGGTTGAAGTGAAATTTCAGACAGCAGCAAGTTTCAGCACATAGCTGCGCTCAAAAAATTCCAGAAAAATCTAGAAAAATCGGATTTGGGCATGCGACCTATCGTTGGAAAGCTAACGACGATGCCGACGCTAGAAAAATAAGAGATCACCCAAAATCCTTCTGGAATGATAGCAGATCTTTAATGAATGAGCAGCGGTGCTTGAAAGGGGACGAAAAGGCCACCCGATCGGTTGAAATGTCAACCGATCGGGTGAGCAGCTTGTTGCTTCGGCCGTCGCCTTCGGCGAGCTTTCACCCGATCATATGAACCGGTCGGGTGAGTTCTTGAGTGACCGGTTGGATCTTGGAGCAGTCGGGTGAATCGGTCGGTTCGGCGTCCGTGTCTTCAGCTCTTCATCTTCAGCTACAGATGAACCGATCGGGTGAGAGTCACTCGATCGGTTGGCATTTTGCTTGAGAAAACAGAGAATAGGCCCCCGCTGAACCGGTCTGCGAACCGGTCGGGTGACTTCCTTATGAGCTGCGGCAGAGACCGGGTGGTGCACGCGTGCATCACCCGATCGGTTGGAGATGACCAACCGACCGGGTGAGGGGCTGAAAGATGAATTCTTTGACGTTTGACCCACTGGATCACGCGTGACTTCTCCCGTTGCTCCGGGGACTTGGGATATCATCGTTAAACGTCCCCTACATGGTCAATCCCATGCAATCATGGATAAACAAAGAAAAGTGAAAGAAAACGAGAAAATACAAGAAAACGAATAAAAGAAGGCGGAAAAACAGGGAGAAACACAAAAGAAAACGTGCGTGAATATATGAAATATAAACGCACGTCAAAATCCCCCAAGCTGAACTCTTCCTCGTCCTCGAGGAAGACGAGTGAGAGTAGGAGCTCGGAAGGGGAAAATAGAGGGGAAGAAAGAAAAAGAAAACTCTATATCCTAGATCACCCGTTAGGGCCAACAAAATCAAAAATGACACACCAAGTAAGCGAACGCCAAATCACATCACTAAACCAAGGAATACGAGTCCAGACGAGTGCCGTGGGCCCACGCAGTGAAGCGCGAGTGAGTGTGGTCGTGTGCTAGCAGATGGTGTCACTATCTACGATGTGCAATAAAGCTCCATATACACGTACCCAAAGAAAGACCCAAATATCGATTCGATTCGAATAAAGCGGTGAATATATGGTTCAAGCATGTATGAGAATAGAGAGAGAATCGAAACATATCATGCGTTAGGGACTCCACAACTAGGGTTAAGGAAATCACGCCACTATAGCTTAGATAATAGCCAAAAAGTTCCTAAGCCAAGTGTTTTCGAAAACGATGGGGGTTGAGATGATGTGGAGTAGAACACTTGGTGCAAATTCTCGCCTTCCATTTATTCTCGGCAAGTAGGAAAAAATATTCACACGGGAATTTTTTTTGGGTTTTGGGTATTTGTATTTTTTTTTGGATTTTTGGATATACATATTTTTTTTCTCTTTTCTTTTTTTGGGTTTTTCTTTTCTCTCTTTTTTTGGATTTTTGGATATTGGGATATTTACATGTGTACTCTCCCAAGTGGGAGAACGGTACACGACAAGGGGATTTGCACCAAGTAAAACAAAAAAAGAAATCGGAATCTAAACACTTGGGCAAAGGAAACTATTCTCGCTAATTGGAGCATATGCTAAATGGGTTATCCTAGTCCTTTGTTGTGGAATCCCGACACATGCGAAATGAAGTATACGATATATATAGCATGCATATAGAAGCAGACATTAGAAGCAAATACCGCATATTCAACATCGAAGCATGATAATCTAGGGGTCAACCAAGGGTAGGTATATAAATCAACATCACAAAGTAGAAGCACACTATAAGCTAGATACGACACACGACTCACATAAAAGCAAAGTGGACCCACGAAGCGTGAAATGCAATGGGATTCGGCTTCCAAGAGTTAGTGAGTGTGATTATCTAGGCCATACTAGGTGTGTGTGCAGTTTGTGGCAATTCATCATATAGGGTCATCTCTAGGAGGGAGGACAAAAGAAGAGAAGAAAAAGAAAAAAAAGAAAAAGACGGAGAAAAACGACTCAAATAGCGAAGAAAAAGGGACAAATGACGCACGAAGTGCGACTCCCCCAAGCTAAAACTTGCATTGTCCTCAATGCAATAGTAGTGAATACGGGAGGGCAATGAAAATGGGGGGGAGTTGTGCACCGACACAAAAAATGAAAAACACGAAAAACACATGAGCGAAACTAAAAAATAAGACACACGAAAACATGCACACAAATCGATTTCCCCCAAGTTGAACATGACAATGCTAGCAAAATGATATGATCAATGTGATGCAGAAATATGCTCGGGGAAAATCGGAAAAGAAAGAAATCAGAATGCAGGAGAGACAGTCTGCTCGTTCTCCTCTGAAGAGGATGTGGGGGTGAAATGATAGAAGGGCACGACATGAAGGGTTATTAAGATGCAAAAGCAAACCCTAGATACGCTCCCCTCGCTAATGAGAGGGGACGAGATTATTCAAATCTAAACTAGAAAGCGGTAAATTTTTACACTACTGGATTTAGATACACCTGAGCATAGGCGGATCCAAGATCTGAAGTGGGGCAGGTAGCTGCTCTAACTGCTCCTTCTGTGGCTCCGCCAGAAGCGTTGTGCCACGTGTGCCAATGGACCCAAGCAATGCACCTCCAAGCATCCCTCGTAGGTGTCCACCTGTGACCTGCAAAGGACGAGGTGCATTAGTCCATGGCAAGAAATTATTTCCCGAAATAAATGTAACCCAGAGATAATCGTCAACATAAGATGGAAAAATAATAAACGGGTGACGAATACTCCCTGAGAATGGGTCTCTATCCTCTGTACTAGTAACGATCGAATTCTCGCTCTCCATGAGAAGTGGCTCTCCAGGTAGTGACGCACCGCAGCATACCTCAAGGGAAGTAGATCATGTGTCCTGCGAGAGATATGGCGTGTCAAAAATATATGAGTCTAAAGAAATAGGACGTGAAAAGCGAGACTCAAATGTGGAGTGAGAGTGAGTATGAAAATCTCCCTGAATAGGGGCAATATGCTCAAGTAGATGCTCAGCCACAGAAGAAGTGGAGTGTGACGGTAGAGGTAGATGTGGCTCGGGCTCCATGAAGTGGATGATCGTATCCAAGCCCTCATGCACATCCTCCTCGACGATATGCTCATGCTCCTCCATCTGCCCGATGTCCTGAATGACATCCTCATGGTTGACCACCGACCAAGGAGGAAGCTGTGACAGAGATGGCTGTTGAGGTGGATGTGGAGCGGACCCCTCGTATGTGGTCGTGGTGTCCTCGTCCTCACGCACATCCTCCTCGCCTGTATGCATAATCTCTGTAAACTCCTTAGTGCTCTCATAGGACTCATGTGGGGTATCCAAATCAAGACAAGAAATCTCTCCCACAAATCCTAGATAAATCTCCTCATCCTCACTATCATCATCAAAAAATGCTTCGTCATCCAAGTGGTAGTGATGGAAAAATGGGGTATCGGCTTGAGATGTGTCTATGGTGGCCGATGGCATGGTGGTCTCAACCATGAAAGTGGGTATATCCTCTCCTTCATCCCCTCTCCTCGGTGTCGGCTCGGTGATTGGTACCATTAAGTTTTGTAATATTTGGCCTTGGTTAAACATGGCACTTTCAAGGAGAGACACGAGGCTTGATTCTTCTTGTGTTTGTGGAGGGGTATAGGGTTGAGGAAATGGATGGGAGGTGTTTGGGCTAAGGTTGTGGGAAAATGTTTGGCCTAGGAGTGGGGGGAGGATCTCAAGCGTAAATGGGCAATCATAATACACGTGCCCCGCCATCCCACAAGTCTCACAAACCACAACTGGATAAGGATCGTATCCTCCCATCTGAGCATCGAAATTTGATCTCCACATGGTAATATCAAATATACCTGGACAACAAAAATAAGAAAACTAGAGAGGAGCGTCAATAGCACAAGAGAATAACAAAAAGATAATATAATGGTGGGGGAAAAATTTCTTGGTTATTGAATATTTTTTTAAAAAAAAAATAAAAAGAAAATTTTTTTTGTGTTCTTATGCGTAGTCTAACGAACCCAAGCTAAGCTAATATCAAACCGAACGCCTCCCCGGCAACGGCGCCAAAAACTTGACCGGCGCCCCGTTTACAGTTTGGGCACAGTGTCGTTTTACCGCAAGTGCACGGTTAGTGTAGGGTCCGGGTTTATCGAACTCAGGGAGGTGGATGGCTTGAGTGGCTACTAGCCTCGACTGGGTCGTGTGCTAGCTACGCGGATGATATGGGTGAAGTGTAGAGATATAGAGAAGAAATAAAAAGACACGAAATAAATCCCTGCTAACACGGGCTAGAGCATTCATGACACTTGGTATTTGACTTGATCCAGGGTGAGACATTGCCCCAAAAGGAGGTACCTAGCGTCCATGGCCCGATATTCCGGTCGGTGCCAAGCACGCTAGGCCTACCCGGTTCCGGAAGGTGGGCATTCCCATGTCCATTAACACCTTCCGCAACCGGGAGCATTAAGGCCACAATGATATCTCCCAACACTTCGTCCAAGCCGTTCCCATGCGCGAGGACTCCATGTCTACACTAGGGGCGTGAGCTATGGCTAGGGAGTCAACCGCCAAGTTTATTCCCCCTTGGCCCAACGGTCAAAGGCGGTCTTTCTCCCGCCAATGACAATGAAACACCCCCGCGTAACCCTAATGGCCAAATAGGTCAAATGTGATTTCTAGCAATACATCGAAGCGGATCTTGACAGGACAAGCACCGGACCCCAATCCCCAACACATCTAGTGTGTTGCCATACGAATTGGACCCAGATTGCTAGAAATCCCCATTGACACATTTCATCGAACACATGCCATGCAACCAAGCTAAATGTAAATTTCCAAGCATCAATCCTACTCTAACCCGTATTAGGGTTCATCAAACACTACACGATGATGAAGAACATGATAGCAATCAATAAATCCAAACAAACATTCATCATTGAGCAAAACAAAAATAACACAAAACAATGAAATGGGAAAAGAAATACTTATCTTGCCATTGATTCTTCAATCCTTTACAAGACTTATTACAATAGAAACCTAATCTAACCTACCCTAAGCCTCCCAACAAAGGGGCTGAAAAAGCCCTAAAACTAGAGGAGGATCCTCTCCAAGTCGTGCCCCCAACCCCTATTTAAAACCCCTCAAAAACCCTCTTGGGTCGGGTTCAAAACTGTCAAAAAAGGCCCACCCGATCGGGTGAAAACTCACCCGATCGGGTGGAATAAACAGAGAGCTCATATTCGCAGAAACAGACCTCACCCGGTCGGTTGACAAGTCAACCGATCGGTTGAAGTGAAATTTCAGACAGCAGCAAGTTTCAGCACATAGCTGCACTCAAAGAATTCCAGAAAAATCTAGAAAAATCGGATTTGGGCATGCGACCTATCGTTGGAAAGCTAACGACGATGTCGACGCTAGAAAAATAAGAGATCACCCAAAATCCTTCTGGAATGATAGAAGATCTTCAATGAATGAGCAGCGGTGCTTGAAAGGGGACGAAAAGGCCACCCGATCGGTTGAAATGTCAACCGATCGGGTGAGCAGCTTGTTGCTTCGGCCGTCGCCTTCGGCGAGCTTTCACCCGATCATATGAACCGGTCGGGTGAGTTCTTGAGTGACCGGTTGGATCTTGGAGCAGTCGGGTGAATCGGTCGGTTCGGCGTCCGTGTCTTCAGCTCTTCATCTTCAGCTACAGATGAACCGATCGGGTGAGAGTCACTCGATCGGTTGGCATTTTGCTTGAGAAAACAGAGAATAGGCCCCCGCTGAACCGGTCTGCGAACCGGTCTGGTGACTTCCTTATGAGCTGCGGCAGAGACCGGGTGGTGCACGCGTGCATCACCCGATCGGTTGGAGATGACCAACCGACCGGGTGAGGGGCTGAAAGATGAATTCTTTGACGTTTGACCCACTGGATCACGCGTGACTTCTCCCGTTGCTCCGGGGACTTGGGATATCATCGTTAAACGTCCCCTACATGGTCAATCCCATGCAATCATGGATAAACAAAGAAAAGTGAAAGAAAACGAGAAAATACAAGAAAACGAATAAAAGAAGGCGGAAAAACAGGGAGAAACACAAAAGAAAACGTGCGTGAATATATGAAATATAAACGCACGTCAACCGCGTGGGCCCACGACACTTATTTGGACTCGTTTTCCTAGGTTTAGTGGTGTGATTTGACGTCTGCTTGCTTGGTGTGTCGTTTTTGATTTTGTTGGCTCTGACGGACGATCTAGGATATAGAGTTTTCTTTTTCTTTCTTCCTCTCTATTTTCTCCCTCCGAGCTCCTACTCTCACTCGTCTTCCTCGAGGACGAGGAAGAGTTCAGCTTGGGGGATTTTGACGTGCGTTTATATTTCATATATTCACGCACGTTTTCTTTTGTGTTTCTCCGTGTTTTTCCACCGTCTTTTATTCGTTTTCTCGTATTTTCTCGTTTTCTTTCACTTTTCTTTGTTTATCCATGTTTGCAGGAGATTGACCGTGTAGGGGACGTTTAACGACGATATCTCAAGTCCCCGGAGCAACGGGAGGAGTCACGCGTGATCCAGGGGGTCAAACGTCAAATAATACATCTTTCAGCCCCTCGCCCGGTCGGTTGGCCATCTCCAACCGATCGGGTGATGCACGCGTGCACCACCCGGTCTCAGCCGGAGCTCATTTGGAAGTCACCCGACCGGTTCACAGACCGGTTCAGCGGGGGCATGTTCTCTCTCTTTTTGAGCAGAATTCCAACCGATCGGGTGACTCTCACCCGATCGGTTCATCTGTAGCTGATGATGAGGAGCTGAAGACATGGGCACCAAACCGATCGCTTCACCCGATGGCGCCAAGATCCAACCGGTCACTCAAGAACTCACCCGACCGGTTCATAAGACCGGGTGAAAGCTCGCCGTTTTCTGTTATTATTTTGTAACAGATCAACCGATCGGTTGACTTGTCAACTGATCGGGTGATGCGAGAGTCTATAAATAGAACCCCTAGGGTTCCAGAAACGACGAGCTTGCTAACTTTTACTGTTTTCTCCCATTGTGACGGCTGTAATTTCTGTTCTTTTGTAAGTTTTCGGATCTTTCTCAAATTTTAGTATTGTCTTAATTACTCTATTACTTCCGCATTCCAATCATCCGATTATGATTCCAACGGTTAATTTTTATTTAGATCGCTTTTCAATGAATTTTTGTGAGTAGTTCCCAAATCTGGGATTTTGGCGGAAACCCCTTCGGGGGCTCTTCCCGATGCGTCCATAGGGTTAGGAAATCGATAGGGATTAGGAATCTAACGGTTACGCTGGGTGTTTCATTGTCATCGGCGGGAAAAAGACCGCCTTTGACCGTTGGGCCAAGGGGGAATAAACTTGGCAGTTGACTCCCTAGCCATAGCTCACACCCATAGCGTAAACGTCGAATCCTAGCACGCGGGAGCGGCAGGATGAGACGTTGGGAGTCATCGTTGCGGGCTTAGTGCTCCCGGGATCGATCAGTGTTAATGGACACGGGAGTGCCCACTGATCGAATCCGAGAAGTTCGGTGTATCATCCTGGGCACCGACCGGAATATCGGGCCCATGGGATGCCGGTACCACTTTCAGAGGCAACGTCTCACCATTAGACCCTAATTCCGATCGCTATCCATACCCGTAGGCCGTATCGGCGAGAGTCTCTCGTTGGAGTGGAAACCAAAGTCCCGGGTTTATTTTCTTGTTGTTCATACCCTTTATTTCCTTCCGTGACAACCATCTACCGATTCGGGCTAGCTCGCCCCCGGGGTGATTTTGGTCCTACTTGACTCAAGCACAACCTCGCCTCCCTGTGTTCGACCCCCAAGCCACACTACAACACCGTGCGCTTGCGGTTACAAATTTCTAAACCCCCACGCAGGTCCCCCGGCCATTTGCGGATAGCAAGCCGGGGCACACGTCAATAGCAGACAACGTTCGGCTTCTGGACCTTGCTGTCTAGTTTGGTGAAGTGACTTGACTTCTTGTTCTGTCCTTGTTTAAAGGGCTTCTTCCCTTTGTTGTTGAACCTGGTTTTATTGAAGGGGCCAGTGGATTCAACGATGTTAGCTTTGACTGAAATGACAGGAGAAGAGTCAAGCTTATCTTTGAGGCGATTAGCCTCTTCGGTTCGCATATGACTGATGAGCTACTACATGGACAGATCTTTCTTCTTGTGTTTGAGATGGTTCCTGTACTCAGCCCAGGAAGGTGGGAACTGCTCCAACAGCACGTTCACTTGAAAGATCTCGCACATCTTCATGCCTTCGTTAAGAACATCTGCGCAAAGGTTCTCGTAGATGTGTACTTGTTCCATGATGGGCTTGTCGTCGAGCATTTAGAAGTGGAGCCACTTGCCAACAACATACTTCTTCTTTCCTACTTCTTTTCTAGGGAATCCCAGATTAGTTTAGCAGATTTATGAATCATATATAAATCAAATAAAGAATCCTTCATATGATGAAGGATGTGACAACGAACAGTCTTGTTGTCTGTAACGGCCGCTTTCCAACCGTTCGTATTTTCTACGTGCATGTACTTTTTCGTGCACGTATTTTATATGACTGTTTCTTGGTTTCGGTATATACGATGTGATATACCGTTGTGACCGTCTAGAAGTGTAGAATTTTATAGTAATTTTTGGGAACGTCATTTCACGGCTCGTTTTCTCGCAAAACAGCTTTGAATGGAAGGGCGTTTTGGTCTTTTGGCACCAATACACGGTTCCCGATTTTACGATAATTTCTGATAGGTGTAGCACGCGATCAGACCCCGTAGCCTCGTACTTCTCGTCTCCACAATCATCCCGGTATTTTCGGATTATTTTTCCGATGCCCGTAGTGGAAGATATACCCTAATCAATTATCAACTGTTGATTAGCCTCTAATCAACATTCAAATTCAAATCATAATCAAATCTTGGGAGAATCCTACGTTTCATGTCAAATATTTGCTGGGCAATTCTCACCCTATTTCTACCCTCCTTATCTCACACTCTCTCTCTCCCACCTTGCTAAAGTACACCCCTTTTAGCCCTTACATAGCAAATTTATCATCTCTTTAAAACACTAACCCTCAACACCCTAGGTCACGGCAAAACCCAACACCAGCCGCCTTTGCATCTCACGCACCAGCCATGGCCGCCGGCGAGAGCCCCTCTCCGGCCATCTCCGGCCTCCCCTACCTCTCTCCTCTCTCTTCTCTCTCTCCTCTCTCTTCTCCTTCCCCATTGAAACACCCAAAAGAACCCCATGGCTGAACATAGTTTTCAACCGGCAGCCACCCCATTTCCGGCCACTTCCTCGCTGCCGACGAGATCCCCGATCACCCCCAACTCTCCGATCATCTCTCCTCCTCTTCCTCGCTCCCTCCTACACTCTCTCCCTCCCTAAAAACCCATCAAAACCCCAACAACAACAGCCCAGGCCAAGCTGTGCGCGCCCGCCGGAAAACGGCCGCCGCCGCCGCTCCGGTGATCCCCTCCGACGAACTCCACCACCGTCGAACTTTTATCGAACCCCCCGATCATCTCCAACTCCTCTTACCCTCTTCCCTCATCTCTATCTCCCTCAAAACATTTTCAAACACAACTCAAACGATAGTTTTACAGATCTGCGCCACCGTCGGAAAAACTCGCGTCCACCGGCCATCCGGCCACCTACGACGACCACCCTACCGCCGTTGGATTCCTATCGAAACCCCCTACCAACTGCAATTTCCCTTATACTCATAGCCCACCTGTAGATTCCAAAATCCTCGTCGGAACATGCCGTATCGGCTGTTTTTCACAGGTCTGGAAGCTGAACTTCGCCGCCCGCGCACGGCCACCTCCGACCACCCCCGGCGACAACTCCACTGCCGTTGGCTTCGTCTTGAAGTCCTTTACCTTCTGCAACTTCCCGTTTTCCCTGTTCGTCACTGGAATTCCGCTGAGATGCGCGACAACGGACGTTGCGTAAATCTATCCTCTCCGGCTTCTCACGACCACACGCCGTCGTACGCTCATGCCGTCGGTAACCCACCAAGCCGAGTATCTTCCTCTGGTCCTACTTCATCTATTGACAGCCCCCTTGGACTCTCGAAGTTTACGTGCGTTGCCGCACGCACGTACTTTTAGCCGACTTCGCCGTTATCGTGAAGAACCGTTGTGCTACTCGCAACGGGAGGAGGATCACTGATTAGCTCGCTGATTTCACACCACCAACCCGATGTCCACAGGTACCTCACTGCGCTACATGCGGCCCAGGAGTTCCAGACGACGCCGACGCTTCGCCGTTCAGACCCGACTTCTGCTTGTTGGACGACGTCACGAGGTTGGTTTCCCTAACGAGTAGTAAAACCCACACCGTAGCTAACCAAAACCTAAACTAAAAGTCGGACAACTATAACTAAATTTACTTTTCCGCACCAGTAAAACGATGTCACTGTAGAAATCGACCGTCGGACAACTTTTCTGTGCATATAGGGTAGTGGTCGATTTAGGCTGAACGAAACACCAAAAATGTGACGTTGACGAATAGGATAGCCCCGATAACCTAGAAACAAACCTTAATAGGATTTGATGGAAATTGCGACCTAACACCGTCGCCGTGACACTGTTTCAGACGGACTACCACGGACGCGACACCTGGACGAGACGCCCCGGACGGACGACACACTCGCCACCGCAGGCAAGTGTACTCACTTGCACTTTTTGGCCGTGCCTAGGCCCTTGACTGCTAGAACTGTTAAACTGTGAACAAATAGAACCGGACATGAAATGATAGCGTCCGGGTCGCCCCTGACGACCTAGACTTGACGACGAAGTCTAAGCGCAACAACAACAACTTTTGACACCGTAGGGTTATCTTGTGTGTGTGTGGACCCCCTAGAATCAACAACTGTTACCATAGGTTTCATCTGCGTGTGCGTGTGTGTGGACACCCTAGAACAACTTTGCCCTTGTCATGTCATGAACATCTTGCACGTCGTGTCTTATGTAGCCTGTGGGCAATGAGACGCTCACCTAGCAGAGTGGGTGATATTTGTTACAGAACACCTACGGGAAGCTCAACACCCACCTAATAGAGTGAGTGTCCCAGCAGACCGAGAGGATAGAGACTCTCACCTAGCAGAGTGAGTGGTCCTATACAGTAGTACAGTTTCACTTACGAGGCGTCCGTCGCTCACCTAGCAGAGTGAGAGATACGCTACCGATCGTGAGGATAGAGGCACTCACCTAGCAGAGTGAGTGGCCTTATATTGTCTTGTCTTGAGCACTTGGGTTTGGGGTAGGGTTGAGCGTGCGCACTGGGAGAGGGTCTGATCCCCCTCGAACCGTAAGGCGTGAACCCTTCGAGTCACACGTGTCTCGTCTTGTCTTGTCTTGTCCAGTTTTGCTTGTCTTATCACGTCTTGTCACGACCCGTTTAGGTTAGTCTCGTAGTCGGTAGCACACGCTACGACTACTGCTTGCTACGCTTTACTTTTCTGCTGCGTTTACTTTCTTTCGTCACTCTGTTATAACCCCAGTATGTTAATCAACCAGTAAACTGTTGTTTAATAGTTCGGTACACTTGCAGTAGAGTCTGACCCTTTTTATAGACTTTACCTGACGTACATTTCTTTTCTTTTGGGTGATGTATGTCAGGTGTGGAGCCAGAGTACGTTGACGAGACGGAGGACGTAGAGCCGGAGGACACAGACCCATTGTACGTGTCCGAGGAGGACCAGAGCTAGAGATCTTCACGTTGCTGATTCAGAGGTTTCATTGCAGTTTAGTTGGGTGCGTAGCACCGTTTACTTTCTGTCTAGGTTGGGTGCTTGCACCATTAGCTTACTTTCAGCTGTTTGTAGCCGTGTTGGCTTTTTTTAGACTCTCCGTACTTTTTGGATATCTGTTGAATAACATGAATGCATCTCTTTTAGTACTTTTATTGTTCCGTACTAACCTGCAGGGACCTGTTCCTTCGTCTTGGAGTACCACACAGACGCTTATTGGATAGGATCTTCACAGCTCCGGCCTAAGCGGGCCTTGTCACGTTTCGCTTCCGTTGTTTTGGGAAGCGGGGCGTGACATTATCTTTATCATATTTTATAATTTCTGCAGAAGTAGAAGAGTTGGCAGGAGGAATGACAGCAATATCAGCACCATCAACAGTTCAAGCTGTTCAAAAAACATCAAGAGTTTTTATGACCAACGTTTGTAGTTGGTACCATCGAGGGGTGCCAACTTGGACAGATCGAGGAACGACTTGGAAGGAGTGACAGCCATAGCCAAGTGAGTAGTTGTTTTCAAACTGTTAGACCTGAAAGATAAGATCTATGACTGCAGAAGAAAAACAGAGAGTTAAGATAAGAGTGAAAACAAAATACGAATAAGAAGGAAAGGGGAAATCCGAGACAGAGAAGATGAACTACGCTGTGGATGAGCCACTGCCTTGAAAACAACTACGGCCCGACCGTGGTGATAATCGGATGATGCCGGCTGCTCCCCAAGGTTAACGCAGTCGCGTCTGAACGCGTCCACTCGCGGCCAGAAGCGTGGAGCTTGCACAGAGATCGATACCCAGGATGAGGAGTGGAGGAGAAGATGATTTTTGTGGAGATTTTTCGTAATGTATGAGAAAAACTCTAGACAAGAGTTTATAAAGAGGAAAAAATATGGCTGTTGGAATTCGGCCATGAATGCCATTAACAACGCAGCCATAAACAGCCATTAAAAGAAAAATAGCTGTTGCAATTAAATGAAAAATGGCTGTTGGGAAAATTAAAATGTACTGGGCCTTTTGAATTCTGGAAAAATAAAATGGCCTAAAAATACGAGTCAAAACTCGGGCACTCCGTGCGTGCACCCGTGAACCCCCCTCAACCAGTATAGTGCCTTGTCCTTTAGGGTGAAGGGGAAGAGACGCAGTCTGATGGCATCGATGGAGAACCCCGGCATCTGGAATGTGGCGCACTTCGACAAGAACGATTGGATGTGGTAGTGGGGATTTTCATGGGCATTCCCATTAAATGGATCCTGCTGCATCAGAACCACTAGTCCAGTCTTTAGCTCGAAGCTCTTGTCAGCCGCCAACCCCGGCATGGCAATGGATGAGGTGGTAGAAGAGGTCTTAGGCCGAAGCCTATCTCGAATAGAAATTAGCCTCGCCATCCTTGCCGCCAATTGTTCCGCAGTTTCCGGGTTGGTCATAAACCGCCCTTCCGGATTTTGTCTCCTTTCCGCTCTAAGTCTCCGCGCGATACGTTCGATCTCGGGATCAAATAATATAGCTTCAGGGTCCGCCGTAGATCTCGTGTACATGCACAGGGGAAACAGAGTTTCAAAGAAATGATCAGTACCGTGGAAGGGTTAGGTAAGAAATAGGAAATAAAAATAATGATAAAAATAATAAAAAAGAAAGAAATAGCTAGGGTGAGAAAGAATCAAACGCAATCGCCTCCCCGGCAACGGCGCCAAAAACTTGGTCGCTCCGGGATGTGACCCAAAGAACGGTTGTAGTTTTACCGCAAGCGCACGGTATAGCGGCAAGCGGGATATCGAACACAGGGAGGACGAATGACCGTGCTTGTTCAAATCAACCTGGCTATTTAAGAGAGAAATTTGCCTTCGGCGATCTTGTCACAATCGTCAGACAAAATGCGGAAATATCAAATCAAATAAAGAACGTCTAGGGAATGGGGAATCCCCGCTACTCACCGTATTTCATAAATGCGGTTTATTGGTATCAAAATTGCTTGAATGAGAATTTGGATGAACTAGTTGCAACTGAATGTAGAACCAAGCTCACGCTCTCGCGCTGTTGCCGGTCTATAGCTATCCTAGGTTTGGGTCCAATCTCTTGCAAACCCTAGCCTAGGGAAACTAGCATTAGGATCAACATCATCGTCCAATCGCGCACCGAGCCCAATCTCTTGCAAACTCGGTCCACGACCTAGATTGGGATAGTTCCTACCCGTCCAATCTCTTGCAAACGAGTATCGGCATGGAATTGCAACCGGAAATCCAAGTATCGGTCCAATCTCTTGCAAACCGATACTTCGAAAATCCGATTCCAACCCAATTCGGATTTCTAGGGTTTCATATCAAATTGGGATCCAATCTCTTGCAAATCCCAATTGATATGAATACCTAGCCATCCGTAGTAAATTGATCCCAATCTAATCCCTAATAACAATTCTAGCACAATTTCTACCAATTCATCACAAATATGAAAATAGGCTTGTATGGTTCATCCCCACGCCCCAAGACGTGGAGACTACTCACAATTCATAGCAAGATCACAAAAATAATCGTTGAAATAAGCAATGGAATTCATCACAATATTGAGATAAGCAATAAAAATAGAATTTTTAAGGAAAAGAGATGCAAACCAATGGAGTTCTTCAATTAATCCAACAAAATTCCAATCTTTGTCTCCTCTCCAATCGCAAGAATAAAGCTAAAAACTAATCTTAAAAGCTACAAAAAATCTAAGAGAGAGGCTCTCCAAAACTAGGGTAAAAACAGGGCTTAAATAGCCCTCAAAATCGTCCAAAAACTGTGACCAAAATACCCCTGCACAGCCTGTTTTTCGCAGTTTTCGCTACAGGCAGCGCATCGCACTCGGCCGAGTGACAAAAGTCGCTCGGCCGAGTGAAAACCCTGTAATTTTCCAGTAAGTCGGGGCTTTCAGGGGTCTCCACTTCGGGGGCGGCTCGGCCGAGTGAGTTGTCGTCACTCGGCCGATGGCTTCATTGTACTCGGGCGGACGGGATTAACCACTCGGCCGAGTGGGTCTTCTGAAGTTCAGGCAGCCGAAAAACAGTAACTTGGATGTTTTGGAAGGGCTTCGTCTGGGCGCCACTCGGGCGGACGTGATGTCTTCACTCAGCCGATGTGGTCTTCGGTGCTCGGCCGAGTGCACAGGTAAATCGTGTCTGATCTGGTCGGCCGAGCAGTGTCTCGCTGGTCGGCCGAGTGGCTCCTCCACTCGGCCGAGTGGGACACAAAAAATGCCCAATCTGCTTCTTTTGGCCTCCTCGTCGCTCCTGCGACGTCCGTTCTTCTTCCGCTCCTCTCCAACAGCAAAATACCCCTCGGGGAGGTCGTCGGTGACCGTCTAGAGTAAGCGCATCTCGAGATCACTCCAAATCGCGCCAAATCACCTGAAATGCGACAAAAACAACAAATCGTGAAAAGCATCGCAATATCGTCGATATATCGTTAAAAACATGATTTGGGCGATCTAAATGGCATGCAAACATGCGGAAAAAAGGTGTAAAATAAGGAGTGATCAAAATCCCCCAAGCTTGCCTCTTACTCGTCCTCGAGGAAGGTAAGTAAAAGGCGAACCCGGTGGATTCGGAAAACGAAAATGGCAAAAAAAATGAAAAATGAAAAACGGAGAAGAATGAAATCGAAATAAAATAAAGAAGAAAGAAAGAAGCGAAGAGGTAGGATGCTAGATCATTTTCTCAGGACGTGGGTTTCACTTACTCGTATAGCATGCACTGAATGAAAAATACATGTCAAAGGATTTTATTTTGATATCATAGTATAATAGTGCAAATAGAAATAGAAAGCCCATGAACAACGATATAATCATGAAAAACGGAATAATTCTAAAATTAACATCGTCTGAATCATTTAAAGCGGTATACAAATCACAGATCACACACTTTTCAATTGAACGCTTTCTATCAGGAGTATAAGAGTATCACACTATAGAATAGAGGGAATAGAAAAGTATGGACTTCATGAAATGAACGCTAGGCTTAGATTTTTGGATTTCGTAAAGCTAAAAATAATCTCACCGAGTATAGAATATTACTTAGCCTAGGTTGTCGTGCAACGTCAAGTAGTCACTCTCTCACACATCAATGGATCCCCTCCCCCAAGCTTATCTATAAGCGTGGTGGCATAAAAAATATTCACATCCCCATTTTTATATAGCTCCAAATGTAATAAGAAGAAAGAAGAAAGGAAGAAAGTGAGATGGGATCCTTTATTGAGGATTTTTCCTTTTTTTCTCTTTTTTTTTCTTTTCTCTTTTTTTTCTTTTGTTGTTGTTTTTTTTTGATATAGCATATATACACAACGATCCCAACTCAAAGAGAGAGATAATGATATACAGGAATGTTTTCTCTTTTTTTTAGAATAAGAGATTTGGATCTAGGAATTAGTAGCGGGGGAAATGCCATATAATAGAATCACTAAGGGGAGATTCACCAATGATTTTAAAAGTAGAGAAATGATGTTCAAGATTTGTGGAGAAAGAAATAGATATAACTCTCAGTTTACTCTATAAGACATGCACGACAACTTCAGCAGGGTAATCTAATCTACTCAGTTTCGATCACAAAAAAGCTAACTAATCCAGATTTATCATAGCTAACATCATTCAATCATCCTGAAGTGAAGTGTACAATTCATGCATATAGAAGTGATATAGGAAAAGAAATCAGTACTCCAGCTATAGGCATCCAATGCGTGAATCTTGGTGTGTTTTCTGTGATAGCATACATATGAATATTCAGACTCAGCTAATAATAAAATTTCATCCATTTCCATGCGGAAAAAAGTGTGGGTTACTATCTCTAAATGCAAAGCAAGTCATAGCATATGATATCAGAAATAAAGTCTAAGACATGACAAATAAAACATGCATATAGAATAAGCTAAATCCAACGTCATCATCATCACAGAAAAGTCATCTCTAGCATGAGATGAAGAAAGAAAAAGAAATAAGGATAAAAGGAAAATAGAACTATTTACAATGCAGCACACAGAAAAATAAGAAAAACGTGATGCATGGTAAAATAAAAGAAAAATGATGAAAAATAAGTGCAAATGCGAAAAATGGTGTGAAAAACCAAAAATAAAGGTGGCAAATCGAAAAAGAACGTGAGAACTCACTCCCCCAAGCTAAACGGCACAGTGTCCTCAATGTGCAAAGTGTGGCACACCGAGAGACAAGAAATGTGAGGGGATGGTGAGGATGCATGCATGGAAAAATGAAGATAAAAAGAAAAATAAAGAAATGAAAATATGATGCGGACATGATGCATGCACAGATAGGAGTGAAACAGATATATAAGTGGCACCAAAAACTCTCCCTCTCTCCCAAAAAAGATATATAAAGATAAGAACAAAAAGAGGATCCCAAAATAAGTGAGGGGAGGGGGGTGGACAAAAAGGCATAAGGACCCAGCAGAAACGGGCAGCACAACGGCAAAAAGAATCGATGGCATCAAGGGTGCCTAGGAAGGTGGTGCTGCGCCGTCTCCATCCTGAGGCGGAGGTCGTGTGGATGGTGCTGGCTGGACAGGCTGCTGAGCGGGGGTGGGTGTGGGAGTGGCAGCAGGTCGGGTGTGTGTGGAAGTGTGTCCGGGAACCTGCTGGGTGGGTGGGGGTACACGCGGGAGACGCTCCAGAACCTGGGTGAGACAGTAATGGATCTGGGGGAGCAGCTCGAAGCGGCCAGCCATCGCAGAGACGGTGGAGGACAGGGTCCTGAGGTCGCCTCGGAGGCCACTCACCGCCCCCTATAGAGCACGAATGCTCTGGAGTACAGTGTCGGGGGGGCGGTGGTGCAGAGGGACGCACCGGGCGGGGCTGGGCAGGGCGTGGCTGGCGAACTCGGGTCGCGTATGTGACTGGCTCAGCGGGGAAAGGAACAAAAGGTGCTGCGCCTGCGAATGTGGGCCTGGCCTCAGTGTGAGGCCGGGGCACCGGCTGGTGAGAAGTGGAGGCAGCAGCAGCGAAAGAAGAGTGCAAAAATGGCAGCGAGGTGGCCAGAGAGGTCAGTGGCACAGAAGTGTGGACAGACGCCACGACGCTCTCAGAAAATACAGCAGGGGTGGAGACAGAGGTGACTACCGCTGGGGTGGAAGTGTGTGGTCCAAAGGGCGCAACCCCAGCAGAGATCATGCTAGCCATGGTCTCCACGACCGCGGCAAACGAGGGCTCTCCACTCTCAACAAAGGTCTGCGGGCGCTCGGGGAGAGCGGAGCAAAGAGGATCGACGGACAGAGGGCCTGTGGTGGTGGTGGGAGTGGTGGTGACAGCCTCGGGAGTGGTGGTGGTGGTGGAAGTGGGCTCAGCTAAGGTACTCCCGACACCGACAGCGGTGTCAGGAGCAGTGGAAACGTCAGGTATGGGTTGAGGGGCCACTGGGTCAACAGGCTCGGCAGCAAGCTCGGCAGGGTGTGCAACAGGGTCTACAGGGGCAGCGTGGGCCTGCTCGGCCTCCTCGGCCTCGAGCACGTAAGCAGCGGGGATGAGGACATCCATCGTAGGGAGCCAGTCAACGTGGGCCGGTGCAATCAGAGTACGAGCAGGGCTCGGGAGAATCATGTAATCGGCACCGAAAGGGTCGTGCAACCAGACCCAGTGACGCTCGCCGTGCGGACGAAGCATCTTCATCCGGGCCATAACATCTATCGACAGGGAAGTGGGGCCTGGGACGCGTCGCAAGTCGTCGGGGAAGTCCTCACCGGTCATAAGAGCAAGCAAGGTGATCAGGCCGCCGCAGCATATCGGTGAGTGAGCGCCCACCGATACGATGATGCGGTCTAAAAACCATGCCGCGATATCGATCACGACGGCGGGGACAAGCTCATCGCCATCCCTGGATAGAGCTCTGGGACGTGTCATCGCGTAGAGCATGTAGAGCTCTGGCGTAGACATCGTGCCCGGCTCATATCTGGCCAAAAAGGTCGTCGCCATAAGGCGCTGAGTAATGCGGAGGCAGGGATGGACAATGGCAGAGGCCTTGGCCCTACTAGGATCAAAGGCAGCGTGAAGACCCGTAATCCGGGCCCAGAAGGCACCGGAGTCGAAGGAAGGTGGGGGGATATGGGTGGGGCCGTAACCGCGATCGGCACCGGGGACAGCGGGCCACGAGAAGAACGCCCTCATCATATCGAGAGTGACCTGGCACTCTCGATCCATGAACCGAAACGAGCATCCCTCGTCGGTCCGATCGATCGAACTCAGAACCTCAAGTGTCGGGCGGGTAAACGTATCCGCCGACACCTGGAAGAAATCTCGCCAGCCCACGTTGTCGTACAACGTGAGCATCCCCTCAAGTACCCCCAGGCGTCCTAGGTCAGCGAGGTGTGCAAACCTGGAGGGTACGATCGAGCGCTGGGAGATACGGTCGAAGACGGCGCGGTGTGCGTCGTCTCGGAACGTAATCCCGAGCGGCCCGACCAGTGGAGCCGGTGGTGGTGGCTGTGCAGCGGCGGGGAGTGGCTGTGCGGGCTGTGGGTGCACTGCAGGCTGTGCGGGGTGTGCGGGGCCTGCAGGCTGTGCTGGGTGGACGGCGTGTGTGGGAGAAGGAGGAGGAGAGCCTTCCTCCTCGTGGGAGGGGCCGGCATCCTCCGACCGCTTCCGCTTGGCGGAAGGTCTCCTCGTCCGCGGCCGTGTCCGGGGCGGCATATCGGCCCCGAGCGCGCCGAAAAGTGCAAAAAGTGCGGTGTGCGTAAAAGAGTGGAAGGAGTATACCCAGACACGCCGCGAGTGCTCAGTAATGGAAGCGTGCGAAGTCCGCACCTCCACGAAGCTCAAATCAGTCCCGAGAAGCTCTCCTGGGCTCCCCTAAGCTCCAAAAAGCAACCTGCGCATGAAATGGTGATATCGGTGAGTAATAATCAAAATGTATGGAGCATTAGGGGTATCATAGATAGATATGGAAATTGATTTGGGGTAGGGGTTCGTTAAACACATGGATCCTCAAAAATACACAAAAAGAGGCGAAAGAGGCAAAATAGGGGGGTACCGGAGATGGCCGGAGCGGCTGCCGCCGGTGGTGACTCGGGCGAGTCACGGCGGTGGGTCGGCCGGCGGTGGCTGGCCGAGCGACGGCGATCGGGCGGCCGGTCGGGCGAGTGGGGGTCTGTGCGAAGCGAACGGGCGAGGGAAACCGAGGGGTCGGGCTCGTTTGGGGGTTTTTGCGTGTCGAAAAATGTGCCCCCCCCTCGCCTTTTATATAAAAAAGTTACGACTCGGCCGAGTGACGTGGTCACTCGGCCGAGCGAGACCAATGAAAATTTCCTCCCCGCTATCGCTTCGGCCGAGTGGCTTTGCCAGCCTCGGCCGAGTGGAGTAAGTCCATTCGGCCGAGTGACTCAAGCTACTCGGCAAGACTCGCCCTAGGAGGGTATCCGTTTTACTCGGCCGAGTGAGAATATATACTCGGCCGAGTAGCAGTTATATTGAAATCAGGAAAATAAACAGAGAGTTGGGTACAGCAGA
The DNA here is from genome assembly GCA_030789695.1 of Scilla litardierei. Classification (NCBI taxonomy): domain Eukaryota; kingdom Viridiplantae; phylum Streptophyta; class Magnoliopsida; order Asparagales; family Asparagaceae; genus Scilla; species Scilla litardierei. The sequence continues at coordinate 169,496,641 of CM061134.1, read as the reverse complement.
CTTCCCTCGTTCGTGAGCGGCTCGGCCGGACGAACTTGTGTACTCGGCCGAGTGACTAGTATGCTCAGCCGAGTGAGCCTTGTGTTCTGCTGTTTGTCTTCGTTTGGGCTCTAAACTCCATCTTTCTTCCTCCAGTCGATTCCGTCTTCCTCCTAAGTGTCGAGCGCCTTCTTAGGGCGCTCCTCGTCGTCTCGTTCATCCTCCTCATGATGGATCTACCTATCTCCTCTCCTGTCAAGAAAAATAGGACCCGTTATCACAAAATTTTTGGGCGAACGACTCAAAACACTAAAAATTTCTAAAACGAAAATAAAGAAAAAGTGAAAATAAAGCAAAAACTGTCGGGTTGCCTCCCGACAGGCGCTCGTTTAAGGTCGTGAGCTCGACCCCCTATAATTTTCAATCAATGCGGGATGTTTGGTGCATATGAGATGCACCCATCAAACTTTCCGGGGAGAACGCTCGGATTGGGACGTGGCGGCGTCGTGTTCTCCCTCGGTGGTCTCCCATCTCGAATAGTGTTGGGGGGAGGCTCCCCCAAGCTAGCATTTGCTCCGGTCAACGGCTTCACCGGTGATGCCGATTTCCGTACCGGAGGAGCTTTCTTTGGAGACTCCAATTTCGAGAGCTTGCAGAGCTCTCGAATCCTTGCGACATCAGCGTCGCCTTCATCATCTTCAGCGGAGAGGTCGGGGGAATCATCTTTCTTCTCATCTTGGCCTAAATCCGGGCCTTCCTCGAAATCTTCATCAAAAAGAGCGCCAATTGAGTGGGGGATCGCCTCCTCTATCACCTCATCAAGGAGGTCCATGTAATCAAGCTCCTCGTGGTAGGGCATGTGCTTCATAGCCTTAGGAATGTGGAGCTCCACCTCAATGTTGCCGACATTTAAAGTTAGGGTACCTTCGCGCACGTCGACAATTACTCCGGCGGTGGCGAGGAACGGGCGTCCAAGTATCAATGAAGTGTCTCCCTCCTCCCTAACGTCCATGATCACAAAGTCACATGGTAAGCATATTCCACCCGGGACTTGTAGCGGGATGTCTTCGGCGATCCCTACCGGCCTTGTTATTCGCCCATCGGCCAATTGAATGTGCATGTCGGTAGGTTTCAACTTTGTCCCGGTGTTTAGCCTTAAGAACATGGAGAGAGGCATGAGGCTCACACTAGCCCCTAGATCAACCAACGCCTTTTGAAGAGGGACGCCGCCCAAGGTGCAAGGAATCCGAAAACTCCCCGGATCTTTAAATTTGGCCGGCTCCTTTTCTCTCTTGGTAAACCAAGAGCCCTCCTCGGCTAGCATGATCTTCTCCTTCCTCTTTCTCCCCGAAATCAAGTCCTTCAAGAATTTAGCATATGTGGAGATCTCCACGATGGCGTCGAGGAAGGGAATATTGAGGCTAACTCCTCTTAGATACTCGAGGAACTTCGCTAGCCTTTTCTCCATTTTCGCTCTCGCTAGTCTTTGGGGGAATGGGACCGGTGGCATGAAGCGCCTCTCCTCGATCAATTGTTCCGCTCTAGATTTCTCCTTTTCTTGTGGCTCTTTCTCTTTATCATCTTCAACTACCGGCTCAATTGGATCCAAGCTTTCCTCCACGGGCTCCTCGGTAGGAATCATGGTGGGGGTGGTATCCTTTCCGCCTCTAGTGGTAACGGCAACTACGGCATTGATGTGGCCGGTGTTGCTCCGTGGGTTTTGCTCGGGTTGCGCCGGCAATCGTTGAGTGTTCCGATTTAGCAACGCTAGTTGCTCCGATATTTGAGCCACAACGGTATTAAGAGAGTCTTGCCCCGCCTTCAAGCTAGCATTTACCTTATTTTGCTCGACCATGAACGCCTCCACTCTAGCTTCGAAGTCGGATCGTTGTTGAGCTTGAGGAGGGTTTTGATTTTGATTTCTCCACCCTTGGTTGTATCCGGGCGGCCTATATGGTGGAACTTGTTGCTTTGGTTGAAAATTTTGTTGAGTAGGCCCCCTCGGTGGATAGTTTTGTTGTTGGGGTGGTAGTGGTGGTCGGGCTTGTTGAGGTGGCGGTTGTGGCGGGTTCAAAGCTCCTTCATTGTTGGCGTAAGAGAATCCGGGATGATTTCTTGCGGCCGGATTGGCCCAATATCCTTGGTTCCCCGCAACATATTGTACTTGCTCCAAGGATCCTTCTCCTTGCTCTCCTCCCGAGTACATGGCTTGAGATTGGTCTTGCCAATCACACATTTGGTTAGTCAGAGCGGAGGTAGAAGGGGCTCCTTGGGGCTCCGTGATAAACTTCTCCAATCTCTCCACTACCTTGTGGAGAGAATCGAACTTGCTCGTAAGCTCCGCTACGGCCTTCGCCTCGTAGATGCTTGTTGGCTTTAAGGAGGACGTGGAGTGTCCTCGCTCATCGCCCCATTGTTGATTATTTGAGGCCATCTCCTCAATTAGGGCCGTAGCTTCCTCGGGAGTCTTTGACAAGATAGCACCATTCGCCGCGGCATCAATAATTTGTTTGGTCCCCGGTTGGAGACCATTGTAGAAGCTATGCACTAACTCCCAGTCTTCAATGCTATGATGCGGGCATTGATGCTGCAAATCCTTAAAACGCTCCCAAGCTTCATAGAGCGTCTCTTGTGGTCCTTGCTTGAAGGACATGAGAGCGCTCCGGATCTTCACCGTCTTGGATGGCGGATAGAACTTGTCAATAAATGCACTCGCCAACTCGTCCCAAGTGATGAAGACACCCTCAGCTTGCGTCCTCAACCAGTATAGTGCCTTGTCCTTTAGGGTGAAGGGGAAGAGACGCAGTCTGATGGCATCGATGGAGAACCCCGGCATCTGGAATGTGGCGCACTTCGACAAGAACGATTGGATGTGGTAGTGGGGATTTTCATGGGCATTCCCATTAAATGGATCCTGCTGCATCAGAACCACTAGTCCAGTCTTTAGCTCGAAGCTCTTGTCAGCCGCCAACCCCGGCATGGCAATGGATGAGGTGGTAGAAGAGGTCTTAGGCCGAAGCCTATCTCGAATAGAAATTAGCCTCGCCATCCTTGCCGCCAATTGTTCCGCAGTTTCCGGGTTGGTCATAAACCGCCCTTCCGGATTTTGTCTCCTTTCCGCTCTAAGTCTCCGCGCGATACGTTCGATCTCGGGATCAAATAATATAGCTTCAGGGTCCGCCGTAGATCTCGTGTACATGCACAGGGGAAACAGAGTTTCAAAGAAATGATCAGTACCGTGGAAGGGTTAGGTAAGAAATAGGAAATAAAAATAATGATAAAAATAATAAAAAAGAAAGAAATAGCTAGGGTGAGAAAGAATCAAACGCAATCGCCTCCCCGGCAACGGCGCCAAAAACTTGGTCGCTCCGGGATGTGACCCAAAGAACGGTTGTAGTTTTACCGCAAGCGCACGGTATAGCGGCAAGCGGGATATCGAACACAGGGAGGACGAATGACCGTGCTTGTTCAAATCAACCTGGCTATTTAAGAGAGAAATTTGCCTTCGGCGATCCTGTCACAATCGTCAGACAAAAATGCGGAAATATCAAATCAAATAAAGAACGTCTAGGGAATGGGGAATCCCCGCTACTCACCGTATTTCATAAATGCGGTTTATTGGTATCAAAATTGCTTGAATGAGAATTTGGATGAACTAGTTGCAACTGAATGTAGAACCAAGCTCACGCTCTCGCGCTGTTGCCGGTCTATAGCTATCCTAGGTTTGGGTCCAATCTCTTGCAAACCCTAGCCTAGGGAAACTAGCATTAGGATCAACATCATCGTCCAATCGCGCACCGAGCCCAATCTCTTGCAAACTCGGTCCACGACCTAGATTGGGATAGTTCCTACCCGTCCAATCTCTTGCAAACGAGTATCGGCATGGAATTGCAACCGGAAATCCTAGTATCGGTCCAATCTCTTGCAAACCGATACTTCGAAAATCCGATTCCAACCCAATTCGGATTTCTAGGGTTTCCTATCAAATTGGGATCCAATCTCTTGCAAATCCCAATTGATATGAATACCTAGCCATCCGTAGTAAATTGATCCCAATCTAATCCCTAATAACAATTCTAGCACAATTTCTACCAATTCATCACAAATATGAAAATAGGCTTGTAGGGTTCATCCCCACGCCCCAAGACGTGGAGACTACTCACAATTCATAGCAAGATCACAAAAATAATCGTTGAAATAAGCAATGAAATTCATCACAATATTGAGATAAGCAATAAAAATAGAATTTTTAAGGAAAAGAGATGCAAACCAATGGAGTTCTTCAATTAATCCAACAAAATTCCAATCTTTGTCTCCTCTCCAATCGCAAGAATAAAGCTAAAAACTAATCTAAAAAGCTGCAAAAAATCTAAGAGAGATGCTCTCCAAAACTAGGGTAAAAACAGGGCTTAAATAGCCCTCAAAATCGTCCAAAAACTGTAACCAAAATACCCCTGCACAGCCTGTTTTCCGCAGTTTTCGCTACAGGCAGCGCATCGCACTCGGCCGAGTGACAAAAGTCGCTCGGCCGAGTGAAAACCCTGTAATTTTCCAGTAAGTCGGGGCTTTCAGGGGTCTCCACTTCGGGGGCGGCTCGGCCGAGTGAGTTGTCGTCACTCGGCCGATGGCTTCATAGTACTCGGGCGGACGGGATTAACCACTCGGCCGAGTGGGTCTTCTGAAGTTCAGGCAGCCGAAAAACAGTAACTTGGATGTTTTGGAAGGGCTTCGTCTGGGCGCCACTCGGGCGGACGTGATGTCTTCACTCGGCCGATGTGGTCTTCGGTGCTCGGCCGAATGCACAGGTAAATCGTGTCTGATCTGGTCGGCCGAGCAGTGTCTCGCTGGTCGGCCGAGTGGCTCCTCCACTCGGCCGAGTGGGACACAAAAAATGCCCAATCTGCTTCTTTTGGCCTCCTCGTCGCTCCTGCGACGTCCGTTCTTCTTCCGCTCCTCTCCAACAGCAAAATACCCCTCGGAAAGGTCGTCGGTGACCGTCTAGAGTAAGCGCATCTCGAGATCACTCCAAATCGCGCCAAATCACCTGAAATGCGACAAAAACAACAAATCGTGAAAAGCATCGCAATATCGTCGATATATCGTGAAAAACATGATTTGGGCGATCTAAATGGCATGCAAACATACGGGAAAAAGGTGTAAAATAAGGAGTGATCACCTGGCTACCCCCGAAGGGAGCGAACTGGCCCACCCTTGGAACGCAAAGCACCTGCTAAAATTCTACCAATAGTTGTGAGTTTTTCTTTTTTTTACGTGCAATATACCCATCTACCCGTTTTTCCCAACATTGTTGTTCCTACACAAGTTTTGCAGCCAGTAGTTTTCGCAAAACCTCCGAACCTCTGAGGCAGGGCCAACCCTAGCCACCCAAACCAGAGAAGGGCACGGGCAGGCTACGCGCCCGCTCCCCCCCTCAAGACCTCTGGGGCAGGTCCAACCCTAGCCACCCAAACCAGAGAAGGGCACGGGCCGGGCTACGCTCCCGCTCCCCCCCTCAAGACCTCTGGGGCAGGGCCAACCCTAGCCACCCAAACCAGAGAAGGGCACGGGTCGGGCTACGCGCCCGCTCCCCCCATCAAGACCTCTGGGGCAGTGCCAACCCTAGCCACCCAAACCAGAGAAGGGCACGGGCCGGGCTACGCGCCCGCTCCCCCCCTCAAGACCTCTGGGGCAGTGCCAACCCTAGCCACCCAAACCAAAGAAGGGCACGGGCCGTGCTACGCGCCCGCTCCCCCCCTCAAGACCTCTGGGGCAGTGCCAACCCTAGCCACCCAAACCAGAGAAGGGCACGGGCCGGGCTACGCGCCCGCTCCCCCCTCAAGACCTCTGGGGCAGGGCCAACCCTAGCCACCCAAACCAGAGAAGGGCACGGGCTGGGCTACGCACCCGCTCCCCCCCTCAAGACCTCTGGGGCAGGGCCAACCCTAGCCACCCAAACCAGAGAAGGGCACGGGCCGGGCTACGCACCCGCTCCCACCCTCAAGACCTCTGGGGCAGGGCCAACCCTAGGCACCCAAACCAGAGAAGGGCACGGGCCGGGCTACGCGCCCGCTCCCCCCCCCCCCCCCCCCCTCAAGACCTCTGGGGCAGGGCCAACCCTAGCCACCCAAACCAGAGAAGGGCACGGGCCGGGCTACGCGCCCGCTCCCCCCCTTAAGACCTCTGGGGCGGGGCCAACCCTCGCCACCCAAACCCAAGAAGGACCACGCGCCCGTGACCCTCGAAAAAACCAAAAGAAGGCAGAGGCACACAAACCGGGACGAAATGGCGTCAGTCCCCGGGTAGGCGGCCCCGATATGACTCGACGAAACAAAAGGACGCTCGAGAAATACGCCGCCATTAATGATACGCTCCAAAAGAGGATCCGTAAGAGCCACCTAGCAAAGGCAGTTTCACACGGGCATGAATTCGAGGAGCCCATTAATAAGGCCAACTCAGCGCAATAAATAGGGGAGAAATCGTCAGCGAGATCTCCCTATAAAGACGCCACTCACCCTTCCGAAAGTAAGAGAACCAAGAGTAGGCAGACATGAGAAACCGCCACTTGACCCCCCAACCACTGGGAAACGGGCCGAGATACAACGCCCTAACAAAAGAGAAGTCACCGGCCATCAGTGGTTCCCACCGCCCAGGGCGGCGGTTCCTGCATCTCCGGCACAGCTAACAGGATATTCCCCTTACAAACGGATCGCTAACAGGATATTCCC